>JAJJWX010000237.1:0-199102 GCA_023529315.1 Papaver bracteatum
GATGCTCCTTCATCTTCGATCGCTTATTTTGACAGATGTCGCCTTATCTAGATCCACGGAGATTCCCATGTGTCACCCACCTTCGTGGCATGGCTTCCACGTGGAGAGGCTAGTACACGTGGCGAGGGGAGTGAATAAGTGTATCTACAGTGGTGGTTGTTGCAGAGGTGGTGAAGGTGGTGGGGATGTCTGGAGAGCGAGAAGAAGGTGGTGGTAGGGTATGATTAGAGATGGTGATGGCGGTGGCACTGGTGTTGGTTTGTGACGACGACGGAGATGGTGGTAGCAGTGATGGATACGGCGGTGTAGGAGTTCGATCTGTTTTTTTTTCTGAACAGAGATGGGGATGGAGAAGTTAATGTAGATGGAAACCGAAAATTAGATGAGGAAGGCTATATTTGTAATGTTGTCTAATCCTTAATGGACCCTGATGGGCTTTGGATGGAGAGGGGTATTTTTATTGTAGGATAAGGATAGTTTTGAAGACCCATCAAAAGGCAGGGTATTTATGTAATTCCCACAGGATAATTTTCCCTCGTATTCACCGACATCCCCTCCTAACGCAAACTCTTTAGGTTATCTTTCGGTATGCACACATGAGTGTTTAATTCATTTAATTCAGTTTTATCTTTATCGAAGTGTTTTAATTCACATAAGCTTTAATTTTCCAAGTTTGATGTATTCGTATATTCAGTTTTATCTTTATCTCAGCGGTCTTTTTTGCACTGCATTTCTGGTAACTAAACCTGTTTTAGTTTTAATGAACTTTTATTTTATTAATCAAAATTATTCACAATATATGTCGAAATTGAAAATGGGCGGTGCATCACATAAAATGAAACATAAACAGCACCCTGTTAACCCAAAGTCCAAACCTGTTAACCCAAAGTTCAAAATAAGCCATTCAATGAGGCTAGAAGATTATGTTCTTCATTCATTTGTACTACTCAAGGGTGACCAAAAAAAATTAATAGTGCTTACTACTATAAAAGTTAATAGAAAATAGATGATATTTATATTTGAGTTACTTCGAAAACAATAATATTTGATAACCCAATAAGAATTCACTATCGACAAAGGATAAAAACAAAAACTCAACAGGAGGGGGGGGGTTTAATATAGCATTGTGTTAACTGGCATGGCATAAAGAGAGACCCATATGCTTACAGTAGAGATGAACATTACGCAACACGGTTAGTGTAGGAACTGATTGATTCGCTTGATGAATACCGTTGAACTATGGGAATCATATATGAAATTCAAATGCACACTACAGTTTCAGCTGTGTAACATGTATGATCAATGAGAATATATGCATAGGGCATTGTGTTAAATAAATTGCACTGCAGAGTTGGAGGCTTAAAAAGTCTATGCATAGAAAGAAACCCGTAATGAAACAGGTATCAAACATCAAAAGAAAAGCTTTTTATGCACAGAAAAAGAAATGGCTTAATTAGCTGAAGAAAGTAGTGAATTAAGTTCAAGGATGATCAGTAGGTATGAAATACAGATCAAAAAGAAAAAAATATGGGACCTGGAGTTGGTAGTGAATTTATGTGCAAAGCCCCTCTTGTTAAGCAGATAAGAACCTTTATTACAAAGATTACAAAGATTGTACATGTTTCGGCCATATTACAAAACTTAACATGATGCACGAAAAATGAAAGATTCAGAAAGAAGATTACAACAAATGAAACTTGATGATTTGTATAATCAGAGATAAAATTAAAATAACAAATGAAACTTGATGATTTGTATAATCAGAGATAAAATTAATTTAGCTTCTCATACATCTGAAACTCAAGTGCTTCAGCTTTTTCTATAAAAGTTACTATCGGTTAAGATTAACAAAATGTATGAGAATCGCTAACATATAAGATTCAGGTTAAGATTAAAAAATGTTACTGACATTGTATATCTGACCCGCCTTCCATACAGGAGTGCAAAGTTGGCTCTAAAACTCACAAAAGGGAAAAAGTTCAAATTGATGATAATATCACAAAGAAAAAAAAAGAATCACTATGGACTTTTGATATATATAATTCCAACATCGATATATATAAGAACCAAAGAGCATATGAAAAATGACACTCACAACCAAGAGCGATATCCGATAGAGTGGATAAAAGAGTAACTTAACACACAGACGAAGTCATTACCTGGTATCCCAAGATAAAATGTAACCTAGATCATCTATTCCACAATCATGAAGTCTGACATAAGTTACTGGATAAAGACTAATTAAATGTGTATTACGCGCATGGTTTATAGATTAATTAAAAGATGGTTCAGTCCATAAGACAACAACGCCAACAGAATGGTAAGACGTCATCCATATCAACTCATTGATATGGTATCATATAAAAAAATTAATATGATTTACCTCGAAATCTACTCAAGCAATGGGTAGATCATGGCGGTTGTTGTATCATTGTGATCCCCTGCATTATGAAGATTGGACTGGCTTGGCTGTAGGCAGAACGCAAATATTTCCTGACCATCATTCGCCAAATCAATTGCAGATTCATAGAATTATAAAGCGAAATTCAAATTCATATTCTTTTAAAGTTAGAACTACGGAAGCAAAAATAGCATGGTCCAAAAAAAAACCAAAGAAACGGTAAAGCGCCTACAAATTCCAATACCATGGACAGATGAATCGAGTAGCCAAAACTGGAAAGACAAAAACAATTGCAAGATTAACATTGAAGAAAAATCTTACAGTCAACTATCCTTATAATTGTTCATAGCCTAACCTTATAATTGGTCGGACTTTTAACAAATTCTGGTCCGCAAATCTCACATGCAAACAACGTGTTTCCAAACACTCCAAAGGTCGTACTACAATACTACATGTTCTACGTGATAGCACCTAAAAGGTCATTAGCGGCTTGGCGCCTAATGCCAAAGTGATGATCTATTCAACTTGCTATAATTAATATTGGATATGTACACAAATTTAGATATAAGTTGAAAAAGAAGATACCTCAGAAAAATAAGATTGAATTAGTTACTACAGTCTACAACAGTTATGGGCTACCATCATACTTCGCCAACATGGAAAAGATGACAATGCTCATATTTACATACTGAACCCAAACAAAAAAGAAAATTCTTCGCCAAGATTTAAAACACAATTCCTTTCTCAAACCATAAATTGTAATTACTTACTCAATCCATATTACGCAAAGGTTAAGCTGAGAAATAACAGTCACGAAACACTTCGTAAACTCTTCCCACTATGGAACTGTAGTACTATCAAGCTTGTTGTAATAGAGAGAGAGAACTTACTATCTTGCAAGAATCTTGTTGTAAAAGACCATGACCAGCTTGTATAACAATTGTTGTTTGTTTTGTAAATGCACATATTAAACTACACAATACAAAGGATTATATGATTCTAAGCTTACCTAAACACCTGAATTAAACAAATAAGTCCATTCAGAAGGAATCTGTAATGCGATCAAAAACATTTATTCAAAAGAAATACTTGCTAACCAATAGATATAAAGAAATTACTTGCAACACCAAAAGAGCTTTGCCAATAATCAGAGATATTAGGTTCACATCAAGGTTCTTAGAAAACCCATTTATGAATTATGATTTTTATAAAAAGCAATGTTATCAATTAGCCTAATCAATCGATCCAATTAAACTTGAGTTTGATAAGTTTAACATTTTATATATCTTCCAGAATCCGTTAAAGAAAAACAGTTTATAATTAAAAAACTTTAATCAATAATCACATTTTGCTGAAAGCTTTTCCTCCATTGATCGTTTCCATCAATTCGTTCAATTGAGAGAAACAAATAACTGAGCCTTAATTTCATAAATCTCAAATGAGAGACAGAGAAGGTCATACCTGAGATTATGGTCACATACAATTTTAGGGCCATCACTACTCATGCCTATGATTTGCGATTGATGGTGAATTAATGAGAAATAAAATTGATGTTTAATACCATTGAATATGGATTCTTGTGTGCGTAATGTATGAAGAATGAAGAGAATGTGGTGAAATAAAATGAGAGAGTAGATTCAATTCCTCTTCCCATGCCTACGATTCGCAATTATGCTTCGCAGGAACATGACCGGAGCAAAGTATCCCTCTACTGAAGAACATATAAACACTCAAATCCCCTTTATTGTGTAAGCTACCAACCGAATGTAAATGCATAAACACTACTAAACCATCTGTGGTTATGTACCAAGGGAGGTACATAATTCACATTTTTTCCTGATATTTGATCAGATGCTCACAAGGAATCAACCATAAACAACATGCATTAGACTGATTTCAGATAATTCATCATTAAGTTTTTAACTTAAAAAGAGCACATCAGCAGACCTTGTTGTCAGCCAAACTCCGTACAGCAACAACTCCAGCACCGGGAGGTGCAAGAGGGCCCCAAAACATTGCAAGACAGGGCTTATCCTCAGGAGTATATTCAATCGTTTTGTTCCGTCCATTGGAGTCATGGTAATAGATAGGTGTTGCTTGATACCTTCTCCAACCAACTGAAACAATGATAGGACCTTTTGTCTTCAACCTATCCATATGCCAACTGTGTCGAGTAAGTCTAACCTGGAAGAGCAACAAATAATATGTGAAGATACAGTCAAGGTAAGGGAATTCCACTGTGTTTACAATAACTAGTCATTAACAGATGAGGCTTTTAACCTGGATAAGAGAACCCAAGTAACCTGTTTGCACTTTGCATTATTATTGTTTATAACTGTCTGACTCCGGGTAAATTGCATATGGTGTGATGAACAGCACCACATATTTTGGAGTAAAGTAAAACTTGGAATAGGAATTTAACCTGCATATGTCCAACATTATCTTCTGCGGGACTGATACCTCCAACGAGAATAGGCTGACAGGGATTCTGCTTTGTAACCATCTCAAAAGGAACACCAAGAACCCTAAAGCTTAGGTAAGTCCCTAATCTGAAACTCTCAATCTCCAAGTAGGGTTCCTCATCAAGATCATTGTGCATCTGGCCAAAGTAATTATTCCAACAAAAAAGTATGAAAATCAATTATTGCCTTTTCAAAGTCTAGGAGATAGATATGAATAATTACTTATTTCAAACAGAATCTAGAAACTAAAGTATCTTCAGTGAGTACCTTCTTATCATAGCCGTCAACAGGTGGTAAAGGGCAAGGGTCAGCTGAAATTGTAACACCAGCTACAGGGTAATCACCAACACCAGCAATATGCACCTGGAACAATACCAACTAAGTAAGCCCATCAAGCATTTGATGGAACAAAATGCAAGTACATCTTGTTGCACAAGAAGGGAGAACAAAAGGTATATATGCCCATCAAGCATTTGATGGAACAAAATGCAAGGCATATATGTACATCACAGAAAAATGAGTAAAACATGGAAGAAAAAAAATCTAATGCATGAACCGGAAGGATGACCAAAAAATCAAAGGACTCAAACAACTTAGCTATAAACCAGACTAATGTCAAAAAGTAAGTTCTTCATCAGTTAAGATAGCTGCAAAAGGTACCTTAGTTCCTTTCTTGATATCACAACCTCGAAGATAACCGTACAAAATTATGTCTCTCTTGAATTTTATATCCATATCCACGTTTGCTGGAGAAGTGACATCCTCAAAATGATCTACCAGGAAATAAGGATGCACAGCCCGCTGTGACGAAGTATGGAATTCCATAACCGATAGGAAATTTGCCAATTCGTCAATTTCATCCTTCTGATACCTGGATAAGAAATCATGATGGAGACTCCTTAATTCACTTTCATGTTGTTGTACCCTTGCTGTGAGCCCCATGGATTTATAAATACATGTACATTATAACAAGATGTTTTCATATGATGTGCAAGAACAGTATGTTGGTCCAAATATACTTACATCTCGTGATGGAGACCAGACAAGCAGAATATGCTTGCTCCTTCATGTATATTAGTCCTGAAATCGTCCATGATTTGCTGTTTAAGTATTTCTGCATCTTTTAGCTCATCAAGATATGTAAGCACCCCCATAACCTCTGGCATGCCATGAACTTGTAAGAGGTTAAGGAACTCGAAGGTTTCCTAAAGTCAACAAAAGCATTTTGCAGTGAGAAAAACATGTTGATTAGCTTCCATTGAAGTTGAAAATGTTGGAATTTCAGCTTCTTAATCTTATGCTTAAATCTAAACGTTATATAAGCTAAGAACATGCTGAAATCGGAACTACAACTCACAACACCAGAACTTTTCACAGCAAGAATACTAAATTAAGTGCTATTTAATCTCAAAAGGTTTATGACTTCTATTTCCCTCACCCTTAATGATGATGATGAAAACAAGTGAGGCTAGAAGAGAGTCCTAGTCATGCTTGACACATCAGTGTTTAAAAAAGTGTTCTGGGGCGCCTCAGTTCATAAAGTCCGCTAGGAAGTTCTTAATTTCCATTCACAACTTAGTTTAGTTTCATACAGATTCTATGATTTTCTGCTAGGAAGTTTCATTTACATTTATAAGTATTTATTTCTTTATATTACTACCTAATTTGCGGGGCAGCGCTTTACTAATGCTCTTTAATAGCGCTTTACGCTTTACTAAGTGAGCGCATTGCTTTACGCTTTCGCTATTTTAAACACTGGCCACATGGTCTCTCCAACATATCATAGCTGCACTGGACAGCTCATGCTATCAACAAAGCTAGTCTTTGACACATGATTAGAACTTTAAAACATACCATAATCTACATTATGACTAAACATGCTCAACTATGAACTAAAAAGAATTATCTTAAAGCCTTAAACTAATAGGGATTTGTTGCGCAAACCGTTAAAGTCTAACACAGCCTACTTAACGACACAGAAAAAATTATGTTGCATGCACTGACATTTGTATGTACCCTTTGAAATTTCTGGAACTGGAAGTCCTTTAGTTGAATACAAAAAAATTAAAGTGTAACAAACTAATTCAGAGGTAAGGGCCGAATTTAGGTTTAACAAGACCATCTTATTTTACAAAAAAAATGCCCGAGGAGTATGCATGAACAAATTGAAGAAGCTAAATTAGGAAAAGTATAAAAAGCTACATTACAGAAGGACTTAATTAGCCCTTGTCGGGAAAGATGTCTTAGGGTAAGCATGTGGCTTCACAAGGTGAGAAGGAAAACTAGATTGTTAAGGCATGGGAAGGCAGGGATCCACTTATATGTATGGTCTGGTATTAAAAAAGCCATTGCAATTTAAAGGCTAAATATCAGTAGCAATCTTCCTCGGGGCTCAAGTACCATTGTAGTGGAATGTAAAATTCTTAAAACAAAGTTAATGGGGATGAACACGAGACTTTAATACAAAGAAGACGCAGTGATTATTGAATCACAAAAGAACATTATGAACATCTTACTGTGACTTACCATTTCAAACTCATAATTTGCATCAATGAGCAATATCACCGCGTCAGCATACTTTGCAGCATCGATCATGCCATTCATATTGTTAGGACACTCCACAAATTGTATCCTTCTTCGTTTACCTAGCAAAAAAAATTTAACCAAAATAACAATGAGATAGATGACATAATATCTGGCACTGGTCTAGTCTGTAGTGAATTCTACAAGTAGAGGCTATATAAACCTGTCAGTACTGTAATGGGGCCTTGTATGTTGTCAAGATTTTGCTTCGTATAATGCTTTATTAGAGACTTAATCAACAAAGATTTCCCAACCTAGAACACAAAAACAAACCCCAAATCGTGTTTAAAGTCTGAATAACCATTAATAACTAGCTGATATGAAAATAATTATCCTTGTGCTATAACAATTGAGTTGGAAACTAAGCCTAATTGTGATGATATAATCAAAAGAATCAGTAATTACTAGTACCTTGGGAGGTCCATGGACTACAATTACATATGGAGCTTCTTCAACCATGCTTGGCTCTTTCTTATCAGCAGCTCCCTACAGTAACAACAACATTAGTAAAATTCATAAAACCCAAAAGAAACATTAACAAAATAAAACAAGAGATTGAAGACAGTGAGAAATGTACGTTCAGGGTTCCGTCACCATCAACTAGCTTCCTTCTCTTATTGCTGGTCTTCTCCATTGAAACCCTAAAAACACACAAGAGATTCGGATTATCTCTAATTTAGAAAGGGGGAAAAAATAATATGAAAAGACAGAGGAATCACAATAAATAAATGTATGTACAAAGAATCACCTTTGATGATGTAATTTAATCGTGAGATCGAAGAAGATGAATGAATTGGATATCAATGGAAGCACTCTCCTCTCTCGCAATAATTAGGGATTTTTTTTGTTCGACTGGGAAATGGGTTGGGAGTAGGAGCTTTTACTGTTTCCGAGTGGGCGCCTTTGTGGTTTTACCCGGCCCATTTGTTTTTCTCCTTTCTTTAAAAAGAAAGAAAAATTAGGTAGGGATCTTTATCACCAACTGGGCACCAACACCCTTCTGGATAACAATATCTAATTTAGGAGAAAAAAATTACGCTTCTTTATGCTAATTACCTAATTTTTTTCATCATTTCATGAAAAACTTCCCTTTAGTTCTGTAGGACTTGTTTCCTTGGTCCATTCAACAAACACAAGCTTCGATACCTTACTAGCATATCTTCTTTCAAGTGCCAAGCCATTTCCAAAGTCTAGTGTCCTTCTTAACATGCTCTTTTTCAGCAGCTCAGTGTGTTGACCTTTTCCTCACTGCTGGTGACTAGAAGATTTTCCAATATCACATGTCATCTTTCCCTTTTCTTTTCTTTTTTCCATTATGGATGAATTAGTTCTTCTACTACGCTAGTTTGTATAGGTGCAAACCTTGTTCAGTTTGTAAGAATATTCTGTAAGGGTTTTGCAATACAAGATTTTGAAAAAATATACAAATTTTGTGTTTTTTTTTTAATTATTCTCATTACATATTCTACAACAGATATAAGGATTCCTAAATTAATCTAAGCATTACTTTAATTTGTGATACTTTAAGCAACATATATATGTTCGTTGCAAATAATTTGTGATGTTGCGTGGGCAACGTACATAAGCGTTGCAGAAATTATTAGCGACGTTTATAAACATGGTAAATCAGGGATTTTGGTGTAGTGTAACATCAAACCTAGACCGGTGATTGCGCATCCTCCTTAAAAGATCCACAAAGTCCTCACTAAGTTCCCCAAATTTCGTGAAAACTAATGTGCCAAAGCCAAAAACTTGAGCTAAGTATTTATCAAATTAAATTTTATGTTTAGGGGAAATGGCATTCCTCAAAGCTAAACCTGGCTGAAAACTACGAACTCGTTCTCCAGTAAAAGGAGACACCCCAGTCACATCTATACAGACGTCATGACCCTTATCCCAGTTCTAAACCAGAATATCTGCAGGTATCAGCGCCCCATCACTATTAGATAAGAACCCAAAGAGACTTTCTTCCTACCAGGCACCCTAGCACGATAACACATATCAGCAATAGTATGACGGCCCGAAAAATTACGCCTTTGGCGCGTTGCCCTGCAGGCCGTAACTTCCCCGATCCGCCATGATGATGTTACGATCCGAGCCTTAAAGTTAGGAAAATGCACGTTCGTTTTCCCTTGCAAGCATGCTCGTGGAGCATGATGCAGCTATTTTAGATTCCACACCATTCCAACTTACCCTTGCTTTGCGAAGGGTTCAAAGCCATAGAGGCATGCATCACTGGCTTCAGAATGTTATCCAGGCATAAGGCATGCTTGTACTTGCACATAGGCCATTGACGGCCTAAGGTCATCTTCTTAGGATCATGCAGGCTCTGCTACTTGCATACCGATATGAGCTACTTTCCTGACCATGTCCAATGCGCTATTGGTACATGCCTACGTCGAACACCTTGATAGGAAGTATGAGCATCCAAGGAATAGAATGTAACTAGCCTCATCAAGTATGGCCACAATCATCTCTTGCATCGAGCTGCCGAGCCAGATGATATGAGAGGCCAAAGTGCCGCAATCGTCTCTAAATTAGATGATATGAGCGACATCGTGATAGACCGGCAATGATGCAACTCATTGTGGCTGCCTACGTACCCTTCCCTAATCTAAAGGGATCAAGCACAAACCGTAGTTCATCAACTCCCACTTTTACTATTCATGGCCGTTGCCATATATTTTTGATTAACCGGCCAAGATGGTTGTTCACTTCCAATGCCAACTCCGATGGTCATCCATGTTGGTTGTACACTGCCAACTCGATGTTCAGCCATGTTGGTTGTCCACTGCCAACCCGATGACCATCCAAGTTGGTCGTCCACTACCAACCCGATGTACAGCCATGTTGGTCGTACACTGACAACCCGATGTCCAGCCATATCGGTTGAACATTGTCAACCCATTGGCCAAGGGCCAATGTTCCTTTTCCTACACAACGGAAGCTTTGGATGAAGCTTCATCTCAGGCCATGGCGCATCTTTGAGCATGCGCCATGCTAAAAACAGGGGGTGTTACAAATAGTATCTCTGACAAGGTCATGCCGCAATTCGAGTCCCACCTCATGAGCACAGTGCAAAGCATGATCTCCAAAACAATCCATGTCCTAGTCACAGAAGGTATAAAGACTATCCACGGTGAAACGGGGAATACACAAATGATAATAAAGAGCTTCACTAAATTGGAGCGCCCCAAGCCTCTGGTTGAGTCCCTCAATGGGTAGTGGTTTGAGAAATTTTGAAGCATGATTGGACTTGTTACATTGCCGGAGGGAACAATCAAGAGCAGTCATGAAGAACTACTCAGGAATTATCTCTTTCATGTCATCCTCAAAATACATAACAGTCGAAATTTCATGGAATAAGGGGCAGTAAGATCGACCTTTTCATAGACCCTGAAGAACTACCCGGTATAGAAGTGTTGCGCAAAATAACAGATTGAAGGGCTATATCTGGGGTCATCAAAGCCAAATAATAGTAATGGATCGCATCAACCTTAAAGATAAAGCCCAAACCGCCATGCCTGGAGGTAAAGACATAATCCGAAGTTATAACAGCCCCATACCAGGTCCATCAGTCGTAATAACATGACGAACGTGCTGAGCGAAGTGCAAATCAAAGATTCCATGTGCGTCTGTCAGATGCTCATGCATAGTAGTTCGCATAGAAAAATATATATAGCTTAGAAACCCCTGCACAACTTCTCAACAAATGTAATGTACACTGAGGATCCTACAACCTTTTTACCGCATCCATCAACTCCATAGACTAGAGAACCTTGGTTTTGACTAAATCACTACAGTACTCATGATCAAGGCTCATCGGCCCACCCAATAATTTTACCCCTTTTGCAGGTCTTCTAATCTGAGAAGGAAAGATATCAAGACTTTATGGATCAACTGAGGGACAGAAAACCTAAGAAGGGGACTAAGAGAATCTCCCTGCTGAATTCCTTGGCAGACGACAAAGTGGGGTCATTATTGTATAGTCGTGAAGGTTGAGAATATCAAAACTCCATCCACTTAGAAATGGATGGGCACCTCGCTCTCACTTCTTGGAGCATAACAGACCTACTCACCAAATTAAAGGAATTCTCAAAATGCACAAAGAACATGGTCATAGAATTAGAATTACCTTTTTCCCGAATGAGCCTGTTAACCGAATGTAAAATAGCCTCCCCTTCGCACGTAACCCCAACCTGGTTTTCATTTGAAAGTCTGTTTTATTTAGCGATTGAAATTTATATCTCAAGCTGCTATATATATGAATTAATAATATCCAATATAAGGACAAACTTGTCGACAACTTAACATCCTGAAAGTGTTTGCATAGAAATTGGTCAAAAATACACTAGGATGGTATAAGACAGACGTATTTCGGATTCAGAATATCAATTTTAACCAACTGTGGAATTAACTCTCCTACTTGAGTTACGAGGGACTTTGATGTTCTGGGGATGATATCGTGAAAAGCCCTGGTGAGTGATGAAAGTTCATTATTAATTCTTCTTAGCGAGTTATCCATGTTTCGGTACAGAAACGGAAATTCGGTATCTTTTCCTTGTGTGAAATTGGTTAAACTAGTTTTTCACCCGTGCTATGCACGGGTCTGTTTCTTGTTTATGGTTCCGTTTTCTAAAACTAATTTAAAATAAATTAAGAAAAATAAATAAATAAAAATTCAGAAAAATTAACATCGTTCACAACCTCACAACCTAAAAGGTAGATTCATAAAAAAATCATGGATTACACTGCAAAATCTTGAGAGAATATTTAGGTGTCTATAAGTAATTAAGTAAAACCTCACACTGCAATCACCATTCACATCATACTTTCTCCTAGAACCGTATAACTGGATTAGCCTCGTTGTGACCTTTTCCCAATGCTATCACCGAATACACATAATCGTGATAATTTAAACTAAGTACACTTAGTTACTATGACTACAAACATTATTTCTCTACTTATTCACAAACGATAATAAAATACGGAGTTTGTATGGATTTTGTTTTGTAAATCTTTTTGAGCTCATTCTAAAAATATAAATTTTGGTAAAATCCAACATATATTTTGAAAGTTTTGACTTTTTTCACGATTAATTTTAAATTGGGGATAAAAAAAATAATAGGAAAAAGAATAAGATAAAAGGAATACTAAAGTGAAAAGTAAATGACATATTTAACTGAATCTTTATGTGTTCTTTTTAAATAAACTTATATTTTAACAGTCCATTACTCCCATATTTTATGGTTTTTGAGCGTATATGACTCGTTTTCTGTCTTTTTTTATTATCAGAAGGAAAAATCCCGTTAAAACTTATAATTAATGAAACATATATATATAATTATAATAAGATTTAATAATAAAAAAACTCATTCTATTGGAAAAGATAATGAAAAAATGGTGACAAAGACTAATCAATCACATTAGACGATGCACGAAAAATCATAAGTCCAAAAGTTACCTATATTTTTGGAAATAAGCATTACATGTTTAACTTGGAAACTCATGTTATCACGTCAAAGAAACACTCCACGTTAACAAAATTTAAAGCAACTCCCAATATGCTGAAATCGTTTCATAGATGAAATTATCATTCACTACCCCCGTAACATTAAAACATTAACTTTGCACTTATATACTTTTTCCTATTTCATTAATGTAGATTTGTCAATTGAATTATTATCTGAATTTTGAAAATCTCAACGCCCTTATTTTTTCATTTACGTACAGTATGAAAACATACCATATATTGATAAATTGAAATGTAAATTTGAGTAAGTCCATATATTATTTCTTTTTTTGATAAACTTAGTACCATATATTATTTATTTTCTTATTTTTAGTAACACCCACTTGAACAGAAATATAAATTTGAACCCTATTTACCAATAATAGTCAGTAAAAATCACAGTTTGCTTCCAAATAGTACAAAATTCTTCTTACCCGCGTTAACAAAAAAAAAAACTCATTAGCTATAAACCGAAGAAAATTAACCTTTATAACCTGACTGCAGTCAAATAAACGGGTGGTGAAAATGGCTACGACTGTGTTCGGTGAGCTAAGGAAAGAGCCATTGACTAAACAGAATATACCAAGAAAATCTATATTCTGGAATTGTGGCCTGTCATATATATTAAAGCATCTTATCAACTCTGGCGTTTAAAAAAAAAGCTAATGAGAAAAAAATAGGAACTCAAGCTAGAAATAAGCTTGGAAATTTTGATGAAACATCACGTAAAATTTTGTTAAGTTTGCATGAAACTTTGATAGTGATGAAATTTTGTTTATTCAATGGTTTTACTCAACCTCCCACGTTTAATGATTTCTAGAGGTCACACATTCAACAAAAAACCCGTAAGCATCAAACACCAAACTTACCCGATTTTAGACACCGATATTATTCTGTCAGATGTAGGTTCCGTTTCTTTCCAATTTTGTAACCGAGAAGAGAGAAGAAAAAATTATAATAGTGGAATTGTGTGGAAAATAAATGGGCTTGGAAAGCAATTATACACTTAGCCTTGCGGAGTTCATTGCATCAGCACCCTTAACACCACTTCTTAAACCAGACAAAAGCATTCGGCCTATTGCTGTTGGGACGATTTGGCGTCGTCTTGTGTCCCAGGTAGCAATGAAAGGGGTTGGAAAAGAAATGACAGCTTACTTACATGATTTTCAGTTCGGTGTAGGTGTCTCAGGAGGGGCTGAGGCAATTCTACACGCTGAGAATAGGTATGTCAGTAAACATTATGCATATGCTAGCCTTACCATGTTAACTGTGGACTTTACAAATGCTTTTAATTTAGTCGACCGAACAGCCATGCTTCTTGAGGTTCGTAAGTTATGTCCATATATTTCTCCTCGGGTTGAATACTTGTATGGACAACATGCAAGATTGTATGTGGGAGACTATTATATCTATTCGTCTACAGGAGTGCAACAAGGTGACCCTTTGGGGCCACTATTGTTTGCTTTGGTGCTTCATTAGCTTATAGGAAAGATAAATAAATGGTGCACACTATCTCTACGGGCTTGGTACCTTGATGATGGCACTATTATTGTTGACACTGTAGAGGTGGCCAAGGCACTCGCGATTGTCCAGACGGAAGGGCCTGTCCTGGGCCTTATATTGAATATTAAGAAAACTGAAATTTTTTGGCCTTCCTGTGATGGACGAAAGTTTATAGATGGGATGTTTCCTTCTGGAATCTCAAGGCCGGGTGATGGGGTCAAATTATTGGGTGGTGCGGTTAGCCTTGATGATAGGTTTGCGAAGGGACTTGCCGTTAAGAGAGCTGAGAAGGAAGTACATTTAATGCAAGTTTTATCCAAGCTCCGAGATCCTCAGAGTGAATTGCTACGCCTTCGTGCATGTATGGGCATCTCCAAGCTGCTCTTTGGGATTCATATTGGTTGTCCAGAATACACCACAGAGGCAGTGGATATCTTTGATAAAGGTTTGAGGGAGGTGGTGGAGGGTATCGTGGTTTGTGGAGGCCCTTTTTTTAGGAATTTACAATGGAGGTTATACACCCTACCTATTAGATATAGAGGGCTTGGCTTATATACTGCTATAGAGGCGTCGTATTATGCCTTTCTTGCATCGCGTGTGCAATCATGGGGTTTACAAGATCACATATTAAGGGTGCTGGAGTGGAAGGCATGGATGAGAATTTTCATAAGGCTTTGGAGGCATTACAGGAAACTCTTCCCGATTATGACTTTAGCAGCTTCACTAGTAAGGACACCGCCCCCCTTAAAGCACAAAGTAACCTTGCGAGTGCCCTTTTTGGTAAAGTGGTTAAAGACATGGATCGAGATTACGAGTTATCAGACAGACAGAAAGCTGTCTTTGGTTTCCTACGAGCAACGCATGCCCAAGACTTCCTTCTATCTATTCCAATTGAGGGCCTTGGACAGAAGATGTCACCCGTGGAGTACCGATCCATCCTTAAATACAGGTTAATGATCCCTTTATACCCTTCTGATTCACGCTGCCCTGCTTTCTTCACAGGATGCCTAGACACATATGGGTAACATGCTGTCCATTGTAAGGTAGATCCTGGTTTTAAGTTTAGACATGATCATGTGAGAGATACCTTATATGATGTGTTATGGCGAGCCGGTATTTCAGCAAAGAAGGAAGCGACTGTCAACTTTTTGACAAACCCACTGGAGGGGAGATCCACACTCAGACCAGCAGACGTACTTATCTTTAGATGGGCTAATGGAAAACATACATGTGTTTACCTCATGGGGGTTTCTCCGTTAGTAGGCATTTGACATGGTACCTTTACTGTCGGCCAAGCAGCGCTGAGAGCTGCCTCAGGTAAGATAGAGAAGCATGAGAAATCATGTATTGATAATGGATACACTTTTATTCCCTTTGCTTTTGATACTTTTGGTTTCTTGGCTCCTGAGGCGGTTGGACTCCTCAAAAGAGTTCAGAAAGTCATGCACAGTAATGTCATGACCCCCGGTTCAAGAGAGTTTATTTTCAAGAGAATAGGCTTTGCAATTCAAAAAGGGCTTGCGGCGCATCTTGTTGCTCGCTTGCCTGCCATGTAAGAATTTTATTTAATTTCTAAATACATTTGATCAAAAAAAAAAAATTATACACAAAACAACCAATGGATTTTAACAACTGCTTGAAAATACAATACAACCAGTGGATTTTAACAATGCTTGAAAGGTGTGCATCATTAAATAAATTGAGAATTCCATAAAGAAAAAAAGAAAAGGAAAAAAAATGGAAGAAGTTAACTATCAAAACAAAATACATAGGATCATATAGTCCAGATCCATGTCTACCTTTACCATGTATCATCATTTTTATATTTTGCTGGATTACTTCTACATTCATTCACACCAATTCTAATTTAGAAGCATTAGGATCTAAATAGCCACCACCGATTGCCAAAATTACAAATGCTATAGACAACACAATAATAAAAGTGTTCTATGTAAAATGATATGTCCAAATCCTACAAAGTATGGTAATGATCAATCGAGTGCAAAGGTAATAGATATATACCAAAACAAATATCGTTAGAATTCTCATTGATCTACTCTGCAAAACAACTGCAAAACAAATAACAAAGCTGGTCAGAGACAACAAAATCATAATAATAATTCGAAAGGAAAAAAGAAAAAAGAAGAAGAAAAAAAGTACGAAAATAGTATAGCAATCGGTGAATGCTTTTTATAGAGATAAACCAATCCATAAATAAAAAGATTTTGTTTTTAAGAATAATATCAATCAATATCTAAAAGTAATAATATCTATAAAAATATAGAAATTTTTATATTTTTGCTGAGGGCATTTATTATTTGCGAGTACTATTTTTGGCGAGCTTCCCCTTCGATACTTTAGTACCTTTTCAACTTAATTTAATCGAAGTATCTTTTTATTACACTAAATATTCTAAGGAAACAATATTAAATAAAATATCAATAATATCAGAATATTATTTTTCATATTTAGTTATTTGTCTGCGATTATTGACTATTGATTTTTTTTTTTTTTTTTGTATTAGCTCCATCAAGAACATAATCTTTGCTCTAAATTATTCATCCAAAATACTACTCCCTCTGTTTCTGAAAGACCGTCCTCTATTCCTTTTTCGTCAGTTTCAAAATTGTGTCCAGCTTCTGTTTATAGTCATACTTTTTCAATGAACTCTCTAATATACCCTTGAACTCTTTATATTCATAAATCCATTTATAACGTGACCCAATCTAAAATATTAAAGAAATTAGTATAATTAAGGAAACAAATATATCCTTCATTCCTTTTAAGAAAATATATATTTAACTCTAAAAATTAAATTCCTTATAAAGTTTATACTTCATAAATTCGATATCTTTTAAAATTTCCTTTTATATTTCGTATTTATAATTCTCACAACAATTTTGGTTAGTCTTTATTACTAACATTTTTATTAAAATAAAATAGGTAAGTAACTAAGGGTAGTCAAGTAAAATAGTATGGTCTCCTTAATATTTTGGCAAAGTCAAAACGGACTGTCTTTGTGAAACGGAGGGAGTAGCATTTTTATTAAAATAAAATAGATAAGTAACTAAGGGTAGTCAAGTAAAATAGTATGGTCTACTTAATATTTTGGCAAAGTCAAAGCGGACTGTCTTTGTGAAACGGAGGGAGTAACAAAATTTCTAATTGATGTGCAGGACCACCAACAAATATATGCGGAAAAGAGATTCATGACCGGGCTAATCAGGTTTTTTTTTTTTTCTTTTTTCTTTTTTCGATCACTCTATTTTGGAGTTTAATTGATAATTTTGGGGTTGTAATTAGGAGAATTCTATTATTAAAAATGTAAACGGACACTGAACATTGGACACTTTATGTTATTTATTTTATTTATTATGTGATGATCATTCGATTTATCACGATGAAACCGTGGATGTTGTGATTTAATTTGTTGATTATCATGATGAAATCTTGGATTATATGATTATCACGTTGGTTTTTATTTTTACGGTATAGTAATTGATATATTTATGGCATGTTCTAAGATTTTCAAGATCTAGCTATTTCAGGCAAGAATAATTTTTAAGATTTAGCTATCTTATTATTGGAAAAAAAAAAAAAAATCTGAATATTTTTTGTTTAATTTTCAAGATTTTTTTTGTTTAAATTTAATTATTTTTCCAAATTTTTTTTTGGTGGGACCAGAATCAACCAGAAGTTAGAATTAACGTGGAGCTCCGGTGAATGAGGTCGCTTTAAAAAACTCTGTTATTATATAAAGAATGAATCTCATGAAGAGATACCGGAGATAAAACTACAGGTATTGAAGAATCGATATAATAAGGAAGCGGACTGATTTGTTAAATATTAGTATTGGTTACCACCGGCAGAAATGGAATAATAGTTTGAAGTCCGACCTCTCCGACCCACATCCAGTATGCGACAGATTCCATACATGGTACCAGTACCAGGTTTCGACATAGGTCTGAAATTCGTCTTCTGTACAGAAGACCTTGGAATGAGTTGATTTCAGTTCCTGGTCGGTTGGCATGGGAGCTGCAGGTATAGATGAATGCTGTGCTTGGTGAAGTATTATAACAAGCAAAAACGAAAAATAGCAATCTAAAATTACTGAAACATGAACAACATAAAGAAACATCCGGCGTATTATATAGTGACACAGTTGACTATATATAATTCAGATTCCATTATAGTCTAGTACAACACATTGTTATTGATAATTACACCAATCTTCTGACCGGGCAATGGTTCATTTAGAATTATACTAGATGACCGCGCGACCGACCGACCGAAGAAAGAAAAAAAGACACCACTGAAAAACCTTATCAAGGATGTAGTAATGGTCAGGAATTCGTGTTATACACAAAGCTAGATACTGGATACTTCCACTTGGACACAATCAATTGTCAAATTAGATCAAAACAGCATCAAATAAAAAGAAGCAAAATCAGAGACCATACAACGTCATTCATTATTACCCAATATGTTACTTAATCTGATCAATAAGAACGTCTTTATTCCCCGTTGGTCAATCGCAATCCATTCTTCCTCTACTTTGAATTCTCCAACTGCCCAACAAAACACAAACCACATGAAAACCCTATTCGTAAACTTGCATCCTCATTGAAGCATTATATCAAACACTTACCAGCAATGATCTTCTCCATAAATTCAAAACTTTTGGCATCTTTCGCATTAAGTTCAGGTCCTTTTAGCTCTCCATCATTCCCAGATTCAATTACCTTTGAAATCCTGCAAAATTCAAAAAAACAAAACAAAAAGTTAGCTCCATCACTACACATAAAGAGGTCAATAAGTCAATGAATAGGATTAATATAGGAAGCGTGATTAAGTTTTCTTTAATGAAAGTCTGGATAGGCTTGATCTTGTTTCTTCAAGAACATCAAATGTTGGGTCTTCTCGTGAATCGTCATCAGCAGAAACAAAGGGGGCGAAATAGGACGAGAAGAACATGAGTGAAAATATAAAGAGTGGGTGGTATATGGGTTTTACCCGACCCTAAACTTCATCTTCTCTACCCGACACAGCAAGAACATTCGTTATCAGAAAAACAGAGATTTTTCCATTAAGAGTCCGAATCATCCGATTAATCTAGTGATTTTTTTAAAGAAATTAGAACTTCAAATATGTTCATTTGTCTGTGCTTGATCGAAATCTATGATCAATTTTACGAATAGTTTACATATGTTTCTCAAATTCCAGAAATTGAATCTTTTTTTCATTTTTTTGCACAAAAATTGTGACTGACAAAGACACCTATTTTCATCACTAAAGGACTCCTCCCTTCGGTCGTCGTCCGATAATCACACTTTCTTCTTTACCAATGTATTCCCAATTGTAAATAAACCGATTGCCCTGTCAGAAGATGGTGTAATCACCCATAGCAACGTGTTGTACTGGATTGAAGGATACAATAGAATTGTAGCTTACAATCTAGAGATCAATTAAAGAATCTAAATTTCGTCAATGTAGGTTGTTTAATTTGCCTGATAGGAGAATTGGTTCTACTAGTTGTCTTGGGGTATCGAACATATCCATCCTTATGCTCTTATTAATAGTCGTGCGGAGACTCTATGTATCTGGGCGCAGGAGAACTTCCATTTGTTGCACACAATATCCTCTACTACCTCGCCTTTGTCTTATAAAATTCAATCATGAGTCCCAACAACGAGACGCGACAAAACTGTGTAAGCAAACAGACCATCAGGAGTAAAATTATATAAATCAGTTGGTCTTTACAGTACAAGTTGTAGAGATCGGTCATGAGAAAGAAAGTGTAAGCAAACAGATTTAATCAACTACAATCCACGTTCTTAACATCTGTTACATGTGTGGTTTGCTCTTACTCTGGATTTTAGATATGCCGTTTTTCTGACTGATTTGAATGAATCCCTCTCAAGTCTCACAACAAGGTTAATTTTCGATATCCAAAACTCAAATACATTAATAAAAAAATAACCGTATTCTGATCAATGATCAATCTCGATATGGATCAAGTTAGGGTAAAACAATCAAAATCATACTCAGGTTTAGAGAAAAACCAAGACAACAAAATCAACAGATCAGTAGAATACTTTGTACTTCAAATTAATAGTAGAAACAAACTAGATATAGAATTAAAATCAACTTTCAAACAACAATATTAATTGTGAATCAAACCTTTAAATATATGGTGTCATGAATATGGTTCATCACAACCAATACTATAAGTTTGTTCTTCATAAAATGATGGAATTGATATGAGCGGACTCGGAAAACCCCATACAGATTCCTGGGTGGGTTTTACAAGTACGCTCATACAGATTCCAATCAAGATACACCGCAAGAAGAATTTTCCCAATCAGACTGAAAGAAGACTAAGCATCATGCAACAGCCTTGTTAATAGTCTGCACCGAGCCTAGAGTTGGACTCCTTTGTGCCCTAGCTAGCAGTCTTAGATTACATTACATATCTTTTAAGCTTAAAGTTTAGGGTTTTGACTGCGGCGGCAAAGCGTTTCAAGTTACACAATCAATTTATAACCAGAAAATTAGGGTTACTCTCGATATCTTTTGAATCCTTGGACTACGGACTTGAGGAAACAACTGAAGATTAGGGAGTATAATGAAAATATGGCCCAAAAAAGAAAACACTGCGCAAAACTTTCCGGCCTAATTAAATGAGATAAGATTGGTGGTTAATGGAGGGAGTTTAGGTGTGTATGTGTGTTTTGGATGGCCATTAACAATTTGACCCGAAGGGTAGTACGAAGTAATTCTATATATGATGCCATTCATTTTGGATGACTTGAATAGTTAGGTTGGTGTTTGGTGTTGGTTGGGACTAAGTGATTAAAGTGTCTTATTGATGGAGAATCGATCAGTTGTTATTTCTTTTAGTTTGAGTTTAGAAGAATCAAAAAAGTCTTATTATAGCTAGATGGGATTGTATGGCTCAGGCGACATTCATAAATTGTGTTATGAGCTATGACCATACCAGCCTGTGCCCCTAGAAGTCGTGTAGGTTGCCATACTAGCTAATAATTGTAAATGTATGAACTCTCTTAACCCTAAACAGGGTTTGAGATAACTATATATATTGATCAAGAATACATGGATTGCCCTTTAGGCAAGTAAGCTAGATTGTACAATGTACATACACTGACTATAGACAAACCGTAGTCCTATGTGACGTCAACAGAGTCTTGTGTTAACATCCCCCCACAAGCTGAACGTGGAGCATCTCGAAGTGAAAGCTTGGTCGTAAGAAAACGAAATCGAGACTTGAGATGGCCTTTAGTAAATAGATCAGCAAGTTGATGTTGAGTAGGCATGTAACGAACAAGCAAAGAACCTCTAGTAACACGCTCCCTAACAAAGTGATAATCAATATCAATGTGTTTGGCACGAGAATGCATAATAGGATTAGAAGCCATGTAAGTAGCACTGATATTATCACATAGCAAAGTAGGCGGTTTCTTTATGTAGACCCCCAAGTCATGCAAGAGATGCAATATCCAGATAACTTCAGCAGCAGCAAGAGCTAAGGCACGATATTCCGCCTCTGTACTCGAACGAGAAACCGTAGGTTGTTTCTTGGAAGACCAAGAGATCAAATTAGGACCAACAAAAACACAAGTACCAGCAATGGAACGACGATCATCAGGATTACCAGCCCAATCAGCATCACTGTATGCATATAAAGTATGAGAAGAACTCCCAGAGATCTGAAAAGATGATGATGGTTGATAAAATAAACCACGGCCTAAGGTGCCTTTGAGATATCTAAGAATTCTCTTGACTGCGAGAAAGTGAATGTCTGTAGGAGCATGCATGAATTGACAAACTTGATTAACAGCATAAGTAATATCCGGCCTAGTCATAGTCAAATATTGTAATGCACCCACCAAACTACGATATAAAGTAACATCATGAAATGGAGTACCTACATGAGCTGACATCTTGGATCCTGCGGCAATAGGAGTAGAGACTGGTTTCGCAGTTAACAAATCAACACGTTGAAGAATATCAAGAGTATAACGTGTTTGCGATAAATGAAGACCCGCAGAAGATCGGGTTGCCTCAATTCCAAGAAAAAGATGTAAGTCTCCCAAATCCGTCATAGAGAATTATTGTTTGAGAGCTACCAACTGATGAGAGAAATAGGCATAGTCAGACCCCGTGACAATAATGTCGTCTACATAAAGGAGCAGCAGCAGAACACCAGTAGAAGATCGTCGAACAAACAGAGAGGCATCAGATGTAGAAGCAACAAAACCCAATTCAGATAGGTAGCATGTGAACCGCTGAAACCAAGCCCTCGGAGCTTGTTTGAGCCCATATATGGCTTTCCGTAGTTTACAAACATGATTTGGATATCGTTTGTCAACAAACCCTGGGGGCTGTGACATGTAAACCTCTTGATCCAGAAAACCATGCAGAAAAGCATTTTTAACATCCAATTGTCGAATAGGCCAAGAGCAAGAAACAACAATGCTTAAAACAAGTCGAATAGTGACGGGTTTGATAACCGGAATGAAAGTTTCATCATAATCAATGAAAAATTGTTGAGTGTACCCCTTTGCAACCAAACGAGACTTGAGACGATCAATGGTGCCGTCGGCCTTGCGCTTAATCCTATAGACCCATTTACAGCCAATAACATTCATATGAGGCTGTCGAAGAACATATGACCAAGTGTCATTATTTCGTAGAGCTGTATATTCGTCCACCATGGAATCCTTCCACTGAGGTATTTTGCAAGCTTCAGTATAAGACCTGGGTTCAACAACAGTATTTTGCATGGAAGAAATAAAACATGAAGAAACAGGATGTTTGGTAACAGAAATTAGATTCATGCGAGCAAGTGGTTTGCGAATACCATCACGCAAACGAGTGGTCATGGGATGCGTCGGCAGTGGAGTAGGACCCTCAGGAGAAGCAGGAGGAATATGAAAGTTGTAGTTGGCGACGAATCTATAGAGGTCGACAGAGAAGGTGAAGAAGAAGAGGAAGAGGATGACTGGACAGTAGATGGAGACAATGGAGAAGAAAGAGAAGAGGAGGAATCAGTACGTGATTCTGTGGTATGAGATATGATTGAAGGAGGATCTGATGGAATGGGAGATATCGGAGGAACAGTTGGAGACGAGAGAGTGACCAAGGGCAAGACAAACCAAGTTGGAAGAAGAGCAGTAGTCTCAGATGGAATAGAAGGATTGGTGACAGAGAACGGAAAGGAGGTCTCGTCAAAAAGAACATGACGAGAGGTATAAACACGCTTTCCTTCTAAATCAAAACATTTGTACCTCTTGTGTTGGTCAGAATAACCAAGAAAAATACACGGCTTGGTTTTATACTCCAATTTGTTTTTGTTATAAGGAACTAAATGCGGATAACATAAGCACCCAAAGACACGGAGGAAGTTGTAATCAGGTTGATGATTGTACAACTTAAAATAAGGAGAGTAACCACCCAGTACGGAAGAAGGCATACGATTGATAAGATAAACTGCAGTTGCAAAAGCCTCTGGCCAATAAGATTTAGGCATATGACTGTGATGAAGAAGAGCAAGACCAGTTTCAACAATATGACGAATCTTGCGTTCTGACACACCATTTTGTTGTGGAGTGTGAGGACAAGAAAATTGATGAAGAACACCATTGGCAGCAAAAAAATCACGCAAAGGGTGAGAGATATATTCACCACCACCGTCACTCTGAAAAATCTTTAGACTGGTAGAAAAACGATTTTCAGATTGAGCCTTAAAGGCCTTGACACAGTTGAAAACTTGAGATTTGTTGTGCAAAAAATATATCCATGTAAATCTAGAGAAATCATCCACAATAATAAAAAAATAACGAAAACCAGAGTTGGATAAAACTGGGGAGGGACCCCATAAGTCACTATGAACTTTAAAGAGGACATCATCACTAACTGAGTTGGATAAAGAAAAAGGTAGCCTATGATGCTTGGCACAAGCGCAACTATTACATAAAGTATGCCTTATGATATACGGAATGGAAACTAATTTTTGAGCAGCTAAACTGGAGAGACTTCGATTGTGAAGATGACCAAGACGCAGATGCCACAATTTAGAGGAGGAAAGAGTTGCAACATGACCATGAGAAGCAACTGATATTGGAGTGGTGGAAGAATTGATAGGGCGAATGGAGTAAAGACCACCATCACTGGGACCGCTGAGAAGGAGTTTCCCTGTTTGTCGATCCTTAACAGAGAAACCAAATCGATCAAAACACACGGAAACAGTATAATCTTGAGTTAACTGAGATACCGAAATAAGATTCTTAGTAATTAACGGTACATGAAAAACTCGATGTAAGGAAAGAGAGTTATGTGGAGTTTTGATTAAAGCTGTGCCAGTAGAAGCAATGGGAAGGAGATTACCATTACCAACCATGACATGATTGGAACCAGAGTATGCAACCGGTGCAGTGAGCAAATTGGGATCGGCTGTCATGTGGTTTGTAGCACCTGTGTCAGCATACCAATGTTGATCAAAAGGAGTAGCTTGAAGTTGCATCGCAGTAAACGACTGAGGCAGGTCATGGGCCTGATACGAATGATTAAATCTGTGCGGACAAGTCAATCCTGTATGCGTTTTGGAGTCACAGATTTGACAGGGTTGTTTGCCGCCTGAAAAGTTCGAAGGAGGGGCACCAAGGATGGATTGATGCTGCTGTGGAGCTTGGTTACTGACCGAATAGGTTGGAGAAGAGAAGTAACCACCGCGTCCACGACCACCATTACCACGACCACCACGACCACCTCTGTAGGAGTTATTTCCACCACGACTTGAGGTATTAGAAAATCGAGAAGGGGAAAAATTTGAGGAGGAAGAGGAAGAAAAAGTAGATCCGTAAAAGGTAGTGGAAGGAGTGGAATCCGGTATAGGTTGATTGTATTGAGTAAGACGGATTTCATGATTGAGAAGTAACGGCTTCAACTCGGAGAAAGAAGGAAGAGTTGAACGAGTTTCAATAGCTGTTGAGAAAGCTTGATAATCGGTCCCTAGACCGCGAAGAGTATTGAGAACAAGGTCAACATCACTCAATGGAGCAGATGATGTTAAGAGAGAGTCTCGAATGGAGGTGATTTTAGCAAGGTATGCAGAGATAGATAGGTTGTTTCTCTGAAGGGTTTTCACCTGATGACGAAGTTGAAGAGATCGAGCAGCAGTTGGTGCAGCATAGGTATTAGCTAGGTATAGCCAGAGTTCTCGTGCAGAGTGGAAATCAGGGATATCGGCAAAGACTGATAGAGTCAGGGTAGCCTGTAGCCAACTAAGGAAATGTGTATCAACGTGAAACCAGGGTAGATACTTAGGGTTTGGAATAGGTTCGTCAGTAGATGAACCCTCAAAAAGAGGAGAAGGAGATTCAACAGTTGGGTCGACGTGACTGTAGATGTCATGAGAGCGCAATATGGGAAGAATCTGACGACGCCACTGAATATAATTGGTTTCATCAAGCTTGAAAGGTATGTAAGAGGTTTTAAGTTTCAAAGAAGAGGTTGGAGAAACGGAGGAAGAGATGAAAGTAGAAACAGTAGATGATTCCGTAGACATGATTCTAAGGATTTCGGAAAAAAAAAAGAAAGACAGCCCTAATGGCTCTATACCATGTAAATGTATGAACTCTCTTAACCCTAAATAGGGTTTGAGATAACTATATATATTGATCAAGAATACATGGATTGCCCTTTAGGCAAGTAAGCTAGATTGTACAATGTACATACACTGACTATAGACAAACCGTAGTCCTATGTGACGTCAACAGAGTCTTGTGTTAACACTGCGCAAAACTGAAGATTAGGGAGTATAATGAAAATATGGCCCAAAAAAGAAAACACTGCGCAAAACTTTCCGGCCTAATTAAATGAGATAAGATTGGTGGTTAATGGAGGGAGTTTAGGTGTGTATGTGTGTTTTGGATGGCCATTAACAATTTGACACGAAGGGTAGTACGAAGTAATTCTATATATGATGCCATTCATTTTGGATGACTTGAATAGTTAGGTTGGTGTTTGGTGTTGGTTGGGACTAAGTGATTAAAGTGTCTTATTGATGGAGAATCGATCAGTTGTTATTTCTTTTAGTTTGAGATTAGAAGAATCAAAAAAGTCTTATTATAGCTAGATGGGATTGTATGGCTCAGACGACATTCATAAATTGTGTTATGAGCTATGACCATACCAGCCTGTGCCCCTAGAAGTCGTGTAGGTTGCCATACTAGCTAATAATGATTCATTCAAATGCCCTCTAAAAAATAGACAGGAACTAAAAAAAAAAAAACGCATCGTTTCCTTGAAATTTCGGTGTGATCCTTTCCTAATCATGTGACTCAGTAAAATCAGCTAATTGTTACATCTGCTAAGCAAGCAAGAGTTTCCTTGTGCAAAGTCTTGTTTTCAAAGTATCCAATTCATTGATTACGTACCCTTTCAGCTATCGTCATTTCAAATCCAATGAGTAGATGCTTATCTAATACAGGTGGAATATGTTCTTGGAATGGTTTAGTTTGTTTCTCTATACCTTATACACACAATGTTAATGATCCGATATATTAGTACCACCAGATGGGCATGGCTGCAGAAGAATCAATTTACAACAAATAATGGAGACTTGATTCCTTTGATGCAACCGAAACTTATGGACAATCTAACTTTCTGGTACAATTCCCAAAGCCTTATCGAAGGATTTGAATAAGGGTACAATGCCACAGATAAAATTTGGAAATTTGTTGAATTCGTCGGCCCTATTTATCATCTAATCTTAGACTCAAGTATATTGTGCTCAAGGGGTCTTTCTTTGCCCTTAGTAGTACCAATCATTTTATCAAGATGGTACAAGACTTGGCTTGCCCAACTGACTTCAGTATCCATCAAGTTCTGCGAATCCAAAATGTTTATTCAAATTAAATAGCCTTTTGTGAGTAATGCTAGCTATAAACTTAATCATGCAACACAGTAAGATCTTAGCTAAGGAAGTGTTGCGATGCCAACTCCTTTACTTACTAGTTTCCTTAATTATTCATGCTTAACTAAATTGAGTAGTTTCCTGTTTTAGGTAGAGTTCTATTAATTAAACTCGTGAGATTTCTTTTCCTTGTTAGCCAAGTATTGATGAGTATAAATACTCCTCTTTAGTTCTGTAATAGTCATCAATTAATATAAACCAAGTTCTTATTTGTGTTCTTCACAGCAGAGATGGCTAATCCCCAGTAAAAAGGATATTTATCTTAGGGTTCTTATATTCTGTTATAGTGTTTTGGTTTAGAACCCTAACATCTGGTTCAGAGCTAGGTTATTATATCATCAAATTGGGCACTTTTTTTTTTTTTTAAGTATGAAAATCGTTGAGTTAACAGATGAAGTTAAAGGATTGAAGGACCAAATCCAAAACTTGGTAGATGGTCTAGCACAACAACGTCTTGATGAGATTCAGAGGGCTGAGACTAATGAAGGTACGATGAGAGCAAATCGAAAAGATGATATCGCTGCTTTATCCACATCGTTGTCTACGGCCTTGACGGCATCTTTAACCCCTGCAATCGCAGCTGCCATGAAAGAGGCTATCGCTGAGGCTTTTAGCACGAAGAAACCTGAAGATGTTTTTTCTGGTAATCATACACGTAATAATGGTAATGGTGGTGGAACTGAAACTACCATTCGTGCAGCTGCTATTAACCTCAAATTTCCAACGTTTGAGGGAACTGATCCTGAAGGTTGGATTTTCCAGGCAGATCAGTATTTCAACCTACACGGCGTCATTGATGCTTTCAAAATTCCGATTGCTGCTACTCATCTTAAGGGCGATGCAAATTCTTGGTATCGTTGGATGAAGCAGACACTTACTGCACCAACATGGGACACTTTTTGTTCGTTATTACGTACAAGATTTGCCGATCACAAGTTCATAAATCCTCATATTGCTTTGACAAAATTATCCCAAACAGGTACTATTCGAGATCTTATTACTGACTTTGAAAAATTATTAAATTTTGTTCATGATCTTCCGACGCAATACCTAGTTGATTTATTTGTGGCTGCGTTGAGAGTTGATATTGGCACTGGTGTCAGTTTGTTTGAGCCAACATCTTTACCCGAGGCTTTCAAAAAAGCTATCCAGCAGGAAGATACTATTCTGGCAGCTTTTTCTATTTCAAAGTCCTCTCGTTCAACTCAGTTCCGACCACCAGGAGCGGTGAACTCTCAAACTCGAAAAAGCACTTTACCTCCTGGCGCTAAGAGATTATCTTGGGAAGAACAAAAAGAGAAAAGAGAGAAGGGTCTTTGTTTCAATTGCGATGAATATTACAAGCCTGGTCATCTATGTGCCAAACCGAGATTGTTGATTTTGGATGTCGCTCCGGAATTTTCTGACAATGATCAGAATTTTGATGACGAAATTCAACCTATGCCTCCTGATACTAATTCTGTCGAGGAACAACAAGAACTCAAAATTTCATTGAATTCTCTATTGGGTTCTTCTTTTCCGAATACAATGCGGCTTCAAGGCTATATTAAGGCGAAATCTCTTACACTTCTAGTGGATTCTGGAGCTACACATAATTGTATTCATCCAACTATTGCAAAACAGTGTGGTTTTAAGATTGAATCCCACTCTTCTTTATCTGTTACAGTAGGCGATGGAGGTCAATTGCATACTCATGGGTATTGTGTCAACGTACCAGTTAAATTACAGAATTTTATTTTTCTAATCGATTTTCATCTTTTAGAATTCAGTGGGTGTGATGCAGTTTTAGGGGTTCAATGGTTGCGTACCTTGGGTCAAATATCTTGAGATTTTACCAATTTAACGATGCAGTTCAACATTCGAGATCAGCATTTCATTCTACATGGCAACACTACTTCATCAGTCATGCTTATGGATGTTGCTCCCATGAATCGTTTATTGGGCAAAGAAACTTATGGTTTTCTTTTTCAACTATCTTCAGAAAGCGATGCAATGACTCCTAATTCAACAGCGCCTCCTCCGATTCAACAATTGATTTCTGAATATGCAGATATTTTCAAGTTTCCAAATACTCTTCCACCTGCACGTTTGCATGATCATCATATTCCGTTGGTTCCCGGTTCAGCTCCAGTTAATATGAGACCATATCGATATCCACATTTTCAAAAGGATGAGATAAAAAAAATTGTATCGGAATTGCAACAAGCTGGTTTCATTCGTCCCATCAATAGTCCCTATTCTTCTCCAATTTTAATGGTTCGTAAAAAAGATGGATCGTGGAGAATGTGTGTGGATTATCGCGCCTTAAATAAATTAACTATCAAAGATAGATTTCCTATACCCATGGTAGATGAATTGTTGGATGAATTACATGGTGCGACGGTTTTTTCTAAACTAGATTTTCGTTTTGGTTATCACCATCTCAGAGTTCATGCATCTGACATCCCTAAGACAGCTTTTCGAACTCATGACGGTCATTACGAATTTCTTGTCATGCCTTTTGGTCTTTCAAATGCACCGGCTACCTTTCAGAGTTTCATGCATCATATTTTCAGGCCTTACTTACGCAGGTTTGTGTTTGTTTTTTTTGATGATATTTTGATATACAGTAAGAATCTTGTTGATCATCTGGAGCATTTGTCCTTAGTGTTTGATATTATCCGCACTAATCAGTTGTTTGTGAAAGACTCAAAGTGTGCTTTTGCTCAACGTTCAATTGGATATTTAGGACATGTAATTTCTTCTGAAGGTGTATCAGTCGAGCAGGATAAGATACAATGCATTACCTCATGGCCGATTCCTACAACAGTAAAGGCATTACGCGGGTTTTTGGGTTTGGCTGGGTATTATAGGAAGTTTGTTAAAGATTTTGGGAAGATAAGTGCCCCATTAACTCAGCTACTCAAGAAGGATGCTTTTGTTTGGAATGACAAAGCTACTACCGCCTTCAAACAACTACAACAAGCTCTTACTACAACACCGGTTTTAATACTTCCAGATTTCTCCAAAGAGTTTGTGTTGGAATGTGATGCTTCTGGGAATGGATTAGGTGCTGTTCTGATGCAATCTAATAGGCTAATTGCATATTACAGTAAACCTCTATCTGGAAAAAATTTGAATCTCTCTATCTATGATAAAGAAATGTTGTCTGTTGTTTCAGCTGTTCAAAAATGGCGTCCCTATTTACTTGGAAGACATTTCAAGATATATACGGATCATCGAAGCTTAAAATATTTTTGGATCAAAAGCTATCTTCTATGGAGCAACAGAAGTGGTTATCCAAATTATTGGGATATGATTATGAGATAATTTTTCGACATGGTAAAGAGAATGTTGCTGCTGATGCTCTATCACGTCTTCATGGATTTTTTTTCTCTCATTTCTGCGCCAATTTTTTCAGGCCTGGCCGATATCATTAAAGAGTGCCATGATAACACAGAATTGAGTACTCTTATTCAACAATTACGAATAGATGCTTCTTATAAACCACATTATTCTTATGAGAATGGGGTTTTACGTTACAAGAATCGGGTAGTTGTTCCATCCTCCTCACTATGGTGCAATAAACTTCTAGACGAGTTTCATTCAAACCCTGTTGGAGGACATTCTGGATTTCTCCGTACCTACAAGCGTCTGCAACAAAGCTTTTATTGGAAAGGTATGAAAAAAAGAGTTAAATTTTTTATCTCTCATTGTGATATCTGCCAGCGTAACAAATCTGAGTCAGTAGCTCCTCCCGGATTGTTAAACCCTTTACCAATTCCGGCTGATATTTGGTTAGACATTTCAATGGATTTTGTTGATGGTTTTCCACCCTCAAATCGGAAGACTTCTATTCTGGTAGTCGTTGACAGATTATCTAAATATGGCCATTTTATTGCCCTTTCTCATCCATATTCGGCCAGCTCTGTTGCTGAAATCTTTGTCCGAGAAATTGTTCGACTCCATGGCATGCCAAGAAGTATAGTCAGCGATCGTGATCCCATCTTCATGAGCAATTTTTGGGAGGCATATTTTGCTTTGCAAGACACCAAATTATGTCGAAGTTCGGCATATCATCCACAGTCGGATGGGCAAACAGAAGTTACCAATCGAACACTGGAATGTTATTTAAGATGTTTTGCTCGAACAAAGCCTAGTGAATGGTCGAAATGGTTACCATGGGCAGAATGGTGGTATAACACAAGCTTTCATTCTGCAATCAAGATGACTCCATACCAAGCAGTTTATAGTCGTACACCACAAACAATTACATCTTATTTACCCGGTTCTACCTCTGTCAACGCTGTTGATTCTCTTTTACGAGCCCGAGATCATACCTTGAAGATTTTGAAGTCACATTTGCAAGCTGCTCAATTAAGGATGAAGAATTATGCTGATGCCAAGCGTACTGAACGTGAATTTGCAGTCCATGATTTTGTTTTTCTCCGTTTACAGCCTTATAGACAGCACACAGTGGCCACTCAAGCTTATTCCAAGCTTTCTCCTAAATTTTATGGCCCTTTTTCGAATTCTAGAAAAAATTGGTCCCGTGGCTTATAAATTGGACTTACCTCCTGCAAGTCGTATTCACCCGGTGTTTCATGTTTCACAACTGAAACTGAAACTTGGTTCCGCAGACATGGTAGATGCAAATTTACCCATTACTATGGATTATGACAAGTGGGAACCGTATAAGGTTTTGGATCGTAAGATGTTCAAGCGCGGTAATACTGCATGCACTAAATGGTTAGTGCAGTGGAAAGATCATCCATTGGAGGAAGCGACTTGGGAAGATGCTGATGCACTACTCTTACGTTTTCCACATTTTGGTGCTTGAGGACAAGCAATTTTTCCAGCGGGGTGGGATGTTGCGATGCCAACTCCTTTACTTACTAGTTTCCTTAATTATTCATGCTTAACTAAATTGAGTAGTTTCCTGTTTTAGGTAGAGTTCTATTAATTAAACTCGTGAGATTTCTTTTCCTTGTTAGCCAAGTATTGATGAGTATAAATACTCCTCTTTAGTTCTGTAATAGTCATCAATTAATATAAACCAAGTTCTTATTTGTGTTCTTCACAGCAGAGATGGCTAATCCCCAGTAAAAAGGATATTTATCTTAGGGTTCTTATATTCTGTTATAGTGTTTTGGTTTAGAACCCTAACAGGAAGAAATAGTCTTGTTGTTAGGAGGGAAAGGATGGAGACGAGGAGGAACGATAATGGGGAAGGAATTAAAATCTAAAGAGAGGGTAGAAACTACAAGGATATCGATACTACCCTCCCCGTTGGAGTTGGATTTAATCTGAACTTTCGGGAAAATACGAAAACATTTATTTATTGCCGGAGCGACCAAGTACTTTGGATCGATGGAGGTGGTATCTTGGTAAAAAATATGATAAGCATAGAGACCGAAGGCTGAACTAGTGATGGTATCACTTTATGTAAGAGTAACACGGGGCTCTCCTTAGCCTTAGGGTATCCGATCTCTTCCATGAATAACCACAAGGCCATCTCTGCCATGCATACAGACCGAAGGATCTTTTCATATGTCAACGAAAATATTCTAGCATATCTCGGTCAATCCTATGATTGGATCCAAGTTCTTCAACCGTTATCTTATCACCTAAGATGCCATGATTAATTAAGAAACTGACAGAGAGATGAAATGAGTTGGGTGACAATTGGACTATAATTAATTAATTGGGTACTTAAAATAGGATTCCAATGAATTCGTCTCGAAACACACCAAGTTTCATCCAATGATTCTTACTGCTTTTGTTTACGTCAAGAAATTGAACTGAGCTAAAAAATAAAAATAATGCAAGAGATTGAATTGAGATTGCAAGAGATTGAATTGAGATTACACACGTTCATACAGTCCTGCTCACTTCTTTCAATTCAAAGCCAAACTTATATGTATGAAGGCCTAGGTTAGCTCGTTTGAATTTCATCTAAGTAAAAGATAAAATGTAAGATATATCTGCATAGCTCATCATGCTAAAACATGACACAAAAAAAGCTGAATTGGCGATGTTACAAATTAAAACTATGTGCGAGGCTGGAAGGTCTAGAATCACTCGAGATGGATGCAGGAAATCTTAGTGAAACGAAGGTTCTCCTAAATGAGGCTATCATAAGTTGAATACAGACAGTGCCTCTTTTAATTCTTTTCTTGCAGGAATTAGAGGGGTGGTCAGAAGGGAGGAGGGTTATTTTGTTGCCGGTTTTGCTAAGCACATTTTCCAAATGGCAGAGGTCTGGGCAGCCAGAGAGGGTCCACAACTTGCTATCCAATTGCGAATCAAAAAACTCGAAGTTGAATGGTATTCTTCCTGTACTGTTCAACTTCGCAAGGGTGAAGCTATTGCCCCTTAATATCTCAAGGGCTTAATTCAAGACATTGAGGAAATGAAGAATAAATGAGTTTCGATCCAACTTTGTGGACGATTTGTTATTCGTAAAGACGGCTGTAAGGTAGTCGCAAGGTGTGTGTGGATTGACACCGTATGTTATTCTGAATAAACTTATGGTCAGGGTGTGTCTTTCCCTTGAATGATAATAGTTATTTAGTTGTTGTGCTTTCCAGACAATGTATCAAAAATTAAAATAATGTAGCGCTCTGAGCATTCCTTTTCGCTTTGAGCAAGAGCGAATACCCATCCTGAAACTACCAAAGTCCGGATCAAGAGACAGCAAAAGAAGTTCACAAATGACACGTCTACAAGGCCAAGTCTCTCGGTAGTTCAATTGATGGTTTTTATTAGGGACTAGGTATCACCGGGCCCTTACGGCCCCGGCTCAACCTCTGTTTAGTATCATGCGTAACGTAGTCTTTAGTATTTAACGCATGGTTTTTAACTTCGTATATGTACTTCATATAATACTTTAAAATACCAATAATTTAGTTATCCGGGTATCTCATTGGTATTGTCTGGTTTCTCATACAGAGAGATTCAGTTCCAACAGCCATATAGACCTGTACAACACATTTCTTTGTGTTTGAAAAAGAACCGGGTCATTTTTTCATCCAAGGATTATCACAATAAATTTGTGAATCTGTTATACAATTCAGATTTTTTTCCATAGTTATTCAAGAACTAAAAGGGAAAGAGTTATTAATAAACATTTTTGAAATTTAATCTTGTATACATTGAAATACAACTTTTTCCCAAAAAAATAATATTCCTTTTTATCAAATAATCTCTTTCAACTTGAAAACATGGGTTATTCAATCAAGACAATCTGATACATCTTAATATTATAGTTTTAATTTACATCTTAATATTATACAGCTATTCCTGTTTAGACCTCTACCTCAAGTCTCAAACTGGCTATACATAGCCCCAGTAGTAATCATCCCAGGACCCGTCTTTTGACTACAGCGCTCCATCATCTGTCTCTGTAGATAAAACATAATAGAAAACAAAACAGATGTGGGTTTCACATTTCACTGTTCTGAAAGCTGTATAAAGACGCTCTAAACTGTACATAAATGTAACTTGATTCTGACGAGAGCTACAGAAAAGTTATCTACAAATCGGAAGGGACGATAAAACAAGTGCAAGAAACTTATGCGAGAATCTGCTCTTTCTGGAAACATTTAAATGCTAGACATGCCAGCAAAAACTGAATACAAACACCACAAACAAAATAATAGACAACCCCAAAGTTCTTACCACCCACTCCTTGCGCGACTGCAAATCAAACAACTTCGGTCTCTCAATGATCACTGCACGTCGTTGTTCGAGCGTCTGCCGGATATTGGGCTTCTTACAGAAGACATCTGTCAACATTTTTTCTCCGGTCCTCTGGTGCTACATTTTTCCCCACTATCACCAACACATGTGCTTTACTTTCATCAGTTTCATCCATGCATTGCCAAACACGATTGCTCAGTTCCGGGGCCGTCTTTAGTGGATTGAAGATGCAAGGAACCTCAACTTGGGTCCACTCAAACATGAGAATGGTATCAGTCATACGAATTATGCGATCGAATGTGCACTTAGCAATCCCTTCTCTAGGTTGACCATCATTCCACTGCACAAAATTAAGGAGATATGGTTTGGCAGCCTGCACAATAGCAATACGGTTAGGAACACAGACAGGACTGCTGGAGCTCCTGATACAACAAAACAGATTGATACAAGTTTGTATACAATTTGGACATTCACTTAAGAGTTAGATATAAGGTGTCTGCAAACTCAGTAGCACATCACTGTGATGGCCTCAAAACTCTTTAACAAAACTGACAACCAATAGAAAGGACCATATAAACGTTTGCGCTCATTCAAAAATGTTATCACAGCAAAAAGACAAATGGGTGAATAACTATTTGACTATAAGTACATGTTGCAAACAAAAAAGAGATAGAACATGTTTCAATGTACACTAACCTCATTGACCTCCCCCTGAATTCCACATGCAGTTTCAACTTTGACATCTCTAAACCGATCGACTTCATCATCTGATGTAAACATGTCCTTGATAAGAGCAGTCTCGTTCAAAATCAAGCAAGGAGTTCCAATCCGCTCGACTTTCTTCACTATTTTCACAGTATGATTTAAATCGAGTAACTCAGCTGTTGCTAAAATCCGAAATGGTGCCTGAAGATTCAAATGCAAGCTACTCAGCAAATAAATAAAATCTGTGATAAAAGCAAGTAACATTTGATACATGAATGTTGCTGGTCTTTAATTTCATTTATTTGTTACAGTAATGCTAATATGTACCAAAACTTAAAGGTCCTAACTTCCATATTGCTGAACATGAGAGTCATGGGAGGTACAAAATCACGTTTTTCCCGATATTTGATCAGATGGCCACATGGTATCAAGCATAAGCAACATGTACTTTACTTCAGATAAATGATTTTTAAATTTTTAACTTATAAACAACACATCAGACCTTATTGTCAGCCAAGCTCCATACAGCAACAACTCCAGCACCAGAAGGTGCAACAGGGCCCCAAAATGTTGCAAGACAGGGTTGGTCCTCAGGAGTATATTCGAGCATCTCGTGCCGTCCATTGGAGTCTTGGTAATAGATGGGTGTCGTTTGGTACCTTCTCCAACCAACGGAAACAATGATAGGATCTTTTGTCTTCAGCCTATTCGTATGCCAACTGTGTCGCGTAAGTCTCACCTGGAAGAGCAACAAAGAATATATGAAAAAGAGAATTCCATTGGGTTTTTTAAAAAGGCTTTTGACAAAAAGAGAACCCAAAATAACCTATTTGCAATATTATTATGTACAACAGTCAACTTCGGTTGAATTGCAGATGTGTGATGAAAAGTTCAACAACATACTTCGGAGTAAAGTAAAACTTGGAATAGGAATTTAACCTGCATATGTCCAACATTATCTTCTGCACGACTCATACCTCCAACGAGAATAGGCTGACATGGATTGTGATTCGCAACCATCTCCAAAGGAACGCCAAGAACACTAAACCTTAGGTAAGTCCCTAATCTGAAACTGTCAGTCTCAAAGCGGTATTCCTCATCAAGATCATTGTGCACTATATTAATCTGCATCTGGTCGAAGTATTTATTCCAAAAAAAAAGTATAAAAATCAATTATCGCCTTTTCAAAGTCAAGGAGATAGATATGAATAGTTATCAATTCAAACAAAATGCGAAACTAAAATATTTTCAGTGAGTACCTTCTTATCATAGTCGTGAACAGGTGGTAAAGGGCAAGGGTCAGCTAAAATTGTAATATCAGCTACAGAGTAATCACCAACACCAGCAATATGCACCTGGAACAGTATCAACTAAGTAAGCCCATCAAGCATTTGATGGAACAAAAGATAAATAAGAGCGTAACATGGAAAACTGAGCAAAACATGGAAAAATCTAATGCATGAACCGGAAAGATGACCAATATATTAAAGGCTCAAACAACTATGCATCAAACCGAACTAGTGTCAAAAAGTAAGTTCGTCATCAGTTAAGGTAGCTAAAAAGAATACCTTAGTTCCTTTCTTGATATCACAACCTCGAAGATAACCATACAAAGTTATGTCTCTCTTGCATTTTCCATCCATATGCACGAGTGTTGGAGAAGTGACATCCTCAAAATGATCTACCAGCAAATAAGGATGCGCAGCACGCCGTGGCAAAGTATGAAATTCCGATAGGAAGTTTGCCAATTGGTCAATTTCATGCTTATGATACCTGGATAAGAAATCATGACGGGTACTCCTTAATATACTTTCATTTTGTTGTACCCTTGCTGTGAGTCCATGGATTTATAATTACATGAACATTATAATAAGACGATTTCATATGATAGGTGCAAGAACAGTATGTTGGTCCAAATGTACTCACATCCCGTGATGTACGCCAGACAAGCAGAATATTATTGCTCTTTCATGTATATTAGTTCTGAATTTGTTCATGACACGCTCTTTGATTATTTTACGCGTGGAAGTTACTGGAAGTCCTTTACTTGAATACAGAAAATGAAGTGTAACAAACTAACTCAGAGATAAGGGAAGGAATTTACGTTTACCAAGACCATCTTATTCAATAAAAAATGCCTAAGGAGTATGAATGGACAAATTGAAGAAACTAAATAACCTTATAAACCATCATCACAATGAATATGAAAAGTATAAAAAGCCTTAAGGTAAGCATTATAAAAGGACTTAGTTATCCCTTGTCGAGAAGGGAAAGAAGCCTTAACCTAAGCATGTGGCTTCACAAGGTGAGAAGGAAAACTAGATTGTTAAGGCATCGGAAGGTAAGGATCCACTTATAAGTGTGGTCTGGTTTTAAAAAGCCATTGCAATTTAAAGGCTAAAAATCGATAACAATCTTCCTCGGGGATGAAGCAAATAACAAGGAGTTACCATTTTGGTGGAATGTAAAATTCTTAAAACAAAGTTAATGGGGATGAACACGAGACTTTAATACAAAGAAGACGCAGTGATTATTGAATCACAAAAGAACATTCTGAACATCTTACTGTGACTTACCATTTCAAACCCATAATTTGCATCAATGAGCAATATCACCGCGTCAGCATACTTTGCAGCATCGATCATGCTATTCATATTGTTAGGACACTCCACAAATTGTATCCGTCTTCGGTTACCTAGCAAGAAAATTAACTAAAATAACAATGAGATAGATGACATAATATCTAGCAGTGGTCTAGTATGTAGTGAATTCTACAAGTAGAGGCTATATGAACCTGTTAGTACTGTAATGGGGCCTTGTATGTTGTCAAGATTTTGCTTCGTATAATGATTTATTAGAGACTTAATCAACAAAGATTTCCCAACCTAGAACACAAAAACAAACCCCAAATCCTGTTTAAAATCTGAATTACCAATAACTAGCTGATATGAAAATAATTGAGTTGGAAACTAAGCCTTATTGTGATTAGTAGTACCTTGGGAGGTCCATGGACTACAATTACATATGGAGCTTCTTCAACCATGCTTGGCTCTTTCTTATCAGCAGATCCCTACAGTAACAGCAACATTAGTAAAATTCATAAAACCCAAAAGAAACATTAACAAAATAAAACAAGAGATTGAAAACAGTGAGAAATGTACGTTCAGGGTTCCATCGTCATCAACTAGCTTCCTTCTCTTATTGCTGGTCTTCTCCATTGAAAGTGAACCCTAAAAACACACAAGAATTTTTTATTCTCTCTATATTCTAGAAGGGGGACTAATTGTTGAATATTCAACACCAACTTAGTCAAGTGTTCACACCTATCTAGATTAACCTAGAAATATATAGGATGTCTAGAGTCAATGTTAGACAATTAACATGTGTAAAATGAGTGTTCTAGAGTTAGACAAATCAAATAAGAATACTAGATTGTCTAGTAGTTGGTTTGGTGGAAGCCTCAATGGTAGGTAAGCCTCCATAGGCATAGTTCTTAGCCTCCATAGGCATAGTTGGTAGCCTCCATATGCATAGTTGTTAGCCTCCATAGGCATAGTTGTTAGCCTCCATATGCATAGTTGTTAGCCTCCATAGGCATAGTTCTCTTCTTCCTTTTTGTAGCCTATAAATAGGCATGTTGTATTCATTTGTAAGTAAGTAAGCAAGAAAGAATCATTTCAATATTAAAAGAGAAAGTTTAAGAAACCACCAAAGACTTGCTTCCACCTTCACTACTAGAGCTCTAGGAGCTCTATACGAGCAACACCACGATGCTCGTATATCTCCGAAAATATTATCAAGGGTTCTAAGTTCTTGATAAAAGTATAAATTTTAACTTGGTATCAGATCTCGTTCGATCCGAAATGGGCGTAAAAATTTCCGCTACGAATTGATGGGTGTCAAAGCTTTCGAGTTGAGAAGATATGAAGTTTAAGGAGGAGAAGATGCAAACACCACTAAGAAGAGCCTCAATGAGACGACCTACTCGGTTTCGGGAGAGAAGAAAAGAAAAAAAAAAAAAAAAAGGTCTCCATGAAGAAAAAAAGAAAACAAGATAAAAGAGAAGAAGAAAGGGTCACTTCCTAATAAGTGATCAGAGAAGGATTTGAGGGTAAGAACAATAAGTGATTGTTTCCTCAAATAGAAAAAAAAAATAATATTGAGGTTAAGAGTAATAGATTGCTTCCTCAATTATCGAAGAAAAGGATGGAAGCAGTGCCATGTTTGTCGCGAGATACTAAATCATACTCGTGATTCATGGTGGCGATTGATTGTCAACAATGGAATGTCGGAGATGATGATGGTTAGCGATGGATAAAGGCTGTCAAGAGAGCTCAAGATCGAGTGTTGAAGCTCCGGCTGTTTGGAGTGACGTTGATGGCCATGAATTTGATGATGCATGGCTCGGTGATGGTTGTTGCTCGGGTTGCTCGGAGAGATGTCAGGGACGACAAAACGATGAAGTTCGGGTTGTGAAACAAAACAGTGATAGTCCCTGATGCCATGGACGACGAGATGGTGATGAAGATTCGGTCATGAAGGTCGTGATGGTGCTCGGGTTTGCTGCTAGAAGAAAGCTGTGGAATTTGGTAAGATGCTGAAGACGAATATTTGACTTGCTGCCATTATTGACCGAAGCTCGAGATGGTAGAGAAAATGTGTGACCGACACACCGCCAGTCCATCTCACTGGCAGACGAAAAAAAAAAAAAAGTGACCAACTTCCCACCGAGACAGCACATGGGTTGTAAAAGAAAAAAAAAAGTTGGGCTGGCAAATGCCGTGGAACCTGAAGAAAAAATTCAAAACAAAGAAGAAGTTGAAGGTGATTTGAAGATGAGCTGAAAGCCTCAAAGAAAATAGAGAAGATGCAGACAAGATGTTTGTTTAAATGCAAGGATGATCAGGGAAACATAAGTGTGACAATAATTGTCACAGCGTTGCAAATCTATTACGAATTCAGAAATGTGGCAAATCTGGATAGCGTGGAAAAATTGTAACAACAATATAACAAGAAGAAGAATAGTCAGAGCTTGTGGCAGAAGCTTGACGAAATGAAAGATTGTGAGAGAATCTTAAAAAATCAAAGAAGTGTGATGGTTTTTGCAACAAAAGCATGACCGGAACAAAAGAATAAGAGAAGAAGAAACAACAAAAAGATTGTGAAGAAATTGAAGCAATCACCAAGTAGTGATGAGATAGAGAACAACAAAAGTGGGTGAAAATCCTATGAGTTGTCTAAAGAGTACAAGAAGTATTTTACTGAAACGAAGAGGACCGCAATGTCCCTAAACTATGATGGAACCCGTATGTTCTAAAACTACGAACAGGACCAAAATGTCCCTAAACTACGAAGAGGACCGCAATGTCCCTAAACTACGATGGAACCCGTATGTTCTAAAACTACGAAGAGGACCGAAATGTCCCTAAACTACGAAGAGGACTAAAATGTCCCTAAACTACGAAGAGGACCGCAATGTCCCTAAACTACGATGGAACCCATATGTTCTAAACTTCCGAAGAGGACCAAAATGTCCCTAAACTTCCGAAGAGGACCGAAACGTCCTTAAACTATGAAGAGGACCGAAACATCCTTAAACTATGAAGGGGACCGAAACATCTACGATAAAGAGAAGTTGGAAAGTTGGTGTTGAGGGGGAGTGTTGAATATTCAACACCAACTTAGTCAAGTGTTCACACCTATCTAGATTAACCTAGAAATATATAGGATGTCTAGAGTCAATGTTAGACAATTAACATGTGTAAAATGAGTGTTCTAGAGTTAGACAAATCAAATAAGAATACTAGATTGTCTAGTAGTTGGTTTGGTGGAAGCCTCCATGGTAGGTAAGCCTCCATAGGCATAGTTGTTAGCCTCCATAGGCATAGTTGGTAGCCTCCATATGCATAGTTGTTAGCCTCCATAGGCATAGTTGTTAGCCTCCATATGCATAGTTGTTAGCCTCCATAGGCATAGTTCTCTTCTTCTTTTTGTAGCCTATAAATAGGCATGTTGTATTCATTTGTAAGTAAGTAAGCAAGAAAGAATCATTTCAATATTAAAAGAGAAAGTTTAAGAAACCACCAAAGACTTGCTTCCACCTTCACTACTAGAGCTCTAGGAGCTCTATACGAGCAACACTACGATGCTCGTATATCTCCGAAAATATTATCAAGGGTTCTAAGTTCTTGATAAAAGTATAAATTTTAACACTAATATGAAAAGGAAGAGGAATCACAATAACTAAATGTACAAAGAATCACCTTTGATGATATAATTTAATCGGGAGATGGAAGAAGATGAATGAATTGGATATTAATGGAAGCACTCCCTCTCTCGCAAAAATTAGGGATTTCTTTGTTCGACTGAGAAATGGGTTGGAGGTGGGATGGGATTTTTTACTGTTTCCAAGTGGGCCACTTGGTGATTTAACCCGGCCTCTTTTTCTAATTTATTGTTTTTTTCCCTTCCTTTCTTTAAAAAGAGACAAAAATTACCTAAGAGCAGTTCCTATGGTAATGGCCAAAAACCAAATTTTGTTCAGCCAGGTGGATGGCCAAAGTGGGTTTTCCACTATGGGAAAACATTGGGCGTCAGCCAACTAGGCGCACATAATTTAGGAAAACGGTGGCGCTCAGAAGAAAAACTTTGGCGTCAAGGGGGAAAACATTGGCGACAGGAAGGCGGTCGCCCGCGTCACATTCAGTGTCGCCGGAGTTTTCACTGGTGGCGCCAACGGGTAGTTTTAAAATTTTGAATTTCACCTTTTCCTCTGTAAATTGCCGTAATCTTCGAACAATTTAGTACACCAAAATTCACCTGAATTTCTCTTATAAAAATGGCTGAAAAAGCGATCACACTTTTCTGCGATGCAAAACTTGAAGCTGTTGTTTCTAAGATATGTGGGAGTTTTAAAAAGATTGAAAATTGTAAAAGGGAAGTGCAAGTTTTAGAAGTTGCTTCAAGAAAATGTTCCGGTAAAAGGGAAAGAAAAGCTCTTATTTTGAAACTTAACAACCAAAAATTCAAAAAACAAAAGTGAAACAGTGAAAGAGCGCGTTGAATGGAAAATACGTCAAATGAAGATAAACAGGAGGCCTAAACTTATACTTGATTTTTATTAAAGTTTTTAATATTGTCGAAGTTTATATCTTGTAAAATTAGCAGTAATATCAATGAATGAAAATGTTTATATTTTAAAATAGATTTCCACTACAAATTACGTGAAATTTATTACAATTTATTTAAACTTGCAAATAACAGCAAACTACATTTTAACAAACCACAACAAAAACATCAAACTACATCAAATCCAGCCACATTCTCTCTGTAAAGTTCATAGCATTCAAAATGCCTAAACTCTCCACCGCTTTCTTCGGTAAACTTGGTCAGAGCGATGGTTTTCAGTTCTTCGTTGGATAATCCAGATTTGCTACGATGAACCATCCACTATTTCCGTATAATGTTTGATTTCATTACCGATGAATGCAATTCTTAATTCTAGGCTCTTACTGTTTCTTATTGCTTCGTTCCGCGAAAATACAAAATGTCCCAATACTCTTTCCCAGAAATGGTCATGGTTCATTGGTCTCGCCATACGATGTAACCAACATCGAACTAGAGCAACATCTTCTTCCATTGTAAATTCCGGTAGCGGCACTCGAGTGCAGTAACGATGTACTTGAGATGGGCCATCTTTTAGAATTCTGAAACACGCTTCGAAACGAAAAGCCTTGCCGTGAGCTTCCTCCCAATTATCAAGAGCTGTTTGGATCACTTCTTCTTCAGTTACACCGATGAACTTTTCTCGATCAATTTCCATTACATGTTCAAGAAATGGCTAGACTGCAAGCCTAATACACTGAAAACGAGCACGCAATTGACGGGCATCTCGGTTCCCTGGGACCACGATTTCTACAACACCAGTGATTACCCTATGAAAGAAATATGCTTTGCATAGAGTTATATCTTCTTCTTCGATAAACTTGGGACCACGATTTCTAAGAGACATTTCTGTAAACTTGGGACCACTAATTTGATTCAACATTAGTTGGGCGACAAACTCCAATACTTTCGTTCTAATTACACTAAAACGATGATGCAATCCGTGAGAATCACGCCCACGGATGTTCCCAGTTTCAGTGGTGAACATTCTATAACATTTTTCCCAGAAAGTGAACATCGAATCGGGTACATTATGCATTTCAGCTTCTTGTGTGTGAAAAACAAAGGCTCTACAAATAGCTAAATCCTCTTGTTGTGAGAATCCAACACGAACTGTAGGAGGCATTTTTGAGAGTGAATTTAGAGTAAGAATTTTGAGTTGAAAGTAGAATCTGTGAATTTAGAGTTAAAAGTATGAGTATTTATAGAATTCAAAAATTGTAGCCGTTGGATCAGCAGGTTTTGTAGCCGTTCAGATGGAGTCGTTGGCGCCATCGAGGGAGACGCTGGAGTCTGCACTGAAGTTTCCAGCGTCAGCGTACAAAACACGCGCTCTGTTGGAAATCTCGGGCGTCAGCTCTGATGTCGCCCGAGTTGTTATACATGGCGCGCACCATTTCACCATACGCGCGTCTATTATAATGTCTCAGTGTTCAAATGAACAGATATGTTCATTTGAACATCCATTTTCTTAATTTGTTCATCCCATAGTGGGATCAAAATAAACAAACTCTAGGTTTGTTCATCCCATAGGAATTGCCCTAACAATATCAAAAGAGGTTTACAAACAAGTGGTATGGATCCTTATCACCAGTTGGGCACCGAAACATTTCTGAATAGCAATACCTAATTTATGAGAATGAAACTATATTTTTTTATGCTAATTACCTGGATTTGTTGATCATTTCGTGAAACACTTCCCTTTAATTCTGCAGGACCTACTTCCTTGGTCCATTCAATAAACACAAGCTTCAATACTTTACTAGAACTTCTTATTTCAAGTGCCAAGAAATTTCCAAAGTCTAGTGGCCTCCTCAAAAGACTCTTTTTCAGTAGCTCAGTGTGTTGACCTTTTCCTTATTGTTGGTGACCAGAAAATTTTCTAATATCATGTCATCTTTATTTTTTGTATATGGATGAATAAGTTCTTCTACTAGGGTTGTTTGCAGGTGCAAACCTTATTCAGTTTGTAAGAATATTCTGAAAGGGTTTTGTAGTATAGGATTTTGAAAAATATACAGATTTTGTGAATTTTTTTTTATTTTTAATTCCCATTACATATTCTCGCTATACCATATCCTGGTTTTAGCAACGCATAATTTACGGAGGTGCGCAACGGATATAAACGTTATACAGTCTACAACGTTAATAAACGTTGCGCACCATTTTATCCGTTGTATAATTTTTTTAAATTTCATTTCTTAAAATTAAGTAGTGGTACAACGTATGTTTGACGTGTACAACCGTTGCACGTGGTTTTTTTTTTTTTTTTTGTAGTTTACTTTTTTTATGGGCTTTTAGTAGTTCTTTTCTTTTTATTGATTTTCTGATTTTTTTAAAAATATTAAAAATTGGTTCCCCCAATTTTTCCCTCAATCTTTCACCCAATTCATTCTCCCTCCCACTCTTAAAATTAACATCACTTTCCTCCCATTTTTCCCTCTAATTTCATCATCTAAACACGCTTAATGAGGATTTAAAAAAAATCAGACACACTAAATACATGTTATGTTATTATTTTCAGAGAAATAAATATTAAAAATATCCTTACTTATTTCATCTGCCTCTCTCTTTCTATTTTCATTTCATTTCGGGAAAACTCAAGTCCGAGAGAAGAGAAACACTTTTCTTTTTTTCTTTCTTCTTCTTCACCAAATCTGCTTAGATTTTAGGTTTCTCTTGAACTGCAAACCCTCAATTCAATAAATCTTATAATCTAATCAAAACCCATCTTCAAGAATGTCGATCTACAATCTATAAAATTTTTTCTAAACCTAATTGTTCTCTGAAATCTAAAATTGAATCATTCAGCATCTGATTCAACAGAAGTTTATTGGATTATCATCAGGTATAAACTGGTTTGTGGTTTATTTTATTTTCATTTGAAATCATTTGATATAGTTAGGGTTTTTGAAATGGGGGTTTTTGGGTGTTTTTGTTTTGAGAATGAAGGTATGATTTTCTACCTTAAATACTTTTGTTTCGGCTAATTGATTCCGGTAAGATGACTTATTGAATGATTCTACTACTTTTACTTCTACATAATCATCCTAATTTGTAATACATAGGTTTTCAGTTGAAGTTGAGTTCATAATTACCTAATTACTGAGATGTGTAAGGAGTTAGAATTTAATAGAGTTTGGATTTATGTGTTCTCGAAATCTATAAATCATCATGAAAGTTTGGTTCTACAGAAAGTTACCTCCTTTGAATTAGAAGTCTTGTTTCAGATTCTTATTCGGTTTCTGAAAACTGTTTTCGCCTGATTTTATGCATGTTTGGTATTGAACTGGATTGGAGACTTTTCCTAGATCAACATATCTCCCTGAATGAGGATTTATACATCGTATTAAGTATCCAGTTCACTTGATGTGTTATGAGATATGCCAGTTTCAGTTCTAATTGTCATGCACTCTGGAAGTTCCACTTTCAACAAATTTGATATATTTTCATCTTGGTTTATAGCCTTAGGCTTTTACTGATATATTCGCAGTTCCATACAGTATTTGGTAGAATGAGTTTGCTTTGAGATAATACTCCATTAATGTTATATTCTTGATGTAATTTTGGGGTTCATTGATTCTTAGGGCTCAATCATTGTTAATATCTATTTGATAGATGTTGGTGGAACTTGCTATTGAATGAGCTGAGACTGATATGAGGCAAGTTTATAAAAATACAGTACCATGGAAAATAATAAATTCTAAAGTTCTGAATCATAACTACCTTGCTGCAGTTTAAGACCATCTTGCAAATGTCATTATATCCTTAAATTTTTCTTTCACTCTTTGAAAAATGTCCCTTCTATCTTGCTCCATTCATGGAGGAGGAGATGATACACTTGAAGAAGGATGAGAAATACTCTGTTTTGTGTTACCTTGCTTTGTAATACTCTTTTTTGTACTACTTATCTTTGAATTACTTCCTTTTTTGAGGCTCTGCTTTGTAATATTTTCTTTTGCATTTCTTTCTTTTTTACTACTCTCTTTTTTATGAAATTTCATTGATGATCGACACATCAAAGGTCTTGATACTGGAATTTAGTCTTGTGCTGATTATGTAGTGTAATCATATTTAAATATTCACTTAGTCTGCGTCCTGAGGTTCTAGACAATATAATATATTTGATGTGCCATTGATAAATTCTCAGTTTTACTTTTACTTTTGATACTTTAGCTAAAACTCTATTTGCTTATTCAACAAGATCGGAACTTAGGAGGTGGAAGTTTTCATTCTTTAGAATGTTTTAAAAAAAAAGGTATCTTTTCCTATTGGTTTGTGTTGAGTTTGATGTCTATCTCTAGTCTTAAAACTCTATATGTATGCACTTGTATGAGTTTTCCAGTGTATGCATAACTAGAAAAAAGGCAAAAGATGCAATACTAGTGTTCTGCAATAGTCAAATGAGAAACTTGTAGGCTAGCGATAAATTTTGAAACCAACCGCGAAATGAATGTTAAATTGATCTTCTTTTATATCTCAACCTGACTTCCTGTATGTAGTTGGTTAATAAGGTTATTATGGGAGTACCCTAATTGCATGTAAATACATCTCCCAGTACTCAAGTTATATGTTAAGATTGCTCCAGAAAGTCTATTTTTTGTTTCAATTCTAAGGCACTGATAGAACCAGCACCTTAAGGAAAGCATATCTATGTAGTATCTCAGTTGCATGTATTCATGTAGCCTATGATAAATACTAACACTTTCTTTGAACTGTTTTCATCTGTTTCATGGTTTGTCCGATAACTGAGTATGATTTACTTATTTGGAATAGTGCAATCTCAATTTTGTATATGCATTTTCGTGTTCTTAATAATGTTTCCTTTACTTATGTAGGATGCGAGTTGGAGCCTGAGTTTGTGAAAAAGTTGTCGAAAGAGATCTTTTAGAGGCCTAAACTTAAGAACCACTTACTTGGATTGAGAAGATCTGGAGAAGTCAAGTCTTCCAATCCTGTTCCATCATAGGAAAAGTCAAGCATTCCTATCAACACCAAAGGTGAACCAATTATAACATATTTCTTTTTCTTACTCAGCTACTTTCATTGAATCTTATTAGTTCAGCTGTTATGATTGATTAATCCAATTTTAATGGTATACCCACTAAACCCAATATTGTTGGCTGTTCACTTATAAGGTACCAACGTATTGAGTGTGACTGTTAATCGCATAGAGAGGTTTGTTAGGTTTTCTCCTATTTTGTAATTTTTCGGTGTATATATATTATTATCTGGTTTTGTTAGTGTTGTAGAATGTCTGGGAAAAGTTGGATGTTTGAAGATAGGTTTAGTCATGCATTTAGAATAGGAGTAGATGCTTTTATTGCATTTTCATATAAGAACATACTTAGATATTCAAAGTATTGTCCATGTCCTTGTTATGTTTGTCGGAATTCAAAACCTAAGAAGTTTGAACAAGTGAGGAATGATTTAAAGGTGAATGGTATGCTTGAATCATATGTATTTTGGTCACTGCATGGAGAGAAGTCTACACCAGCATCCAAAGTAGTTTTCGCAAGTGTAGAGCAGTTGGTTCAAGAAGAAACACCAGTGGAACCTGTAGAGTAACACATTGAATAGGAAAATAAAGATAATGGGTGCAAGTTAAATGATTTTGTTGATAATGCATTCGGGATTTTTGAAGGGAACTAGCATGTTAATGTAGATGATTCTCAACATCCATTTACTCAAGAGCCTAACCTTGTTAAGAAACATGATAAGTACAAAAAGTTAGCAGAAGAGAAGATATATCCAACATGTGAGAATTGCGAGACAACACTTTCAGTCATCATCGAAATGCATCACTTAAAGAAGACTTTTAGCTGGTCTGGGAATAGTATTACTCACCTGTTTGGATTACTCAGAAATTGGTTTCCAGAAGGAAACACTTCCCTGCAGAATACCCCGTAATGAAATATATGTTGCAAGATCTTGGAATTAAGGCTGAAAATATACATGTTCGTGTTAACCATTGTATGTTGTTCCGTAAAGAACATGAGAATACGATAGAGTGTCCGACTTCGATAATGCATTATTTATGTGAGTCTTCGTTCCTATTAGTTTGGACCTGTACCATTTTGATGTCAAATCAATGAGTAACATAACATAATCAAGAGTTGAACTTATTCCGAAGTTATTAGAAACTCAAAATAACGTATTTTTATAGATAATACTTTCTTTTTTGGTTTGGAAAGTATATTACTACCATCCTTTTTAAGTGGTTTCTCATTCAACCAAGCTATATAATGATCTTAGGTGGAATACTACGGGACCTAAAGGTTTTGAGGAAGTTATGCATGTGAGATGCAGTCAGGTTAGTTTCCGTATCTATGTAAAATTTGTCTTCTTTTCTAGTCTTGTATTATAAATTTTTTTATTTCACTCGTACTTCCTGATATGGTTATTTTCTAGTTGAGGGTCATCAAATTCAAGAGGATATTGGAAGCTTTTGCAGGCGCATTCAAACTAATATTAATTTTGTGGTGGTTAGTTTTCTAGATACTTGCATTATTTTTGCAAAGAACTGCTAAGGCTATCCTCATTTCCACCATCTTACTGTTGTAGTCTTTATTTTATTTTTCCTTAAAAGTATGGTTTTCCTGTGATGGAATCCTTGCCATGAGAAGTTGGACAATATAATTTAGTTTATTAGAGAAATGGTCAAACACCGAGTTATGATAATCGCTATTTATTCTTGGAAATGTTTATTATCATGCTAAGTCAAATCCAATGAATGTTTTATAGGTAAAGAGAACTTGTCACCTTGGATCTGCTGAAATTTTCAAGCGTCTGTTTCATATCATCACAGAAAGGCAAAAAGGTAATTTTCTTTGGGCTGAAACTCTTTTTCATATCATCTCGATACTAAACATTGTCGTTAGTCATATAAAGCAGACCTACGTTGATTCCCTACTCAGTTGTGGGAAAAAATTTGCTCTTGCAGTATAGCATTCTATCGGGAAATTTTATTCGATCACATCGACTCTACGGGTATGTATAGCAAAATATACACCAATTTCTTTCACCTATTATTTCCCAAAATTGACCATATACATACTTCACATATGTGGTAGTTTCTTTGGGTTCATAATTGGATTCTAATTTTGTCTTGTACTCTGCAGGATTGAGTTAATGTTCTTCCACCTATGGTAATGTTTGGAATGCCAAAGAATTTTCAGAATATAACAACATAAGGTTAGGGTTTTCATAGTTTGAAATTCAGAAACTTGCGTTTACAACATTTGGAATTTTGTATGGGTTTATGGTTCATTTGTCCACTTTGTTGATGTGTGAATCATTCTTCATGGATTGTGATGATCAATATAATCATTCTTTATAGATTTTAATGATATTGAGGTTCCTAAATTGGGTCTTCTCGTTCTTCTAGAATGGTATTTGCATGCAGGTGCAGAATCAATTTATATACAGGTACAGAAATCTGCTGGAATTACAGCCGGCGGTAACTTTTTTTTTTGACCTGAATATAATTTTTCAACGGATATAAACGTAGGGAAAACATTCATTGCACAAATCACCTGAAATTTGCAACGGATATAACTTCAACCAAACAAATAAACCGTTCAAAAAAAACCCAGAATGGGACCCACAATACCATTGCTATAAATAATAACCGTTGCACAAATTAGGAAAAAAAACCGTTGCACCAATATTTGTGCAACAAATTACTTTTGTTGCACAACAATGCACAACGCCATTTTTCCAACCAATACAAACGTTGCACAAATTATGCGTAGCGTTTATAAACACCACACATGGTTGTTTTGGTGTAGTGCCTACAACGGATATAAGAGTTTCTAAATTAGGTAAGCAACGTATATATTGGTTGCAAATAATTTGTGATGTCGTGTAACATTACGGAAATTATTAGCAATGTTTATAAACGTGGTAAATCATGGATTTTGGTGTAGTATAACATTAAACCTAGACAAGTCATTATGCATCCTCCTCAATAGATCCATGAAGTCCTCACAAAGTTCTCCAAATTTCTTGAAAGCTAAAGTGCCAAAGCCAAAACCTTGATCCAAGCTTTATCAAATTAATTTTTATGTTTATGGGAAATGGCATTTCTCTGAGCTAAACCTGGATGAAAACCATGAACTCCTCCTCCAGTAAAAGGAGACACCCCAATCACATCTAAACAGACGTCACGACCATTTTCCCAGTTGTAAACTAGAATAAAAACTCTAATCTTAAATGGAAATAAAAACTATAGCCTTAGTAGACCCACATGTCCTGAATAATGTCGTATGTTCAAAGTAAAGCTATATTGGACATGATCCAAATTTTATACGATTGGAAGAAATTTTGGATGATTCGGAAAGTATAGAAGTACTAGTATTGTTTGATGATAATCACAGGAAAACTTGAGTAATGAGTACCAATCAGAGTTTTCATTTTTCCGGCTCGGATATATATCTAGTGGTGATCAAACATAACCTTTTTTAGTTAGGCATTTATACAAAATTGACCATGGTAAGAAAATTACAAATCATCATCACTCAAAAAATAAATATATGGGATTCATGTATATTATCAAAGACTTTCGTTAGATGCGTGATGAGTCTAGATAATGGATCAGTGCCGGCCCTGAGGGAGGGTCAACGAAGGTTGACTTCGGGGCAACACTGAACAGGGGCAGCAAAATCAGTGTTTTGTCCAGGGGTTATTTTGTGTTTAGAAAAATACTGAAGGTTTAAATCGAGATTGAAGAAATAAAAAGGACATATTCCAAAGATATTTAGGGGCATAATGCAAATAATAATTTACCTTAATGGCTTATTGCTAAATACAACAAGTCTAATATATTTCAAAAAATGATCAGATTCCAGTCCAATTTCTTTCTCTCCGAATCTAATTCTAGGTTGTAAGCTCCCGTGGATGGATCTTCTCGACTTCGCCATGGAATAATTGGTACGTTTCTTTATTGAACCCAAGTTTTGCACCAGGTAACCATGCTTCAGTTGGGTAATCAAAACTGTGCTAATTATTTAACCTTTTGATTTTCTAGGGCAGAAGCTTAAAATCCTAAAATCGTATTTTTTAGGAGAAAATCTTGAAATCCAAAGTCAATGAAATGAATGATCTAAATACCATGCATATGTATTAAATAAATACTTTAAATATTTACTTTTGGGTAGTTTTGTGATCTTTCATACGAAGCTTTTCATAAAATTTGTCCCTAACATTCCTCTGTTTGTAACTTGGTACTGTAATACAATGGAAAGGGTTGTTGTTATTGTTTCTAGTACTTTCTACAATTATTGTTTTCAGGAATCCAATTCAACCTTTGAATCCTCTTAGTTCTGCAATTGTTTTCTTTTGGACTTTCTTGTATTCTTAAGCAACATCCAAAAGAGGAAAAGAAATTCAGGGTTTCCTTTTGGTTAGACGCATAAGAAAACAATTGAATTTTGGTGTGTTTTGCCGTTTCTTATTACTGGCATCAACACTAAGGGATATGTCTTTACTTTTTCCATTAACACTTATTCTTAATTATGAATTATTTCTTTCGTGCAATTTGATCTATCAGTATGATCTCAGTAGTGCATTACGTCACCAGCAATTGATCTTGATATCGATATCATTAATTATGTTTCGGTTGATACAATATGCCTATTGTCACTTTGAAATGGGGCAACAATTTTACTGCCGCTTTGGGGCAGAAAAATCTCAAGGCCGGCCCTGTAATGGATTATTAGTAGAAGATAATTAGATCTAGAGAGATGGTGACGCATATTAGGTTTGTAAGACTTAATACCCGAACAATTGGATCCGAATCATGAGACAGTAAAAGAAGTTTAATGTCACGTATGCAAGGATAAGGCTCTCGGTAGTTTTTTCACCCAATTAAGCAGTTGCATGCTAAAGTTTTTTTTTTTTCTTTTTTAAGGAAAGATAGGTTTCAAACTTGAAACCCATAATACATATTAAACTAGATTTGTGCCCCTGCTACGCACAGGGTATTTTTTTTATTTTCACTTGGTGTGCGCGGGTCTTAGCCCCCCCCCCCGTGGCGATGCATTTTTGATTTGGTGAGGCGGAGATTATACAAAGTATGTGAAGAAAAATAGGAGGTATGTGAAGATCTTATTTATTTAATCCTTTTATTTTCGCAGAGAATACGTGTGAATATTTTTTTTTCCTTGTATATATTAATTTGGAAAAAAGATAGGTACTCGACTTCCGAATTGGATTTGGACTTCCATAAAATTAAGTTAAGTTTTCCGTTTGAGTTTATAATTTTTAGATCAATTATGCATCAGATTCAGTTACGTTTTTAATTTATTTGTCTAAGCCTTTAAATTATTATTTTTTATTTTTTTTAACTTGGTCAGTTTCCTATTAATATATACAGATTAGTGCACTCGACATATAAAAAATATATTCTTCTTCATTTTTTTCCAATGGCAGAGTATTATATAAATTTTTTCACGGTTCTGGGAGTCAAGAGCTTTAGACATTCACCTCAACTCTGGCTTTGCAACCGGGTTTTCTGAATTCTTTTTGGTATTCATTCTAAAGTTTTTTTTCCACTTACCTTCACTTTATTGTATCCTTGTTTTTTTTCTTTGCAGCCAAAAATAATAAAAACTGAAAAACTGATTTTAGTCAAAGCATTAGCCAAATTTCATTAACTTGGCTAAAGTTAATGAAATTTGATTAACTTAGCTAAAGTTAATGAATTGCATTTCGTTTTATATGGAAATCAAAAATCATTTTTTTGAAATATGTAACAATATTTTTCTTTTATAGGTGAATTATGTAACAATTAAGTCAGTTTTTTTTTTTTATTCAGGAGCCAAGCAAGAAATACAACTCTGATCAACATGGAAACCAGGTTTGGCAAGACCCCGGGGAGCCTCTCACATACAAAATTATTTAGAAAAACCAGTCATCTCGAGGTATCACAGGTTGGTCAATGTTGAATTGACATAAATAGACACTTTCTCGAATTGACATAGAAAGTTCATGTTCGGTCGAATCTCAAACTCCCATGCTTTCCGTTGGTCAACAACCAACAAAAAAAGAGAGTTTTCTTCTTCGCAACTCCTACAAAAAATATATATATATATATATATATATTTAAAGGCTTAGACAAATAATTGGTTTAAAAATTATAAACTCAAACGAAAAACTTGTCTACGTGTTTCCTATTAATATATACAGATTAGTGCACTCGGCATATAAAAAATGTATTCACCTTCATTTTTTTTTTCAATCATAGAGTACTAAACAATTTTTTTCGCGGTTCTGGGAGTCAAGAGCTTCAGACGTTCACCTCAATTCTGGCTTTGTAACCGGATTTTCTGAATTCTTTTTGGTATTCATTCTAAAGTTTTTTTTCCACCTTCCTTCACTTTATTGTATCCCTGTTTTTTTTCTTTGCACCAAAAATATAAAAAATGAAAAAATGATTTTAGTCAAAGCATTAGCCAAATTTCATTAACTTGGCTAAAGTTAATGAAATTCGATTAACTTAGGTAAAGTTAATGAATTGCATTTCCCTTTATATGGAACTCAAAAATCATTTTTTTGAAATATGTAACAATTGTTTTTTTTATATCGGTGAGTTATGTAACAATTAAGACAGTTTTTTTATTTTTAAATTCAGGAGCCAAGCAACAAACACAACTCTGATCAACATGCAAACCAGGTTTAGCAAGACCCCGGGAGCCTCTCACATAAAAAATTATTTAGAAAAACCCGTCGTCTCAAGGTATCACAGGTCAGTCAACGTTGAATTGACATGGATAGACACTTTCTCGAATTGACATAGAAAATTCATGTCCGGTCGAATCTCAAACTCCCATGCTTTCCGTTGGTCAACAACCAACAAAAAAAGAGAGTTTTCTTCTTTGGAACTCCTACAAAAAAAAAACATTAAATATATTTAAAGGCTTGGACACATAAATTGAAAAATTAACTGAATATGATGCATAATTGGTTTGAAAATTATAAACTCAAACGGAAAACTTGTCTACGTGCTTCCTATTAATATATATAGAGATTAGTGCACTCGGCATATAAAAAATTTATTCATCTACATTTTTTTTTTCAATCGTAGAGTACTAAACAATTTTTTTCGCGGTTCTAGGAGTGAAGAGCTTCAGACGTTCACCTCAACTCTGGCTTTGCAACCGGGTTTTCTGAATTCTTTTTGGTATTCATTCTAAAGTTTTTTTTCCACTTACCTTCACTTTATTGTATCCCTGTTTTTTTTCTTTGCACCAAAAATATAAAAAATGAAAAACTAATTTTAGTCAAAGCATTAGCCAAATTTCATTAACTTGGCTAAAGTTAATGAAATTCGATTAACTTAGGTAAAGTTAATGAATTGCATTTCCCTTTATATGGAACTCAAAAATCATTTTTTTGAAATATGTAACAATTGTTTTTTTTATATCGGTGAATTATGTAACAATTAAGACAGTTTTTTTATTTTTAAATTCAGGAGCCAAGCAACAAACACAACTCTGATCAACATGCAAACCAGGTTTAGCAAGACCCCAGGGAGCCTCTAACATAAAAAATTATTTAGAAAAACACATCGTCTCAAGGTATCACAAGTCAGTCAACGTCGAATTGACATAGATAGACACTTTCTCGTATTGACATAGAAAATTCCTGTCCGGTCGAATCTCAAACTCCCATGCTTTCCGTTGGTCAACAACCAACAAAAAAAGAGAGTTTTCTTCTTTGGAACTCCTACAAAAAAAAACATTAAATATATTTAAAGGCTTGGACACATAAATTGAAAAATTAACTGAATATGATGCATAATTGGTTTGAAAATTATAAACTCAAACGGAAAACTTGTCTACGTGCTTCCTATTAATATATATAGAGATTAGTGCACTCGGCATATAAAAAATTTATTCATCTACATTTTTTTTTTCAATCGTAGAGTACTAAACAATTTTTTTCGCGGTTCTAGGAGTGAAGAGCTTCAGACGTTCACCTCAACTCTGGCTTTGCAACCGGGTTTTCTGAATTCTTTTTGGTATTCATTCTAAAGTTTTTTTTCCACTTACCTTCACTTTATTGTATCCCTGTTTTTTTTCTTTGCACCAAAAATATAAAAAATGAAAAACTGATTTTAGTCAAAGCATTAGCCAAATTTCATTAACTTGGCTAAAGTTAATGAAATTCGATTAACTTAGGTAAAGTTAATGAATTGCATTTCCCTTTATATGGAACTCAAAAATCATTTTTTTGAAATATGTAACAATTGTTTTTTTTATATCGGTGAATTATGTAACAATTAAGACAGTTTTTTTATTTTTAAATTCAGGAGCCAAGCAACAAACACAACTCTGATCAACATGCAAACCAGGTTTAGCAAGACCCCGGGGAGCCTCTCACATAAAAAATTATTTAGAAAAACCCATCGTCTCAAGGTATCACAGGTCAGTCAACGTCGAATTGACATAGATAGACACTTTCTCGTATTGACATAGAAAATTCCTGTCCGGTCGAATCTCAAACTCCCATGCTTTCCGTTGGTCAACAACCAACAAAAAAAGAGAGTTTTCTTCTTTGGAACTCCTACAAAAAAAAACATTAAATATATTTAAAGGCTTGGACACATAAATTGAAAAATTAACTGAATATGATGCATAATTGGTTTGAAAATTATAAACTCAAACGGAAAACTTGTCTACGTGCTTCCTATTAATATATACAGATTAGTGCACTCGGCATATAAAAAATTTATTCATCTTCATTTTTTTTTTCAATCGTAGAGTACTAAACAATTTTTTTCGCGGTTCTGGGAGTGAAGAGCTTCAGACGTTCACCTCAACTCTGGCTTTGCAACCGGGTTTTCTGAATTCTTTTTGGTATTCATTCTAAAGTTTTTTTTCCACTTACCTTCACTTTATTGTATCCCTGTTTTTTTTCTTTGCAGCCAAAAATAATAAAAACTGAAAAATTGATTTTAGTCAAAGCATTAGCCAAATTTCATTAACTTGGCTAAAGTTAATTAAATTTGATTAACTTAGCTAAAGTTAATGAATTGCATTTCGTTTTATATGGAACTCAAAAATCATTTCTTTGAAATATGTAACACTTTTTTTTTTATATGTGAATTATGTAGCAATTAAGTCAGATTATTTTATTATTTTTTTAATTTCCCACCCCATTATCTTTTTGTAAACCGGAGTAATAGGTTCCCACTAAAATATGGAGATTGAGATAAAGGTAGAGAACATGTACCTGAAAGAGAAAGAAAATGATTAGCACATTAGTTTTGTCTACCCTATAATTCATGAAGTTTAAATCCTCTATCACTTATGGAAGTGCTGCTTCAACTTCTCCGTGAGATCATTATACTGTCACGTGAATAAAGGTTGATATATTCTTTAAAGTTTATGGATTTATGTTAAAATAAAAATTAACTATATGAGAAAGTAATGATCAATCGAACTATATATATTTCGATACTATTATCAGGAAATAAAAAAATGTAGACTGTCAGATCGAGCGCCACATTCTCTATAGGTCTAGAATTGATTTTGACAACTAATTCTGGAGCTCTATTGTTTACCTGCCTATATAACTACATAAATATGGTATTTTCTGCATATTGATCGAGTTTACTTTCTGCATACTGATTGATTGGTATATTCTACGTATATGTGATTTACACATACTTCATTCACATGTTAAGGAATCTCAATCCACCAACACGATCAACCAAATTCAGGTAAGGAAAGTTTTTTAAAAAAATTTTAAGAAAAACTATTAGCCACGGTATTTACACCAATTTAGTATATGAGTACCTGAATGTAAAAAAAAATATTTGAATCAATAAACAAAACAGCAACAAACCCTGATCAAGATCACTACGATACACCATAAAGTATGGACTAACAATAACTTGGCTCGACCTTTGCCGCACATATGAATCGTATGCGTTGGTTGATGCGTACTAAGCGATGATCCCGGGCAAGACCAAATCAACCTGAAGATATTGATCCATGGTTGAGAAATGTTGAGGTAGATGAATTAATGAGAACCCAAAGCAAGCTTCCTGAGTGAGGTATGTGGAGACTGGAAAAGGGGAAATCAAGTACTAAGAGATTTTACAAAGCATTTTCTTTGAACTGACCAAAGGGTCAATTTAATATTCAACAAATGTAGCTGTAAGGAAATCAAACGTACAAAGACTCCCTTATCAATTAGCACTCCCTTTTTTTTTGACCTGGTATGATTAGTCCTGGTATCTTCGGTACAAACCTTCAAAACAAAGAACAGGGCAAACCCATTACCTTAAAGAAACATAAGAATCCAATTACTCTCTGCTGATTACAAAACCAAAAAAAAAAAAAAAATTAAATCAAAGGGAGAAAAATAAACATCACAAACACAAATTTAAAAAATTGTTGAATGAAGAATATGGCGACACCCTAGATTGAACAATAATTTCTGTTTTTGATATTTATTTTTTCGTTCGATCTCATAGATTACAAAGTAATTTCAAACCTATTTGTGAATAATCTTAAGAAGAAAACTATATGTCAGTAAGATATTTTGATCACAACCGTTTTTTTATTGAAGAAGTCAAGAAGAATACTGAACAGAGAAGGTAAAGAAACTTATAAAGAGGTTTAGGTTTTTATTAAAAGAGTGTTTACGTTCTCGGGATAATAAGAATCAAGGACGTAAAGTTGAATGATGCACAAATGGAAGATTTTTTAATCTATTTATTTAACGGTGTTGGTGCAAAAGTATTCACCCCAACACTCTTCGAGATGCGTGTAGATGGATTAAATCTTCGCCGTTGATTTGATTTCACCAAAGATGCTGATGAAATTGTGATTGATGTTGATTGATTGATCTCCAACTACTGATTCAGCTCTACAAGAAATTGCTGATGTGATTGACATTGAATCGGGGGGTACCTGCAAAGACACTCCGATGCTAAAGTCAGAGAGAGTTTCTCAGCAGATGTTTTGTGTGGAAAAGGATTAGAAAATTTGTACCTTTTGAGTTAGGATTTAGCCTCTATTTATAGGCAGAAAGTAGGTTTAGCTTTAGGGTTTCCATAGTTATCTTAATAACAACCCTTTACCTGTACAAATCCAAGAAAACAACCAGATTCATTAATAAAGTTTGTTATCTCTCATACTTCTGAATTATCTTAATTATTATCTTGAATAATAATTATCCTCTCTCTTAGGAATTACAATTATCTTAAATAATTATAATATTCTAACTAATTCATTCCTCTTTCTATTAGGGTTTTTGCACTTATCTTAATTATTATCTTAAATAATAATTCAAACTAAAGATAATTACCCTCTTTCTGTTAGGTTTTTTATAATTATCTATAACTACTCAAGATAATTATCCCATGGTAACATTTATCCTCTTTTAATTAGGATTTAATATAACCATAATTATCTTAAATAATTCCAAAGTCAATATTCAAAATATCCTAGTCCTCATGACGCTTATCCAAATTTAAACCCCTTGCCTGGAGGGAGGATAATTTGGATTGGTGGACCGATCCATGGGTTCTAAGAGCTAACCCATGGGTCTTTGGGCTTCCACAATAAGCAAAACGGATTCCCATAATAAACCAAATGAGCTTCATTAATAAGCCAACCGGGCTTCCAAAATAAGCCATCCATGTTTCCATAATAAAAAAAATGGGCTTCAATAATAAGCCAACTGGGCTTCCAAAATAAGCTAGTCATGTTTCAATAATAAACAAAACGGGCTTCAATAATAAGCCAAAGTGTTTCTATAATAAACGAAATGGGTTTCAATAATAAGCCAGATAAGCTTCCTGGATAAGCCAGTAGTGTTTCTATAATAAACGAAATGGGCTTCAATAATAAGCCAGTAGTGTTTCTATAATAAACGTAATGGACTTCAATAATAAGCCAGATAGGCTTCCTGAATAAGCCAGTATCCATATACCGTTTTAGTATGGTACAAACATCGCCCCCTCTTAATTGTCAACTCGTTGGAAAATTAAGAAAATCAAAATACGGACCATCCGTCGTAGCACATCTATAATCGCCTAAAGCCATTTATTTATCTGGCGCCCTTCGTGGCCTTGGCCAGCAGGTTGTTTGGAGTCGCTCCAAGCTGAGCTTATAATAATAATGTAATGTAAAGCACCTAAAATGTACTTTACATTTTATATTCCAGTATTTCTTGAACACCAAACATGCCTAGCTTGGTATGATCTCGTTCTCTACATTGATAGGTTCTTTTAAATCCATGTGATAAGCTTTTAAACTTCGTACTCTTTGCCTTGACCACTATACGTCAAAATGAGCCCATTAGTTTTTACCCTTTAACTAACACGTCACAATTGTTTTGGAGTGGAAACGTATGTAGAAATTTAGGAGACAGTATATTTTGGTTTCACAACTGTGAACTGTTTAGATTTCATTCAATGCTATATATAGTTACAAGTATAAGAGGGTTTGAAATCGGAGAACAAAAGACTACAAGGATAAACCATTGCTAACTAAGTAATCTATAAAAGGAAGACTAAGACTTAGTATTGTAGTGCTATAAACCGGAAGACCTGTGAGAAATGATTACATCATCACACCATACGTATATGACCCATATATCGTTAATAATTTCCTCGAAGTTGAGCAGCAGGAAATGAGCGAATGCCCAACTTACCAAGTAGATGCTTGAATCGCCGCATTCCTAAGGGCTTTGTGAATATGTTCCGTAAGTTGATCTCATGGATGGAAGATGCTTGGGAAGAATCAAACCATCGAGCAATTTCTCCACTCGACAAAGTTGATCTATTTCAATGTGTTTAGTTCTTTCATGAAAGACAGGGTTCGCGCAATATGAATTGCCACCGACTATCACAAGAGACAAAGTGATAGGGAGTGTACATGGAATATGTAAGTCCCTAAAAAGATATTTTAGCCATTGTAGTTCAGTTGTCAAATTCGCAAAAGCACCTGTAGACTTTCACTGACGATCGAGCAACTTGATTGGTTGCTTCTTAGATTTCCATGAGATTGGGCTATGACCTATTGTAACGAAGCAAACTTGCCAGGAGTAGATCTAGTCATAGGGCCTGCCCAATCGTGAGTCAGTGTATCCTCCGAGGAGTAAAAGGACTAGAAGAGGACATGAATATTCCATGGCCAATGGTGCCTTTTAAGTATCTTAGCACGATGAGCAAGATCAAGATGTGCGATTAATGGCGTTTGCATAAATTGACTTTCGGATAATTCATGTGATATGTGATATCCAAGTGAGCTATCACTAAGATCTGAATGATCGTCAATTAGCTGACGGTAAATAGAGGATCAGGTAATGGTTTTCCATCGCCAAGCACGTAACTTCAAATGTGCATCCATGGGAAAAGAAGAAACTTCAGCTCTGTGAGACCAATCTTGAGTATATCCATTGTATACTTACGTTGACATAGGAAAATCCCTTTTTTGAGATCTAGAAACTTCTATGCCCAAGAAATATCGCAATTTACCCAAGTCTTTGATGGAAAAATGGGTTGCAAGTCTGGATTTAAGGATGGTAATGAAACGATTATCATTACCCAGTTATGATGATGTCATCCACATAGACGAGAACAAAAATCGAAGTGTTGCCTTTATGATATGTGAAGAGAGAATTATCACATAAGGATTTTTGAAAACCCTCGACAATAACACCTGAAGAAAGCTTGGCAAACCATTGTCGTGAGGCTTGTTTAAGGCCATACAAAGATTTGTTAAGCTTCAAGATTTAGTCGACCTTGTTTGTCTAGACCAGGTGGGGAGTTTCATGTAGATTTATTCTTCAAGATCTCCTTGAAGGAATGCATTATTTACATCAAGTTGGTGTAAATCCCAACCTTTGATAGTTGCACATGAGATAATAATACCCGCATTGTAACAAGTTTCGCCATTAAAAAGGTATCATAAAAATCAACCTTCTTGCCGAAAAGTATAACCCTATAACAAGTAGCTTTGATCGCTCTATAGTACCATCTGCCTTGAATTTTATTTTTAAACACCCATTTACAACCTATAGTCATTTTTTGTTTTCCTTTTGGGAGATCAACCATAATCCGTGTATTGTTGGCTTCAAGAGCAAGAATCTCCTTGGCCATAAGCTGCCCTCCATTTGGGACATAGCTTAGCTTGGGAATATGTTTTGGGTTCTTCGGAGAGAACAATCATGAGACAAAAAAGCCTTTTTTATGAGATGGTGTAAATTTGTCAAATGACAAGTAATTAGTCATAGGATAGGGTCAATTTGGCATTACACTTTGGAAGTGTGCGTTGATAATCTTTCAGATATGACGGAATAGTTTTAGTTCGAATAGGTCTTGATTCTTGCATCAAAGTGGAACCTGAAATCAGTGTCCGTCGGTGTAGATGATACAAAACGGTGGAGGAGATTGAATCATGGCAGGGCTAGATGAACTAGATTCGTGAGATGAAGTCGTAGTATCAGAATTGAAGTTTGTGGAAAGTCCACAATCGTAGGTCACAACCGGAACTTGACAAATAGTTCCGATTGGTTGATGTGTGGCGTTGCGGTAGAGGTGACAAGGCATACTGCTAATAAAGTATCTTGTGTGGTAGTATCACCGGGCGTAGATCGACAAGTAGTTGACCGTTCATAGTTTAATGATTGTTGAAGGAATTAAAGAGTGAATCATAATAAGCATATTCCGAGTTTGAAATAGGCTTAGGAATTGGTAGAAGGTACTATAGATTCGTATTCTAAAAGGGAAACATGGATTCATAGAAAACAACATCCCTAGAAGTGTATATAAGTTTAGTTTGAAGATCATAAACCTTGTAACCTTTCGACCATAAGGATAAATGCCAACAAAAATACCCGGTTTAGCACGCATATCGAATTTATGAGATGGGAGTGGGTTTCTTCCAAAACATAGGCAACCAAAATCTCGCAAATTAGAGTAATTTGGCCTTTGCTGATGGAGCATCTCATGAGGAGTCTTATGAGACAATACTGGAGTAGGCATTTTGTTTATTAAATATTGCTAGTTAGATGACGTGCCCCCAAAAGCTTAATGGTAGGTGGGATTGAAAACGAAGCGCTCTTGCAACATTCAGTAAATGTCCTGGGGTTACCAACAACGCTTATTCTCATGGGGGTGTAAACACAACTTGTCCGGATGAAGTATGCCATTTTGGTGAAACCAAGTCTCAGAGTATTAGATTTGAACTCTAAACCATTGTCGAAATTTAAACGTCCGTAGTTGTGGAATGAAAGCGCTTGGCTTATGCCGAGATGAAATGGTGGCAATTTTGTGACCATATTGCTTAATTGCAAAGTTGAAAAAATGCGAAGCGTTTTGAGTCTCGATTTGTTATGCATCAAGTAAACCCAAATGCACAAACGAATAATCATCCACCGGTGTAAGAAAATATTTCGCACCTCAACAGAGAGGCAATTGAAAAAAGGCCCCAAATATCGGCATGAATAAGTTGAAAAGCATGTGGACGATAAAGATGTACTTTTATTAAATTTCAACTGTCCATTTTTGCCGGAGGACAAATAAGACATGAGTGATTCAACTTGGAATCAATATAAGTAAAATTATGAGCTAAAAAACGAAAACAATCCTCATTGGGATGGCTTCCAAACGGAAATGCCACATATCCATTGTTTGTTTATTTGCATTGAAAGAAAAAACGTAGGAAAGGCGGAAGCTAAAATGGTAGAGGGGCCAAAGCAATCCTTCTACTCCATCCAATCTCCTTGTTCGTTTGCGGGTCCTGAAAAATGCAAGACTCCCTATGAGAATTTGACACAACATTGTGTTGTCTTGGTTAATTGACAACCTTAGATATTAAGTTGAACTTAAAAAGTTGGAATATGAAACACATCAACCAACTTAATAGTAGGTGATAACTCAACATCTAATATGGGTTCTGAGATGTAAATGATCCATCCGTAGTTGTACCTCTATGGGTTTATCAACCACTTCATAAGTGGTGAAAGATGATAAAGTAGAACGGATGTGGTGCGAGCACCCACTATCGACAATCCAAATAAGAGTAGAACACATTAAAGTACGAGGAGAAGAAGGAAAACGGATGACAAAGTGGTACCCGCAGTTGTGACAGTCTTATGTCTCAAATGCGCGGATCGAAGCAAAGCCAATATGCGAGCATACATGCGGTCGGGAGTAATGGAAGGTGCAGGCGGGACAACAGGTGCAGCTATCGAAGCCAAAGCACGCTAATCGACCTTTGGGGTATCTTTTGGATAACCATGCAACTTCCAACGAGATAAGCCTTGTATGACCATGTTTGTTGCAATGATCAAGAGTAACGGTCGGCTGGCGTTTGTTATTGCGATGCTTGCACCATTGGTGTTGGTGAGAAATGGTCGAGTTGGTGCGAGAGTCGAGCGGGCGACATTCAAAGTGCGGACTCCACGTTGTGTACAATCGAAGAATTGATTCCTGGTTGTTCCTATTCTGACGAACAAGGTTGTATAACTTTGCGAGAGGGTAAGGGCTCGGTTACAAGAAGTTGACTCCTTAGGCTTGAAAACGATTGTGAAGACCACAGTAAAAATTCCATAGCACGATCTTGATTATTTTGTTCAATGTGAGCCTTACTCGCATGACAGATGCATGGAGTTGTAGGTCGGAAAGAGTCAACTGATCCCAAAGAGTCTTCAATCGTGAAGTATTGATTATGAGTTGTTCTCTTGTTTCAGGCCCGAAATTGCTTGTTTAGTGGCGTACAACTTTGTCGCATTTGTCCGAGCAAAACGACTCTTGATTCATCCACATCTCATGTTGTATCAAAGGACATAATATCATGGCCAATCTCACGGTTCACAAGAGTTACAAACCCAACTCCCACTAGATCATCACAACGCCGCCAATAGGGAATATGCAGACGGTGTTGGTTTCGATGGAGCCATCGATATATCGATTTTTGCCTTAGCACTCAAAGCCTTTCTCATGCCTCGTACCCAAGTTGCATAGTTGTCACCTGAAAAGCATCGGTTGATAAAGAACTGCTGTTGTTGGATTCTCTGCCGGGATGCACATAATGAAGGGCTATCCGGTTGAAGATGGGATTTGAGTTTTCATCGGCAACATTCTTCCCTTTGTTGGTGTTCTGGAGTTTCGATGGAGGAGTTGTTTCACCGTCCACCATTTTTCTCGGGAGAATTGGATTAGTTTAGGGTTTAGAATTTAACCTAAAAGAAGGATTGGATTTGTGATCTAACCTAGCACGATGATACCATGTAGAAATTTAGGAGACAAAAGATATTTTGGTTTCAATAACTGTGAACTTGCAGATTTCATTCAATGCTATATATAGTTACAAGTATAGTAGGGTTTGGTGAAATCAGGAGAACAAAAGACCAAGCAAGGATAAAACCATTGCTAACTAAGTAATCTATAAATCTGGAAGACTAAGACTTAGTATTGTAGTGCTATAAAACTGGAAGACTGTGAGACGGTTACTCAATACACCATACGAGTATATGACCCATATATCGTTAATAACGTAGCCACCATAAACTCTTCTCTTCGCAGAATAATCCATTCCTTGTGATTCACGCCAACTGTTGATGTGTTGGATTTCCTAACCGCCAAAAATCCAAGTAGAATATTTTCCTTCTTTTTTAACGCCTAATTCTTCTTCCAGGATCAAGACTAGTGGTTATACGGTCCGGACGCCCGTTTGCTACGCGCGTCTTCTCACATTCCTTGTATGACAGTGTTTCTCTTACTCAAAGTAATCTCCAAGCTCAATACGCTTTAACTGTACCGTCGTTGATTGACGATGATGAAATGATTTTCGAGTGTTGGATGGCTTATGAATGATGGTTTTAATATGAATTGAACTGCGCGGGAATTGTTTTGGAGAATTTGAAACATTAAAGTTTAAGGCTATGGCAAAAAGAGTATGGCTCACGACCTGTTTGATAAAAAGTCTGAATGATCACTCTTGTTTCTTGCATCATCTTTCCAAATGTCCTCCTTCCTGACAGGTGTCTCTAGCAATAACCTTCATCCCAAGATTACATGGAATTGCAGAAGCATCCTTAGTAGTTCGACGTTGTGAATCCTTGGAGTTTGCAGAGAGAACAACCTTCTTTATAGAAGAACAATGGTAAGATTTTATAATCTCACGTACCTTGGACGTTGTTTTTTCAGCCGATGTTCGTAATCTTCAGTATGTTAATCAACCAATAATGGTAGTGCATCAAGAGTATATGACATGTTCGTATTAAAGCCTCGGTTGCCTTTTCTACTTTGTCCACAGGGAAGTGTTTAGGATTTGTGGCTTAGTCGTTGATTGCCTATATGTAGCTACTCTTCCCAACTGTGTGTGGTTTGTATATCAAAATGACAATTTCCGATCCACCATGAATCCTATGCTTTGATTTTATCGTGCAATGATGGATACTAGACTTCCCTTGGTAGCTTAATCTTTCTTTGCCATTCACTTGGACTGGAACGACAACACCACATCAACCAATTTGTACATGTCAGCTGTCCTTGCTTGGGATTGGGTTGGATGATCATTTGTTTGTTTTCAAACTTGAGCAATCTCCAATGGGAGCACACGTTATAGAACCCCATTAGCCTCCACTTCTCATTCAATCGTGTCCATATCAACCGGTGGAAAATATAGCCGTCAACACTTGAAATTGGACGATTTGTGAAATTCTAAAAGTCCTAGTCCATGTCAAATATGTATTTCCTTTCTTCTACGGAAGTTAATCTCCTCCTATATGAGCGTCTTCGCACCTCCTTTCATTACCCACGACAGAAGTTTGCTACCTCCCTATGTAAGTACTTTCATTCTTCCTTTTGTTGTTCTCGAATTTTCTTCTTGTTTTTCTAAAACAAGAGCATGTTTATGTAGCTTTTTGTTTGTTTGAGTAACTGCTTACTCATCTCTTCACTCCTACTTTACCAGGTAACTCGAGCACCTTCGCTTCACCTGTCTTAGTTCTTTCCTTTAAGATCGCTACTAGTATTTGAACTGTACAAGATTTTCTTTTGTTTTAAATTTCCTTGATTATCATCAATATGTCCAGCAACTCGTCATCACCTTCCACGAAAGAAACTTTATGTGAATGCAGGTTTCTCCTGTATTTGATTCGTCACATTCTTTTCTGTTGTCAGAAATGATCATCATCGGTACATCGAATCTGTAAATTTTTGTAGATGTCTATCACCCCTATTCTTACCAAAGCTACTGCTTCTACCGATTTAGTCAAGTAGTCATTTGCAGCTAACAAATACTTGACGCCCCCAAGTGCAGCTACTGAAACGAACATACAATATTCTGTCCCTACTTGTTGAACGGCCATAGACTCACGCCCAGATGCAACTCACTCTCGCTAGTCTCTTTATAAGAGGGCCATGAAGCTGACAAGCCAAGCATTTTCTTATATAGTCCTCGCGTCACTCTGCATATAAGGCCAAAAGTAGTATTGGGATAAAAGCTTATGCGCTAGACTCCTGCCTTCAAAATGATCCACACAAGACCCATCATGTGCCTCAAATAAACGAATGCTTCCTTCCTCTCAAGTCACAAGGAAGGTATGGTTTCATTGCAATTATTTTTGTCTCTCTTTTTTACAAGTATTTCCTTATTAAATACTTGCAAAAAGTGTTCCCAATTCTTACAGGAGGTTAGTCGTTACTTCGACCCTAGCCGCCCCCATTACTTGTAGTTGTAATGATATTGAAAAACACGCCCCATGTTGGCTGACCTTTTTGAAACGTGTTGATTTTTCTTCTGATTATGTCACACTAAAGACTTTTGTAACTCGTAATCTGATCGATATTCCCATGCTTCCGATCGACGCATGCTTATATGACTAACTAAGTATTTGTTTTCTCAGATAAATTTGTAGACGTGCGTACCGCCTCCATACTCACCAAAGATAGTACTTACTACATCAATCCATTTGGTGATGCAGTCAATTACAGCTAGCAAGTAGTACACACACCAGGTGCAGTGTAGTCTTTAGTCCAGAGACTACTGCTTCATACTCCGATTGATTATTTGAAGCTATAAATCTTAGTCGGATGCCTTTTTTGACTTGTATTTCTCCTGGGAACTAGTACACAACCAATGGTTGTACCATCCGCGTTTGTTAATGCAGTAGTGTAAATTTTCCATGTACCACTATCTCTCTAAGTATTCCTACCGAGTCTTTGATACTCTCCTACATATCACGTTTGATGCCTTTTTACTTGCTTTTACATGTTCCCATGGAAATGTCTCTGAGACTCCAAGTAAACACATCTTTATTTTATTTCAAAAGGGTAAACAAGCTTTCTTTCTCATATCTGGCAATTCCATGCCAATAAACATTGTATGCTCTTTATTGATCCTGGATTTGTACCTCAACTCTTCAATATTTGGTAGTCCTCCTTCCTCTTCCTCGATAAGAGGTTGGGTAGCACTGTTGGTTGCTATAAATTCCTTCCCACTTGGATCATATCCGAGACTTTTACTTCGACCTTTGTACTCTTCTTTGTTCTTCGAGTACCTTGTTTCTTTAGCTCCTTCTTTCGCTCCAACTTTTATTAAAGATGCTCTCTTTGTTAGAACCTTCGTTTCCAAGCTCGCACTTCTTGTACGATATTGCCCGAACTATTTGATTTGCGTGATAATTGTTCCTTTATTTTTCTCTCGTAAAATACATACTGCTAGCTTTCTTCTTTGTTGGTGACTGTGAGGAATCGCTGTAATCGAGCTTGAACCCAGGATGCCGACTTTGTAGCTTTCTTTGGTTGGCGTTGTTGCCTATTCATAGCTTAGATGTAATGGTTCCGCACTCCGCTGCCCACTTGTGTAATTGAGGGAAGCTTAGCTTGAGCAATAATGAGATTTGGCTCCGTCTCGACACCATGGATTAGTGCTTGATGCGAGGTGAAAGGTGTTGGATCCCATGGCAGGGGCGAAGCTTCAAGATGAGAACATAGAACCGCTGGCTCGGAAAGGCTTTTTTTCCACGTCTAGGTGAAATTTTAGTGCTCACGGCAGGCGAGGCTTCAGGAACAAATGAGAGGGTACCTCATACAAAGTCTTCTGCTCCATTTGCCTTCTTAAATGTTGGTGCAAAAGTATTCACCCCAACACTCTTCGAGATGCGTGTAGATGGATTAAATCTTCGCCGTTGATTTGATTTCACCAAAGATGCTGATGAAATTGTGATTGATGTTGATTGATTGATCTCCAACTACTGATTCAGCTCTACAAGAAATTGCTGATGTGATTGACATTGAACTGTGGGGGTACCTGCAAAGACACTCCGATGCTAAAGTCAGAGAGAGTTTCTCAGCAGATGTTTTGTGTGGAAAAGGATTAGAAAATTTGTACCTTTTGAGTTAGGATTTAGCCTCTATTTATAGGCAGAAAGTAGGTTTAGCTTTAGGGTTTCCATAGTTATCTTAATAACAACCCTTTACCTGTACAAATCCAAGAAAACAAACCAGATTCATTAATAAAGTTTGTTATCTCTCATACTTCTGAATTATCTTAATTATTATCTTGAATAATAATTATCCTCTCTCTTAGGAATTACAATTATCTTAAATAATTATAATATTCTAACTAATTCATTCCTCTTTCTATTAGGGTTTTTGCACTTATCTTAATTATTATCTTAAATAATAATTCAAACTAAAGATAATTACCCTCTTTCTGTTAGGGTTTTTATAATTATCTATAACTACTCAAGATAATTATCCCATGGTAACATTTATCCTCTTTTAATTAGGATTTAATATAACCATAATTATCTTAAATAATTCCAAAGTCAATATTCAAAATATCCTAGTCCTCATGACCCTTATCCAAATTTAAACCCCTTGCGTGGAGGGAGGATAATTTGGATTGGTGGACCGATCCATGGGTTCTAAGAACTAACCCATGGGTCTTTGGGCTTCCACAATAAGCAAAACTGATTCCCATAATAAACCAAATGAGCTTCAATAATAAGCCAACCGGGCTTCCAAAATAAGCCATCCATGTTTCCATAATAAAAAAAATGGGCTTCAATAATAAGCCAACTGGGCTTCCAAAATAAGCTAGTCATGTTTCCATAATAAACAAAACGGGCTTCAATAATAAGCCAAAGTGTTTCTATAATAAACGAAATGGGTTTCAATAATAAGCCAGATAAGCTTCCTGGATAAGCCAGTAGTGTTTCTATAATAAACGAAATGGGCTTCAATAATAAGCAAGTAGTGTTTCTATAATAAACGTAATGGACTTCAATAATAAGCGGATAGGCTTCTGAATAAGCCAGTATCCATATACCGTTTTAGTATGGTACAAACATCGCCCCCTCTTAATTGTCAACTCGTTGGAAAATTAAGAAAATCAAAATACGGACCATCGAGCACGTCTATAATCGCCTAAAGCCATTTATTTATCGTTTCGTGGCCTTAGGTTGTTTGGAGTCGCTCCAAGCTGAGCTTATAATAATAATGTAATGTAAAGCACCTAAAATGTACTTTACATTTTATATTCCAGTATTTCTTGAACACCAAACATGCCTAGCTTGGTATGATCTCGTTCTCTACATTGATAGGTTCTTTTAAATCCATGTGATAAGGACTCTTTGCCTTGACCACTATACGTCAAAATGAGCCCATTAGTTTTTACCCTTTAACTAACACGTCACAATTGTTTTGGAGTGGAAACGTAGCCACCATAAACTCTTCTCTTCGCAGAATAATCCATTCCTTGTGATTCACGCCAACTGTTGATGTGTTGGATTTCCTAACCGCCAAAAATCCAAGTAGAATATTTTCCTTCTTTTTTAACGCCTAATTCTTCTTCCAGGATCAAGACTAGTGGTTATACGGTCCGGACGCCCGTTTGCTACGCGCGTCTTCTCACATTCCTTGTATGACAGTGTTTCTCTTACTCAAAGTAATCTCCAAGCTCAATACGCTTTAACTGTACCGTCGTTGATTGACGATGATGAAATGATTTTCGAGTGTTGGATGGCTTATGAATGATGGTTTTAATATGAATTGAACTGTGCGGGAATTGTTTTGGAGAATTTGAAACATTAAAGTTTAAGGCTATGGCAAAAAGAGTATGGCTCACGACCTGTTTGATAAAAAGTCTGAATGATCACTCTTGTTTCTTGCATCATCTTTCCAAATGTCCTCCTTCCTGACAGGTGTCTCTAGCAATAACCTTCATCCCAAGATTACATGGAATTGCAGAAGCATCCTTAGTAGTTCGACGTTGTGAATCCTTGGAGTTTGCAGAGAGAACAACCTTCTTTATAGAAGAACAATGGTAAGATTTTATAATCTCACGTACCTTGGACGTTGTTTTTTCAGCCGATGTTCGTAATCTTCAGTATGTTAATCAACCAATAATGGTAGTGCATCAAGAGTATATGACATGTTCGTATTAAAGCCTCGGTTGCCTTTTCTACTTTGTCCACAGGGAAGTGTTTAGGATTTGTGGCTTAGTCGTTGATTGCCTATATGTAGCTACTCTTCCCAACTGTGTGTGGTTTGTATATCAAAATGACAATTTCCGATCCACCATGAATCCTATGCTTTGATTTTCTCGTGCAATGATGGATACTAGACTTCCCTTGGTAGCTTAATCTTTCTTTGCCATTCACTTGGACTGGAACGACAACACCACATCAACCAATTTGTACATGTCAGCTGTCCTTGCTTGGGATTGGGTTGGATGATCATTCTGTTTGTTTTCAAACTTGAGCAATCTCCAATGGGGAGCACACGTTATAGAACCCCATTAGCCTCCACTTCTCATTCAATCGTGTCCATATCAACTGGTGGAAAATATAGCCGTCAACACTTGAAATTGGACGATTTGTGAAATTCTAAAAGTCCTAGTCCATGTCAAATATGTATTTCCTTTCTTCTACGGAAGTTAATCTCCTCCTATATGAGCGTCTTCGCACCTCCTTTCATTACCCACGACAGAAGTTTGCTACCTCCCTATGTAAGTACTTTCATTCTTCCTTTTGTTGTTCTCGAATTTTCTTCTTGTTTTTCTAAAACAAGAGCATGTTTATGTAGCTTTTTGTTTGTTTGAGTAACTGCTTACTCATCTCTTCACTCCTACTTTACCAGGTAACTCGAGCACCTTCGCTTCACCTGTCTTAGTTCTTTCCTTTAAGATCGCTACTAGTATTTGAACTGTACAAGATTTTCTTTTGTTTTAAATTTCCTTGATTATCATCAATATGTCCAGCAACTCGTCATCACCTTCCACGAAAGAAACTTTATGTGAATGCAGGTTTCTCCTGTATTTGATTCGTCACATTCTTTTCTGTTGTCAGAAATGATCATCATCGGTACATCGAATCTGTAAATTTTTGTAGATGTCTATCACCCCTATTCTTACCAAAGCTACTGCTTCTACCGATTTAGTCAAGTAGTCATTTGCAGCTAACAAATACTTGACGCCCCCAAGTGCAGCTGGAAACGAACATACAATATTCTGTCCCTACTTGTTGAACGGCCATAGACTCACAGCCAGATGCAACTCACTCTGCTAGTCTCTTTATAAGAGGGCCATGAAGCTGACAAGCCAAGCATTTTCTTATATAGTCCTCGCGTCACTCTGCATATAAGGCCAAAAGTAGTATTGGGATAAAAGCTTATGCGCTAGACTCCTGCCTTCAAAATGATCCACACAGCACCCATCATGTGCCTCAGCAAACGAATGCTTCCCTTCCTCTCAAGTCACAAGGAAGGTATGGTTTCATTGCAATTATTTTTGTCTCTCTTTTTTACAAGTATTTCCTTATTAAATACTTGCAAAAAGTGTTCCCAATTCTTACAGGAGGTTAGTCGTTACTTCGACCCTAGCAGCCCCCATTACTTGTAGTTGTAATGATATTGAAAAACACGCCCCATGTTGGCTGACCTTTTTGAAACGTGTTGATTTTTCTTCTGATTATGTCACACTAAAGACTTTTGTAACTCGTAATCTGATCGATATTCCCATGCTTCCGATCGACGCATGCTTATATGACTAACTAAGTATTTGTTTTCTCAGATGAATTTGTAGACGTGCGTACCGCCTCCATACTCACCAAAGATAGTACTTACTACATCAATCCATTTGGTGATGCAGTCAATTACAGCTAGCAAGTAGTACACACACCAAACAGTGTAGTCTTTAGTCCAGAGACTACTGCTTCATACTCCGATTGATTATTTGAAGCTATAAATCTTAGTCGGATGCCTTTTTTGACTTGTATTTCTCCTGGGAACTAGTACACAACCAATGGTTGTACCATCCGCGTTTGTTAATCTGTAAGTGTAAATTTTCCATGTACCACTATCTCCTCTAAGTATTCCTACCGAGTCTTTGATACTCTCCTACATATCACGTTTGATGCCTTTTTACTTGCTTTTACATGTTCCCATGGAAATGTCTCTGAGACTCCAAGTAAACACATCTTTATTTTATTTCAAAAGGGTAAACAAGCTTTCTTTCTCATATACTGGCAATTCCATGCCAATAAACATTGTATGCTCTTTATTGATCCTGGATTTGTACCTCAACTCTTCAATATTTGGTAGTCCTCCTTCCCTCTTCCTCGATAAGAGGTTGGGTAGCACTGTGGTTGCTATAAATTCCTTCCCACTTGGATCATATCCGAGCCTTTTACTTCTGACCTTTTGTACTCTTCTTTGTTCTTCGAGTACCTTGTTTCTTTAGCTCCTTCTTTCGCTCCAACTTTTATTAAAGATGCTCTCTTTGTTAGAACCTTCGTTTCCAAGATCGCACTTCTTGTACGATATTGCCCGAACTATTTGATTTGCGTGATAATTCGTTCCTTTATTTTTCTCTCGTAAAATACATACTGCTAGCTTTCTTCTTTGTTGGTGACTGTGAGGAATCGCTGTAATCGAGCTTGAACCCAGGATGCCGACTTTGTAGCTTTGCTGGTTGGCGTTGTTGCCTATTCATAGCTTAGATGTAATGGTTCTGCACTCTGCTGCCCACTTGTGTAATTGAGGGAAGCTTAGCTTGAGCAATAATGAGATTTGGCTCCGTCTCTGACACCATGGATTAGTGCTTGATGCAGGTGAAAGGTGTTGGATCCCATGGCAGGGGCGAAGCTTCAAGATGAGAACATAGAACTGCTGGCTCGGAAAGGCTTTTTTTCCACGTCTAGGTGAAATTTTAGTGCTCACGGCAGGGGCGAGGCTTCAGGAACAAATGAGAGGGGTACCTCATACAAAGTCTTCTGCTCCATTTGCCTTCTTAATTTAATGTCTGGTACTCACGACAAAGTAATATGGCTTGCATTCTCACAGTATAACATGAATGGAAAACAACCAAAACAAATAGAGATGACACAAAGAGGACCACTAAACAATTGAGTTAGATCTTAAGTTAGGATGACTCCACTCCTATTTTGATTTCCTTCGAAGTAGGAGTACTGGCAGATTAGAGTATATTTTTATACAAAGTATGGTTTGATATATATGAATGATAATAATACCGTATCAAAGTAATAATTAGACAAAAGGAAAGGAACGAGCAAACCAGTATGTTGTGATACACCAGTTCGTTGTTGGTAGATCATGAGTTTTTCGCTCGTTCCCCTTAGTCGGCGCCAAAAGATGTTGGTGCAAAAGTATTCACCCCAACACTCTTCGAGATGCGTGTAGATGGATTAAATCTTCGCCGTTGATTTGATTTCACCAAAGATGCTGATGAAATTGTGATTGATGTTGATTGATTGATCTCCAACTACTGATTCAGCTCCACAAGAAATTGCTGATGTGATTGACATTGAACTGTGGGGGTACCTGCAAAGACACTCCGATGCTAAAGTCAGAGAGAGTTTCTCAGCAGATGTTTTGTGTGGAAAAGGATTAGAAAATTTGTACCTTTTGAGTTAGGATTTAGCCTCTATTTATAGGCAGAAAGTAGGTTTAGCTTTAGGGTTTCCATAGCTATCTTAATAACAACCCTTTACATTTACAAATCCAAGAAAACAACCAGATTCATTAATAAAGTTTGTTATCTCTCATACTTCTGATTTATCTTAATTATTATCTTGAATAATAATTATCCTCTCTCTTAAGAATTATAATTATCTTAAATAATTATAATATTCTAACTAATTCATTCCTCTTTCTATTAGGGTTTTTGCACTTATCTTAATTATTATCTTAAATAATAATTCAAACTAAAGATAATTACCCTCTTTCTGTTAGGGTTTTTATAATTATCTATAACTACTCAAGATAATTATCCCATGGTAACATTTATCCTCTTTTAATTAGGATTTAATATAACCATAATTATCTTAAATAATTCCAAAGTCAATATTCAAAATATCCTAGTCCTCATGACCCTTATCCAAATTTAAACCCCTTGCGTGGAGGGAGGATAATTTGGATTGGTGGACCGATCCATGGGTTCTAAGAACTAACCCATGGGTCTTTGGGCTTCCACAATAAGCAAAACTGATTCCCATAATAAACCAAATGAGCTTCAATAATAAGCCAACCGGGCTTCCAAAATAAGCCATCCATGTTTCCATAATAAACAAAATGGGCTTCAATAATAAGTCAACTGGGCTTCCAAAATAAGCTAGCCATGTTTCCATAATAAACAAAACGGGCTTCAATAATAAGCCAAAGTGTTTCTATAATAAACGAAATGGGCTTCAATAATAAGCCAGATATGCTTCCTGAATAAGCCAGTAGTGTTTCTAAAATAAACGTAATGGACTTCAATAATAAGCCAGATAGGCTTCCTGAATAAGCCAGTATCCATATACCGTTTTAGTATGGTACAAACAAACGGTTTCCTTTTTTTTTGGTGTGTTAACAATTTCTTTTTTTACAGGAATTCCTTTTCAAGAGTTTCAGGTTTTAAGTTTTTTAGAATTTTTTTTTAATTTATTTAACGATTTGGATGTGAGTTTTGTCCACCTTACTAAAGTAAAGTTAAGTATAGGTGTAAACACGATGTAACTAAATAATTCAAGTTTAAATCCTAACATAAATATTGTCCACCTACTTTTTTTTCAACACCGTTACTAACGGACAATTAAGTATTTAATGTATCCAAATTCTAACAAAATTTTAATTATTGCAACCCATATAGTTATGGCAAGTGTCCTCATCATAGATTTTGCATTAGAAAAGGCTTTTCTAGGCTAATAGGAAGCGAGGGTTTCATCACCGTTTAATGTGAGAGCATATTTTGTCCAGGCCTTTAAGGGGGAAGATTACCTCATTAAAATTGAGAATCGTTATTCCACGATTAGAATCATGATAACATGATAATTCGAATACATCATAATGACATATACAACATCAAAACACAAAATATAATGCAATGTATCCCAGTTGCATGCTAAATATTGTTCATATAAGGGATTAGTGAGCGAAGACTTCATACAAAATTTGTTATGGTTGAAGCAAAATCTCTGCTTCCCTTTGCCCGTTTCTCTATTTGTACTTAGATGTCAACCACTCAATCATATTAATTAAACTAAAAATTACGTAGCCAATTCTGATCCTATCAGATTTTCCTTGATCAAGTTAGGGTAAATAATTAAACAACATCCATAACAAATCATACCCGGGTTTAAAAAAATCCAAGTCAACAAACAGATCAGTAGGATATATTACATGTATTACAAATTAATAGTAGAAATAAACTAGACATACAAATAAAATCAACTTTCAAACAACAATACTAAATACACCCTATAGAAAGTGTGAATCAAACCTTAAATATATAATGTCATGAATATGGTTAATCATAACCAATAATACAAATTTGTTCTTCATGAAATGATGGATTTGGTATAAGAAGACTCGGAAAACCCCTCAAAAAAATTCCTGGGTGGGTTTTCTAAGCACGCTTATACAGATTTCATCAAGATAAACCACAAGAATTGTTTTCCAAATCAGACTAGAATACGACCAAGCATCATGCAACAACGTTGTTAATAGTCTGCACATATCCTAGAGTTATCCTCCTTTGAGGCCTAACAGTCTTAGACTGATTGAGGCCTAACATTCGTGGACTACATTATATATCTTTTAAGGTTAAAAGTTTAGGGTTTTGACTACGGAGGAAAAGGGTTTAGGCTTGTAGATAGGGTATAAAAAAAAAATTAAACGATTGACAAGTAAAAATAAAAATTGGGTTATTCATGTATCCCGGGACTATGTACTTAACTGAGGACTATGTACTTAACTGGGTGGGTTTATTTAACGGTTTCCTTTTTTTTGGTGTGTTAACAATTTCTTTTTTTACAGGATTTCCTTTTCAAGAGTTTCAGGTTTTAAGTTTTTTAGATTTTTTTTTAATTTATTTAACGATTTGGATGTGAGTTTTGTCCACCTTACTAAAGTACAATTAAGTATAGGTGTAAACACGATGTAACTAAATAATTCAAGTTTAAATCCTAACATAAATATTGTCCACCTACTTTTTTTCAACACCGTTACTAACGGACAATTAAGTATTTAATGTATCCAAATTCTAACAAAATTTTAATTATTGCATCCCATATAGTTATGGCAAGTGTCCTCATCATAGCTTCTGCATTAGAAAAGGCTTTTCTAGGCCAATAAGAAGCGAGGGTTTCATCACCGTCGTAGGTGTAAATTATCCACAGATCCAGGTGGCGACATTTTGAGCCTGGGTACACCTAAATACGAAGAGACGCGAAGCATAGAATGAAGATTGGCGGGCGCAAGATTTAAGGAGCCACGTGGATCGGGCGTGATCGCTCTATAGCTGTCGGACAAGACTTGACCCAGACTTCTGACAAAGCTGACAAGACAAGACATGGTGGGTCAAACAAGATGCTATGTTCAAATGGATAAGCAAGTACGGGTCACATCGGCTAACTGTAAGGGCGACAATCAAGACAGGCGACATCGTGCCAATAGAGCACCAGAAGAGATTCAGGCCGAGTCAAGAGATATAGGAGTACAAGAAGCTAGTGCGGAAGCTGGTACCGAAGCCAAGGCGGTCACGGACGATCCAATGAGGCGACCAGAAAAGAGATCGGACCCTCCCCCGAGGAGCAGCGAGAAGAGAGAATGGATGGCCAAAGGCAAGAATCCGAGACAGGAAGACCGATCGTATACCCCTCTCAACGCTCCTTTGGAGGAGGTATTCAAATAAGTTGAGAAGAGAAACGACATCAACTATCCAGTGTCAAGGGGATTTCAGTTCCAAGAGACCAGAGATCACCCCGAATACTGTCACTACCATCAGTATAGGGGGAACTCCACTAACAAGTGCCGAGAAGTAAATTATATTGTTTAGCATCTCATTCGAGACGGGTATCTAAGGCAGTTCGTCTGACACCCATCTCGGCCGACCACAGCACCCGATGTACCGGTTCATCAAGTCCGTATTGATAGGACGACTCAGTTCGTGAGTACCATTTCACATTCAGCTATTCAAGGTTATGCTCTCGGCCCAGTGATTACCTCTAGAATCCACAAGAGGGACCACGATGATAAAGAAATATTTAGTGTAGCCAAAGCTTTGCCCATGGAACCTTGGATAGCGCAAACCGTTTCGTTCTCAGCCAAGGATGTCCCAGCCAATGGGCAAGCACACGGCGATCCCTTAGTCCTCACTCTATTGATTGAGGATTGGGGAGTACGGAGAATCCTGGTGGATAGTGGAAGTTCAGTCGAGGTGTTATTCTATGATACGTTTAGAAGGATGAAGTTATCGGACGACATCCTCGTCCCGTCAACATATCTCATCTATAGCTTCAATGGTACAATAACTATTCCCAAGGGCGAGGTGACTTTAAGAGTTTCGGACGGTGGAGGCTACCTCGATACACTAACCACATTTTGTGTGGTCGACGTCGCCTCACCTTATGAAGCAATCATCGGGCGTCCATGGATTTCTGGGATTAAGGGGGTAGCATCTTCATACCATCAGAGATTAAGGTTCCCGACTTGCAAGGGAATAGCTGAAGTTGTGGGCGACTCCCAGGCAGCGCGACATTGCATGAAAGTCGATATAGAAATTAATGAAGAACGACGAGCTCGGCAAAGGCAAGAGAAGAACAAAGCAAAAAAAGTTCAGGCGACAAGAGAATTAGAAGCAGTGATTTCACACATTGTCATGGCATATGAGACCCAGGGGCAAGACCCTTTATAGCAATCAAAGGAAGCGACTCTATTCCGGGAAGCCAAATCCAATTTCACAGCGGTGGAGCCGACTCGGGAAGTAAATTTGGGGACGGTAGAGGCGCCAAAGGTATTGAGAATCGGGACATTGCTATCGGACGAACAAACAAGTCAACTCACGACGGTGTTAAGGGAAAATTTAGACGCTTTTTCCTGGGAAGTACGTGATTTAGAGGGCATTGACCCACAGGTCTGCTGCCACCACTTAAAGATCGATCCGAGGTTCAAACTAGTTAGGAAAAAAATGAGGCGCATCGCGCCAGAATTACAGGCAGCAGTCGAGGCCGAGCTGAAGAAGCTACAAGAATCCGGAATAATAAGGAAATCCCACTACCCATAGTGGATATCTAACATGGTCGTGGTACCAAAAAAGAAAGGAGGAGTCAGAATATGTATTGATTTCAGGGACTTGAACAAACCCTGCCTGAAGGATAGTTTACCCCTCCCCAGCATAGACCAGCTAGTAGAGTCAATAGTCGTATATGAGGCGATGACCCTGATGGATAGATACATGGGCTACAACCAAATACCATTGGCGCCCAAGGACCAGGAGCATACTTCATTCTTCACACCAAGGGGATTGTATTGTTATACCAAAATGCCATTCGGACTTAAAAATGCTGGGGCTACGTACCAGAGATTGGTAGGCGACATGTTTAAATATAAGATCCACGACACCATAGAAGTTTATGTGGACGACATGTTAGTCAAGAGTCGTCGAGCTAAGGATCACGTCCGAGACCTTCGGGAGATTTTTCAGACAATGAGGAAACACAAGATGAAGATTAATCCCGCCAAGTGCGACTTCTGGGTCACATCAGAGAAATTCTTAGGGTATATCATCACCCCCAAAGGAATAGAAGCGGATCCTGAGAAGGTTCGGGAAGTCTTTGAAATGCCATCTCCCGCGACAGTAAAAAATGTGCAGAAACTAAACGGTTGCATAGCGGCATTAGGGAGATTTGTATCATGGTCATCGGACAAATGCAAGGCTTTTTATGACATTTTGAAGAAAGGAGAAAAATTCCAATGGACTGACACCAGCGAAGAGGCCTTTCAAAATATCAAGATACGTCTAGCTAGCCTCCCGGTTCTTCAGAGGCCCGAGCCGTCAGAAATTCTCACTTTGTATTTGGGCGCGACACCCCATGCCATCAGTGCAGTGTTGGTCAAAACAGAGGAGGGCGTGGAGAAGCCGGTATATTTCACTAGCAAAACGTTAAGTCCGACCGAGAAAAACTACACCAGAATAGAGCAGATAGTACTGGCACTCGCATTTGACACCTCTAAACTCTGAACATATTTTCAAGCTCATCGAATAAGGGTGCTCACTAAGTCGCCTATCGAAGCAGTTTTGGATAGTGCAAGGCGATCAGGGAGAATCTCCAAATGGGGAGCTATAATTAAACAGTATGACGTGGTATACGAGACAAGAACCGCGATCAAAGGGCAAGTAGTGGCCGACTTCTTGGAAGATTTCCCCCTTAGTGATGAGGACGAGGTATAAGATGTACCGTGGATGATGGAAGAACAAGAGGAACCAGCGGACCTATTAGCCACCAATAGCCCTACACGATGGGAATTCTTTGTCGATGGGGCATTAAACAAAGAAGGATCGGGCCTCGGGCTAGTATTTACCACACCAAAGGAGAGGAAGATCGTGCATTCAATCAGACTAGAATTTAAGGCAACAAACAACATCACCGAGTATGAAGCGGTGGTCCATGCCTTACGAATAATTGTGGAGATGGGACTGCAAGAGGTCCGCTTGACTAGTGACTCACAATTAGTGATCCGGAAAATTACTGGCCAATACGCTACACACGATCCGGTGCTGCAAAAGTATTGGGAGCTCGCCCAATTTTACATCAAGCAAATACCCAACATTAGATTCCGCCACATTTGCCGAAAAGATAACAGACACTCGTACGCCCTATCGTACATCGCCTCACAGCTAGTAGACACGAGCATCGAAGGCATACGTGTTATGAGGCTTCTTATCCCATCTATCCCGGAAACACCAGAAGTACGGATCGAGGTGTCCATCAACACAACCGAAAGATACAAAGAAGGCGACTGGAGAAAGTCGATACATCAATACTTAGAGATGGGTGAGCTACCCAAAGGTTGGCCCGAGATAAACAAAATCAAAAGCAAGTCGGGCGCCTACGAGTTAAGGGAAGGGATCCTATATAGGAAATCCTACCTATGAATGCTTTTACGATGCTTGAGTAAAGAAGAGGGCCACATAATCCTACACGAACTACACTACGGAGCGGCCGGAAATCACAACTCGGGTGGAATCTTTTCGGCCAAGGAAAAAACAATGGGCTACTTCTGGATATACATGAACGAAGATGCAAAGCAAATGGCGAAAGCCTGTGAATAATGCCAGCGTTTTGGGAAGAAAATCCATGCTCCAGACGTACCTTTAAACTCAGTTATAAGTCTGCGTCCCTTTGCTAAGTGGGGTGTAGACATTGTCGGGCCATTACATGTCGGAACAGGGCAAAGGAAGTATTTGATCGTGGCCACTGACTATTTCACCAAGTGGGTAGAAGCGGCACCACTAAGGCACATTCGGGACAAAGATGTCTTTAAGTTTATTTGGGAACATATCATTTGCCGCTTCGGGGTCCCTGCAGCAATCGTCTCTGATAATGGAAAACTACTACAAGGCGAGAACATCGATCTTTTATTCAACACTTACAACATCATAAAGAGCAAAGCTACCCCGATTTACCCCAAGTGTAATGGGCAGGCCGAGATCACCAATAAGACTATCGCCGATAACATGAAGAAGAAAATGGATGGGGAATATGGCAATTGGTGTGAGGAGCTATATAATGTCCTATGGGCATACAGAACCACACGAAGGGAAGCTATGGGATTCTTTCCGTTTATGCTCACTTATGGAACCAAGGCGATTCTACCAACGGAAGGAATGATTACCACTACAAGAACCGAAGCTTAGAGGCGAAACGTCTCGTCCGATATAATTTTGGCAAAGCTCGATGATCTGGAAGAAACAAGGGAGATAGCACTACAAAAGATGGAAAACTACCAATGGAGGTTACAGTGAGAATACAACAAACGAGTTCGACCGAGAGAATTTAACCCAGGGGAACAAGTATTAAAATTTCTGGCTGAATGGGAGCGAGACAAAAAGGGTGGAAAACTAGCACCAAAATGGGGTGGGCCATATATAATCAAATCTAAGGAGGGCGAGGGATCTTACCGGCTACTGCGACTTGACGGAACAAGAGAGCTCAAACCATGGAACATCAAGTTTTTGAAACTCTACCACCATTGACGGGCGATACGGAAAAACGGTAAGCATACTTGTCTTCTATCTTTTTGAAACCCTGAGGGTTATGAGATAGGGCATGAGCGACTAATGGTCATTCGTACTTGGGGAAATGCCAGTGTGGAAGTGCCCAGGTGACTTACACTCGAATGGTCATTCGTACTCGGGGAAAAGCCAGTGTGGAAGTGCCGAGGTAACTTACACTCGAATGGGCATTCATACTCGGGGCAAAGCCAGTGTGGAAGTGCCGAGGTGCCTTACAGTCGCCTGGATATTCATACTCGGGGCAGTGGCAGTTTGCAAGTGCCGAGGTAGCCTAAGGGTTCTGGTGGTTTGAAACCAGTTCCAAAGGTTGTTGAGACGCGAGGTCTCCTCAGCTAGGTGGCCTACTTACATTTGAAAGGTCGCCCCCATCGCAGGTGGCTGTGTCCACCTGCCCGAGACTGGTTGGTCGATAACCGCTCGGGAATATCGGGCCTAGAACTAGGTTTACTGGTACCCTTACACTGAATCCAAAGAGATAGTGATGAGATACCCCAATCAGGACATGGCATTGGGCCGATGACCCTCCTTGTTGGGTGTGTTCGACAGAAATGGTTAAAATACTAACTTACTTGAACAATAATTGTAGGAATAACACGTGAAACAAAGGATAATTCGATTGCGTCATGCGTCTATTAAGAAAGCGCGGAAAATTTCATGCAACCATGCGAAACAAAGAATTTAACGAATGTAAAACAAACAACATCGGCAACGCAGCACCCCCGGAAAAACAAACAAGTAGTGTATCAGAAATAAAAGAGGGGACAAGTGTTCAAAGCGATTTCCAACCCGATAGAAAGGGCAACTTAGTGACACAGCACCACAAAAGAGGAGTTTAAGCCTTCGGAGGAACAGTGCCGGCTTTCTTCTGCGCGACCTCGAGCCTCTTTTTCTCCACCCACTCCATAATGCCCGACTGAACCTTCTCGTCTATCTCCTCTGTGTGGGCGACGCGCTCTTCCTCGAGCTGTTGGGTAATCTGAGAGGTGTTTTCTTCGGCTTCAGCTAACTTGGAACCCAGATCGTCCTCGACCTGCTTCAATCGTCGGACCTCCAGTTTACGAGAACGCGTTTGCTCGCCTACAAGATCACAACAAACACGGGTTATTCATTATGTATGGTTGGAAGTTTCACAGAAAATAATTTAAGCCTTAGGAATGGCCTCAGTATGTCGCTCGCAAGACCTGAAAGAGCTGGTAATACTGACTGAAGTGACTCTACAGATTTGGACAACTCATCCTCGGCCTTAGGCAATTTCAGGGTTAGCTCATTGTAGTACTGCTCATTGAACTCGTTACTGGGACAATACTTCTTATGCTCACTCCATTCGTCCATTAAACGATTACGCGACACCTGGAGCACTGAAAGCTGCGATCTACTCCATTCTAGCTCGCCCATCACCTTATCAAGATCACTCCTCGGCCCTGAAGATCCCTATTGGTTCGCTCCACCGCATCTTTATCCCTCAATATTCGTCGGTGGTCCTCATGAAGGTCTCGATTCTGCAATTGTAGAGCGTCTACCCTTCGCTCAAAACTCGTGGCTAGAGCAGCGTTTTCAGCAGCAAGACGTTAAGAAGATCCCAGGTGAGCCCTAAAATTGTCCATCTCTGCAGGATCATAGTTAAACCGGCGATGTCGTTCTAGCTCATCCTCCAGTCTTGCAATTTCCTCAGTTTGACGATCTATTTTGTCATCTTTGTTCACCATTCGCTGACGGAGATTATCCACTAAACCCTTCTCAATATCCCATTTTTTCTTCATGATACTAAACTCCGAAGCAGTGTCTAAACCTATACTAGCTACCTCGGCTAAAAGAAGGGTACCCGACTCAAGATACTGGCACGATAATTTCAATCAACACAAGTTAAGGTTTCAAGAATAACCATCTACCTTGGGCATCGGCGAGTTTGATCTCCAGCTCGTTCGCGCGATTCTTCTCGTTCTGAAGTTGAAGTTGGAGAAAATCTATCAAATGCCTATCTCTGTGTCGATTGGTGGCATCTAAGCGTACCCGGTTCAGAATATAACACAAGTAAACGAGTTTACATCATAAGCGACAATAATAACAACTATCAAAAGTGGGGCATCACCATACTGAGACAAGTCGCTCACCACAGTGTCAAGTGTCAGGGTGATGTCGCCATACAGGGGCACTGCATTCAGCATCTCCTCATCAGTGTACTTTCCAAAGTCGGAGGAAGTAAGCACACCCAGAGAATTCATGATAGGGCCAGAAACAATGAAGGAAGTTTCAGCACTAGACGACAACCCATCAATGATCAGGGCCACACGAGGAAGCACTACTGGCTCCGCAGTAAGAACCTTCTATACATCGGGCGTCTCCAAGGGCTCCTGCTGGTCGCCCATACCTTGCTCATCGCCTTTGTCGTCCGAGACATTCTCACCAAATAGCTCATCTTCATTGGAAAGTTCAATGACTGGGGCCCTCTTCGGCGGTGGCTTAGCAACATGCTTACCTTTGAGGGGATTGCGCTTAAGAGGATGGGGGTCAACCTCGCTTGCATCATTATCATCGTGCCTAGGGTATTTCTGCATAAGGCTTCTCGTCAGAACATGTGAAGGCAAAAAACAGGGGCAAGTACATGTACTTATAAGAAAATCATTATATTTGTTACCTTCCCTAGGTCTTCCTCAACCCTTGTGCCAGCACCTCTTTTCTTAGACAATCCGGCAGCCTTGGTGGAACCGACCTGAGATTTTCAGACAACAACAAATGACCAATTGACGCCCGAAGCTAACAAGATAGAAATCAAGAAAAACGCGTACCTTATCATCCTTGTCATCATTAACCACCTAGAAAGAATAGGGATCGGCGGGAAAAGTAGGCGACGGGAAGTCACCATGAAGAATTGGACCTCGGACAAGAAGTGGAACTCGGGGATAAATCGGGTCATTAGAATAGCGGGGTCGCCTATTGCAGGGTTGGCCGATGGGATCGGCATCCATCATCATCCTTTCAACACCATCGGGCATAGTTTTGACCCGATGAGGACTAGCAGCAAAACCGGCAAGATCGCCTAAGGTTGAAGTACCAGCGCGATAGTTGACAAGGAAATTAACAACGGAATACTCTGGAGCGTCCTCGGGCTTGTAGGTCGACCACTCGGCAGTAGAACTGTGACCATCTCGGCGATCCCTCTACTCGTTCATGATTCGGAAAGTATTGACAGTCCATTGATCCAAAGCACGAGAGGGCTTGATCTGAGAAAGAACCTCGTAATAAAAAGGGCTATCAGGGTTGTACAGGGGAAAACGAAGGCCTAGCTCCAGTTGGCCCTGGGTGATGACCATGCAATCATCCGATTGCTCGTGCTTTTTCATATCTGACTTCTTCAAGAGACCGTTTCAGCCCGAGACAAGGGTAACTTCGTAATTTTGAAGATCGTACTTCTCCTTCAACTGCTCAATGAACTCTTCACCAGAGAGATCTTTCACCCTTTTCTCGAACCTGCACGAATTAGAAGGAGAACTATCAGGAAATATATAGCTAATGACGCGATCATCGTACCTAGAAGGACTATCAAACGAAAACAGAGAAGCAAGAGAGAAAGCATCAAACTCGGAAAAAACATCATCAACAGACCTTTTTTCAGTCATGGAGGGGGAAGAAGCCATGGACGCAAATAGGGCAGAATGGAGAAGTCAGCGAAGAAGGCTGGGACGACGAGAATGTAACCACATCTACTGCAGCAATCGATGAAGAAAAGATGGAGGAAGGAAATAGAGAAAACAAGGGTTCTTAGAGGAAGAGGGTAGAGTAAAATATCGAACAAGAGGTTGCAGCGACGGAGAGATGAAAGCGAAATGAGGAAGAAGAAGAAAAAGAAAAAGAAGCGGGCTATTTAAAGGGTATTAGTTGTAACCGACGCCGACGGTTACAGGTAATAAAGTGGAGTTAGTGGGGTGCTGTATGGCGGGATTTGCGGCATGGACGAGGACGTGGTGGTTGAAACGACTTTCTTCCACTCGTTTCTGCCATACGAGCGAAAGAAGGGGAATAAATTTAGGTGTAAATTATCCAAAGATCCAGGTGGCAACATCTTGAGCCTGGGTACACCTAAATACGAAGAGACGCGAAGTATAGAATGAAGATTGGCGGGCGCAAGATTTAAGTAGCCACGTGGATCGGGCGTGATCGCTTTATAGTTGTCAGACAAGACTTGACCCAGACTTCTAACAAAGCTGACAAGACAAGACATGTCGGGTCAAACGAGATGCTATGGTCAAATGGATAAGGAAGTATGAGTCACATCGGCTAACTATAAGGGCAACAATCAAGACAGGCGACATCGTTCCAATAGAGCACCGGAAGAGGTCGGCTCGGACAAGAGACAGGCGAGGAATCAAGATACATCGGCCATATGAGACTGCACGCGTCGTCCCGATCACAGAACTGCAGAATAGATGTAACATGACCAACACCTTAAATTGGTTGTATGGAACTTCTCCTATAAATAGAGGGACTTGTATTCAAGAAAGGTAGGTTGTAATTGGGAGAGAGAGAGAGAGAGAAACTCGAGTGAACACTAAGGAGAAGAGAGTGAGAAGTAAGTTCATCTTGTAAGGAAATCGGACCAAGAGCAACACCATTGTAACACTTTGGAGTAATAAGATTCACACTTTGAAGTAATAGGTAATCATACCGAACCACGTATATCTTGTGTACGTTGTTTGAGTGTTTACTTTCCTTTGCATGAGTAGAAGGTTTCTATCCTTTGGATGTAGTTTGTAGTAAAATGCATCTACAACTGTTTAATGTGAGAGCATATTTTGTCTAGGCCTTTAATGGGGAAGATTACCTCATTAAAATTGAGAATCGTTATTCCACGATTAGAATCATGATAACATGATAATTCGAATACATCATAATGACATATACAACATAAAAACACAAAATATAATACAATGTATCCCAGTTGCATGCTAAATATTGTTCATATAAGGGATTAGTGAGCGAAGACTTCATACAAAATTTGTTATGGTTGAAGCAAAATCTCTGCTTCCCTTTGCCTGTTTCTCTATTTTTACATAGATGTCAACCACTCATTCATATTAATTTAACTAAAAATTACGTAGCCAATTCTGATCCTATCAGATTTTCCTTGATCAAGTTAGGGTAAATAATTAAACAACATCTAAAAAAAATCACACCCGGGTTTAAAAAAATCCAACTCAACAAAATTAACAGATCAGTAGGATATATTACATGTATTACAAATTAATAGTAGAAACAAACTAGACATACAAATAAAATCAACTTTCAAACAACAATACTAAATACACCCTATAGAAAGTGTGAATCAAACCTTAAATATATAATGTCATGAATATGGTTAATCATAACCAATAATACAAATTTGCTCTTCATGAAATGATGGATTTGGTATAAGAAGACTCGGAAAACCCCTCAAACAAATTCCTGGGTGGGTTTTCTAAGCACGCTCATATAGATTTCATCAAGATAAACCACAAGAATTTTTTTCCAAATCAGACTAGAATACAACCAAGCATCATGCAACAACGTTGTTAATAGTCTGCACATATCCTAGAGTTAGCCTCCTTTGAGGCCTAGCAGTCTTAGACTGATTGAGGCCTAACATTCGTGGACTACATTATATATCTTTTAAGGTTAAAAGTTTAGGGTTTTGACTACGGAGGAAAAGGGTTTAGGCTTGGAGCTAGGGTATGAAAGAAAAATTAAATGATTGACTTATAAAAATAAAAATTGGGTTATTCATGTATCCCCGGACTATGTACTTAACTGAGGATTGATACCAGAAAAATCCCCCCCCCCCCCAAAAGGAGAATATTATTACGCCACTTGACAGAAATGATGTGCTGAAATCGGACCTCCCTGATTAGAGAGAAGATTATATTAGAAGAATCGGTTGATCTCACCTCCTGGTCCGTTGAGAGTCGTGGAGCTGCAGGTAATGGATCCATAGCTGAAAGTTGTGTCTGGTACATAAATGACAATTTGATGTTTTTTCCTTGCATGAAATTAGTTAAAATGAATCTCATAAGGAGATAATTAACGGAGAGATAACTTGAAAGAGAAGATTATATTAGAGGGTGGTTGATTTCATAAGGTGGGTTGATATCATAGAAGCTTTTATCACAACAATTTTATTTGTTTTTACTTTATGCTCCCTCTTATTCTTCTGTACCACAAAAATAGGAGAGAGGACGTCACAAATGCCTGTAGCCGTGTTTGAAGGAGAAAACAACCAAGAGATCCTCCCAGAAGATGTGATTGTCCATATCCTCTCTTAACTAACTGCAAAGTTCGTTTCTTAAGATGCATTTTTATGAAATTAGGGTCTTTCAATATCTTATTGCACCCGTATTTACTTACACACCTGCCCCTTCCAACGGACTTCCCAGGTAGTAACGAGAGGATAGTGGTTATCATATTATTCCAATATCTTATTGCACCAGTATTAGTAAATCCTCATCATATCAGCATTTGAAGATGATTACCGCGAGGAGCCTGTTGATATGGACTCTCCATATAAATCTCAAGTGTTTCAAAGTCGAGATATTCAATGCTAAGATTCCTTAAACGGTTTGATATTAATGAGAAGCCTCAACTTTGCCACAAAGGAGGAAGTTCTTTATCTTTGGAACCCAGATGATCTGCTGCCATTTAACGCTGCCATCAGTGATTTAATTAATTACTGCAATAAATATATTGTACATGTGCAAGGGCCGGATATAACTGAGTTGTTCCTGCACTACCAATCTACCACTGTCTTCAAAAGAAACTAGAACATGTGCTTCCACTAATGCTATACAAGAGAAATTATTTTGCAACATAACCCGAGAACGAGAAAGTGACAAGCCATGGTGCTTCAATTTTGAAAACACAGTCTCGTTAACCATTTTTCTTGTGACCAGAAGTAAAAACATTTAAAAGTTTTGAGAGTAGGAATTGACATATAGGAATTCCTCATACGATAGATACAGCGGTAAAGAATCAATTCTTCAAGGTCATGAGGATTTGAATGGAGTTCCTCATTCCAGCCATCGTCGGTAAACTCGAAATGATGAAGTTCAAGGCGCTCGAGTCTTGGAAAAGAAATATATTTTGGCAGGCGGATACTAGGGTCAGTTAATAGCTGCAATAATTTATCTGGTGATCAATCAGAAGTTTGTTACTTTCTAGCGTTCCTACACTTATTTATAGATGTATGTAATATAAAAATAACAAAGTTGAATAAAAACTAACCCCAGTGGCGAAAACCACTAGAAGCGTTGAGTTTTCGATACAGTTATAAGGCAACTGATTGTTTCAAGAAATATCAGTGAGAATACAAATATCATTATAGTACCTTTAAGTGCTCGTGGTAGTTAGTGATATAAAAATATCTCATACAGGAGCCACGTAATATTTCTTTTCCCATACAACCTATTTCCAAATGAATCAGTATTTTAGAAGATGAACCATTGACATGCTCTTCATTTCTTCCTGAACGTTCTCAACAGCCATTGTTGAAATAGAATGCTTATGCTACATACAGCCGAAGACCTCAGTCTATATATCAAATTAACACCGAAATAGGGTATAGACTAAAAAAAATATTCTTAATTAATTAAGGCATGGTATGCCATAAAAACTTATAATCAATGAATTGAGTTATGAAGGAGTGTCTTAAATATGCGACACAGGCAAGCAAAATTTCAAAACAGGCGTGCTATGGAATCTGAAAGATTTTATAATAAATGAATTGAGTTATGAAGGAGTGTCTTAAATAGGCGACACAAGCAAGCAATATTTCAAAACAGGCGTGCTATGGAATCTGAAAGATTTTGTACAAAATTGAATGCTCTTCAATCTCAATCAATCAAAAAAATAAAAATGGTTTTTTTATGCGGAGTTGTAATATATAGAGTTTATTGATTGATAGAATTGCCAACTCGTTCATAGACTAGATTTTGGATGTTATAGTAAAATCGCGCAATAGGGAGAACCCGGGTCTTTTAGTATAAAAATTAGGATTTGGATTCTTTAGTTCTGTTGGAAAATATGCTTCGGTTTCGGTTTCTCGGAAATCAAGTTCATGCAACTAAGAAATACTAACAAAGAAAAGAGTTAGAAAAACTTATCGATTTGGTTGATCAAGGCGAGGTACTCCTCTTTCCTTAAAGACAAATCATCCCGCATACAGTGCTCACAGTTCTACGGATGTCGCCTTCCAAGATACAATGATCACGCCTTGTAGTAAGTAGCACTACAATACTTTTAGGCCAGCGAATGTTGACAATTACTGTGCTCTTAAATGACCCTGATTCTTGACTTCAAAACTTGTTTTTGTTCTCTTCTAACTTGTGTAAAAAACTCATACAAAATAAAACTAGGAGATGGGTTTATATAGAGTCAATGGTGACTCTACAAGGTGTCTTTTCACCAATAGATGACTTTCCATGGCCAATGGTAAATATCCATAACACATATTCATGACTAGGTGCTTTATGGTGAAAAGGCATAACCCAAACACATCTCATGAAGTTTAAACTTTCAAAATCAATTTTCACTTACTTAATAATTTTAACTAACCTTTTCCAAAATTATTTTCTCTCTTTCTCTCTCTGTTCGACTCTCTCTCTTTCTTAAATCATTTTCTCTTTACCGTTACCACCCTCTGGGGTGGTAATTCTCAATACCAGTCACCAAAACCACGTCTAATACCAATTCATATAGCCGTTATTCGACCGTTAGATCAAAAACAGCCGGGAAATGAACAGACATTGACGGAAACTCACCGGATAATAATTGTTCCTGAAGATCAAAAGTTCCTAAAACATATTTTTATTCGAAGACTCAAGTGATTCTATAAGCTAACAAGACACTAAGCCACCAAGTATCTACTACTACTAAAACACCAGGATGCAAAGTTTCTAAGTCACCATTAATCATTGACCTTTGATTCATCAGACACAAGATTCAAATTAAAAGAAGACTCTCAAGACACCTAATTGTGTTATTTTCCTGATAGTTTTTCATCAACTTCTAGATCAAAAATTTAAAGATCTGATTTTTCTCTAACTCCCCTGCTTTTTTCTCTTACTTCCTTTGGATCTGATTTCTTCAGTTATTGGTTATTCAATTTTAATTTTTCATCTTAATTTAAGCTACGCCTGTATTGAATCAGAAACCTTTTGTGTTATTTCAATCCATCTTTTGATCTGTTTTATCATTTTTTTTATCCACATAATTACATGACAGTTCAGCGTGTGCTTTTGGTCTGGGAAATTGCTGTATTAGACACCTGTCATCTATCTTCGGTCTAACGACTACACGTATGGCACCTAGAGATATGTTTTACGATTGGAAAAAAAGAAAGCAGATGAAAACCATTGTGGAAGAACAAGTCTTCGTTTTTGAGGCAAAAACAAAAACTCCTAATCGAAAAATTGGGGAGAAATCTAAGATCAGACAGAAGAAAATTAAGCAAATGGGTCTCCTTCAAAAATGGGTTAACGTACAACCAAACATTTCTGATAAAAATCATCCCTTTCGCCATCAGATTAAGAGGGCATTTTTCGTTTTTGATGAAAACCCAATTCATACAGAACAAGTGACGATGAATTGGTTAGATGATTCATTTCAGCAAAGTCGAAAGAAAGGAAACCCAATAATCTCAGGGATTACGTCAACAATAGAGGATGAAGATGATGGGAAAATCTGTGCCACAATAATTTCAACCATCACAAAGGGTATTTTGAAAGATAAAATTGACGAAGTAGTAAGAATTAAATTGACAGTCAAGGAGTCGATTGATATTCAGGATCCTGCTGCTAGCATCTCGAGTATTCAACCGTCAAACAAGAAAGACAAGATGAAATCAGCTATACTAATCATTGAGGTTTATGCCCAAACTGCAAAAAAAGGTAACCCTAAAATCCAAAATTAATTTCATCAATAAGACCAATAACTCTGCATTGTCTGCTGATGAAATAATCTCTTATAGCAAGATGGATAGCCTGAGTTTGAAATTAAATAGAAAGGATATTATGATTGAATTTGAAAACCGCAGTATCAGATTATATAATGTTAAATTGACTTCTTTGCTTGCTAGCATTATTACTCTGTTTGATTTTGATTATAACTTTTGGTATGGTATACATGATTATTCTCAAAACTTCAGTTGGGCGCTTATTTCGGATTGCTTTGAATACAAAATACACCATAATAGAATATTAGTTACATCTATTGTCTCGAGAAAATGCGGTATTAGAAATCCAATCTTACGTATCGTTGAATATCCTGTGGTTTCTTATTTTTGGGAATTTATTTGTGTGTTGGCGTGGAATTGCCAAGGGTTAGGTAAGATTGAAGCTAGAAATAGCCTTCGCGACATCCTGACATCTTGTTTATATCTGAGACAAAACAACAAGACCAAACAATGCATGCTATAATGAGACAATTGGATGTTTATAATTATTGGCTAGTACCTCCTAGAGGTTCGGCAGGTGGGTTATGCTTAATATGGAAAAACAACTTGAAATTAGAAATTAAGGACCATGCGGATAATCATATCAATGTAGTGATACATCTTAATAATAATAATGTGGAATGGTTGCTCACATGTTTCTACGGTATCCCATATTCTCCTCTTAAATTAGAATCATGGAACATTATCAGGAATCTAGCAATTGGCATGGATAAGCCATGGATTATAATTGGTGACCTTAATGTTGTTTTACATGCAGAAGAAAAACAGATTAGATTCCCTTTTAATAAAAATGAAGATACTACTTTTAATAATCTTATTAATAAATGCGGTCTGATTGATTTGGGTTTTACTGGGTATACTTACACTTGGAACAATCATAGACTTGACAATAACACTACTGAAGAAAGACTAGATAGAGCTTTAGTGAACTCCTTATGGATTACTACTTTCCCTAATTCTGGGATTAGACACTTAGGGCCATTAGCTTCTGATCACATACCTATTTGTCTCAACACTCATAACACTTGGAATGATAGGGCTACCCCTTTTAAATATTTTGGTGATTGGATGAAACATGAGGAGTGTAAACCCCTTATTCAAGCTTGTTAGAACAATAACTTTAAGGGATCTCTAGCCTTCACTTTTAACAAAAAATTAAGTTCTTGTAAGTACAGTTTGATAAGGTGGAACAAGTATTCTTTTGGAAACATTAGAACCAACATAGAAAAGATTAAAAAATAACTTAAGAGAATTAACAGTAGAAATAGTTATTTAGATAAAAACATGGACCTAGCAAATCTTAGGAAAAGCCTTAATGAATGGTATGCTATACAAGAAAATTTTTGGAAAGATAAAAGTAGAGATCAGAATATTCTTCTTAGAGATAGAAATACTAGATATTTTCACACTAGAGCTAAGCAAAGATTCAGAAGAAATAGAATCGAAATTTTGAAGGACAAGAATGATAATTGGATAAATAGTAAAACTGAAATTGTTGCATGTATCACCGAACATTTCCAGCATATTGCTACAAGTGTTAACCCTTGCATTGATCAAAACATGATAAATCTAATTCCTGTGAGCATATCGAATGTTGATAATGAAATGTTATGTTCTTCTCCTTCTGCTGATGAGATTAGAAAAGTTTTGTTTTCAATGGAACCAGATAAAAGCCCTGGCCCAGATGGTTTCCCTCCTACATTCTTTCAACAGAATTGGGAAACAATTGGCCCAGATTTGATAAACATGATACAAATTTTTTTTCAAACTGGTTTTATATCCAAAGAAATGAATGCCTCTTTCATCACTTTGATACCAAAAACTCTTAAAACGATTTACCTTCTGAATTTCGTCATATTTACCTAGCTAATACTACTTATAAAATCATATCTAAGTTAATGGCTAGTAGAATGAAAAGTTTACTTAGTAAAACGATTTCGTCTTTCCAATCGGCCTTCATTCCTAGAAGGCAGATTTCTGAGAATATAACCATAGCCCATGAATTGATTCATAAAATGAGAAACACAAAAACAAAAAAGGGGCTAATGGGTATAAAAATTGATATGTCCAAAGCTTTCGATAGAGTCGAATGAGACTTTTTAATTTAAATTATGCTTAAAATGGGTTTTAATGAAAAATGGTGCAACTTAGTGCATCAGTGCATTTCCACTACTACCCTAGCCATTCTTATAAATGGCTCTCCGACCAAGTTTTTCAAACTTACTAGAGGTATGAGGCAAGGAGATCATATATCTCCTTATCTCTTTTTGATTTGTATGGAAACTCTGTCAAGAACGCTTTTAAATGCGGCAAACAAATATCTTATAAGAGGTATAAAACTTGGAACGAATGCTCCATCTGTGAATCATCTTTTATTTTCTGACGATTGCATTGTGTTTTGTGATGCAAATGAACAAACTAGCCATAATCTTGTTAAAATATTCAGGGACTTTGGTGAAGCCTCGGGTCAGCTTATAAATTTGAGCAAATCAGGTGTTTTCTTTAGCCCTAAAATTGACCCAATATTCATAAGCAGTATCCAACAAATCTTAGATGTAAATTTAATAACTATAACTGATAGATACCTAGGAGCTCCCCTATTTACTAACACTTCTAAAATAAAAAAAATTGAACCATTGGTGGCGACAATGAAAAATCGATTAAAAGGTAGGAAAAGTGAGCTTCTAAATTATGCTGGGAGAACTGTAATGATAAGAAATGTTGCTTCTTCTACTTGTGTTTATCAAATGAATTGCTTTAGAATTCCTGTTAAAACTTGTACTGAAATCACTAAACTGCAGAGAAATTATTGGTGGGGTAAGGATGAAAATGGTCTTAATAAAAAAGGTAAGAAAGGGGTTTGTCTTAAAGGTTGGGATTCTATGTGTAATTGTTTGATTGATGGAGGATTGGGCTTCCAAAACATGAGAAAGTTTAATTTATCTATGTTAGCTAAGGTTGGGTGGAGACTCCAAGAGAATCCCGAGTCTCTTTGTGCTAAAACCCTGAAATCCAAATATTATCCTAATTGTGATATACTTCATATAAACACCACACCAAAACAGAGTGACAGTTGGATATGGAAAGGTATATTAGTAGGTATTGCTCAACTCAAGGATAAATGCTTTTGGGAGATAGGAAATGGAGACATTATAAACATATGGGAAGATAGGTGGATACCAAACTTAACTTATCCTCTTCATAGACCTGAAATAGGAACAGAAATGATCACTAAAGTTTGTCATCTTTTTACTAATAATTATACTTGGGATTGTGCAAAATTAAACATCTGTTTTGATGAGCAGACTATGCAAATCATTAAAAGTTTAACTATCAAAGGCAGAGGAGTAGTGGATGCTCCTATCTGGTCCCTCACTGACAAAGGTAACTTTACTGTTAAATCTTTATATAACAGCATCAACTCAAATGGAGGTAACAACATTGATTGGAACAGAATCTGGGAAATGAAGATAACACCGTCGGTGAAAATGTTCATCTGGAAGGCAGGAAATTCCATACTTCCTAATAATGTGAGGATAGCTGCTATTATGCCAGACATTAACACAACTTGCACTCTATGTAGTGAAGGTGAGGAATCTCTTTCTCATTTGTTTATGGAATGCAACTTCTCAAAACAGGTTTGGATGCATCTTAACTTCGATATGAATTTTGCTTTGAATGATAAAACTAAATTTCATGACTGGTTAAATGAATTGTTTGAATTAACAGATAGAGGAGTAAGTACTATGAAATGGGAAGTTTTTTGTAGTATCATAACATGGCATATATGGAAGGCTAGATGTAACATGGTATTTAGGAAAGAAAAACAAAAACAAAAACAGTGCATGTACGGCTTGGAAAATAGTAAAATTTATAAACAGTTTTCTATGGGTCCATAAAGATGGCTATAACATTATGCAATCTTTATACTATAATCCTATGAATGATGATACTCTCACTGTAACAAATGGACAACCGCAAGATGATATGGGTTTCATTGAAGTTAAGATAAATGTGGTATTGTCTATGCCCGAACCTATAACAAGCTCGGGAATTGGTCTAACTATGATTGATTATGCGTGCAATACCATTGAAGCTAGGGGACAGTGGGAAAATTGTAACACTCGAGAACAGTTAGAAGAAGCAGGGGCTAAGGCAGCTTTCCAGTGGGCATCAGAATGGAGTGGCTACAATGTGATATTCTAAAGCGACTCTCAACCAATACTCTTGTTACTGATAGAAATGTACGCCAAAGCGAGGGAAAGAAGATACGAACAAAGCGCCAACTTTGGGAGAAACAATTATTTTGATATCAATTTTAAAGCTTTAGCTTATGTTTTACTTGGTATATATGACCTTAGATATCCCGCAAACCTTTCAGCTTTTTGTAATAGGTTTTCCATCCAACATAGATGGATAGATGAAAACCTAAAAGCTATTTTGACATATCTAGATATTTACAATTGGAATGTCACTGTAACCAATACTCTTCCTTACCTGGGGGAAGAGTACGTTCTATAAATGTATGAGGATTTTCCTCTTTTTCGAAAATAAATAAATAATTTTAACTAAAAATTCCAACAAGTTCCGGCACTATAAAGGTGAATCAGGTGGCCACTAGTCCTTTTGAGTCCGATATCTTGCTTTGGTTCCGCTCTAACATTTGACTGTCAAAGATGATGTTGACAACGAAAAACATCTAGTTGGTACGACTAGTTTTAGTCTCCTTCAATCTAGCTCTCCTCTGCGCTTTGAGCAATCCCTTTTGAAGTCAGGATTACAAAAAGTAAGACCCAATACTGGAACAGGAACTCCTAATTCTGAATCAGGAAACAGGATAGGAAGTTTAATGTCAAGTCTGCAAGGCTAAGTATGTAGGTAGTTTGTTCACCCAATCAAGCAGTTGCATGCTATTCATGTTAATCAATTGTTCATATGAGGGATAAGCGTAGAGGTGTAAAACGTGCCGTCCCAGCACAGCACAGCCCACAAAATCGCGTGCTTAGCGTGCTATGTGCCGTGATGTGCTGTGCCAGAGATTATGACGTGCCGTGCTTAAAGGCGTGCTGGGCTGGGCTGGGCCAGAAAAAAAAACGTGATGTGCCGTGTTGTGTTGTGCCAGGCACATTTATTTTATATTTTCCAACATAATTTTTTCCAAATATTTAGGTATTATATGTGTTATTATGAAAATAAGTCAACATAACGGTAGTAGAATGTCAATAATTGGCTAGAATAGAGGTTTTTTTGTGAAACATACACAAAATGTGATGTATTATGCCATGTTTTGTAGTATTTTATACATATTATGACGTGCTTTCTTAACCTGTCGTGCCACGTGCTAATCCGTGCCGCGTGCTGGGCAGGGCTACTGTGCCAATTAGTCAATCCCAGCACGTTCCATTTAACTAACGTGCTATGCCGTGCTGAGCTGAGTCACGTGTTGTGCCGTGCTGTGCTCAAATTTTAGCGTGCTGTGCTGGGCTGCGCTCGTGCTGGCACAGCCCAATTTACACCTCTAGATAAGCGAGGGAAAATGTCAGATAAAGTTCGTTATGATTGCTGAAAAATCTCAGCTTCCCTTTCTCTTTTTGTATACTTTTCAACCCCTCGTAAAGATTAAAAAATCAAATATAAGTTTGTATTACGGGAAATTAAAGACCGATCAATGTTTTTCGAAATTTGCCAGATTTTTTTTTAATTAAAAATCTTTATTATTTCATGGTAGACATGTGTCCCATTTCGTTGAGAAAATATTTGATGGAGGCATTTTTTGAAGGGGGCATGAGGAACAAATGACATGTTGACACGTGCATATAATATTAAGAGAAATTTATTCTTATGACCCTGAAAATTATGGGTGTTACTCTTTTGGCCCAGGGTTATTTAATAAAATTTTCAAATTATTTCGGTGACCCTGGAATATTATAACCGGTGTGCATATTGTATGCACATAAAATGAGTGTGCATATTACCTGCACACTATAAAATTTGAAGAAAATTTAAAAAATTATGTACATAAATCAGTGTGTATATTTCCTGCACATAAAATTAGTGTGCATATTGTCTGCACACTACAAAATATGAAGAAAATTTAAAAAATTATTTGGAGAACAAAAAAATTCATGAAATTAAAATTTGATAGTTGTATTTATGCTCGTTGTGTAGCTATTTCAAAAAGCTTTCCAAATATATAAAATTTGTCGAATTCTAACGTATGATTTGTGAGACATGTTATGTTTAACTTGGTATGACGATTATACCCTTAAAGGAAATAGTTTATCATTTGATAACATCATCAAACATCTTTATCCAAATGACTCTCCTTCTTTTTTAAGGGTCATTTTAATAAAATGAGTTTTAAGCCAAAGGCCATTTGAGTAAAAGAGAGTGAGGAGAGGGTCAAACACTTAATTCCCACTAATATTAATGAATTATGTTTCCAAAAATATCAATACCATTTAAGAAAACAAATTTTCTCTCCAAGATTACACTTCTTTTATATTTTTGGAAACATAATTCATTAATATCATATGCACGTATCAATATATCATTTGTCCCCCATGCCCCTTACAAAAAACGCTCCCATCAAATATTTTCTCCATTTCGTTACGAGCGAGCGCCCATGGAAATTTCTCTTTCCGCGGTTGTCCAGAGTTTAAGATTTTCTCACGCGAAGCAGAACAAAAGAGAATAGTACAGATCTTTGTTGGGATATGGCTGTTTCAGATTGCTTTGTGAGGATAAAGGAAGTGAGGGCCCATTGTAGTCGGCAATCTACCCTAGACTAGAGCATACGAGATTTATTTAGCTTTACATATTATGCTCCTCTGATTTTGTTAGTGGTGTCTTCGCTGAGACATTTCATTATATTTACTAGTATAGACACATGTGCGATGCACATGCTTGAATTTTTACTCATCCAACAATACTAAATTTGAAACCCATGAATTTTTTTTCTTAAAACAAAAAATTTACTATTATTGTTTGTACTCGTTAGGTAGATAATTGAAAGAACTTTTCAAATATATAAATTTTAAGAAAATCCGATGCATATTTTGAAAGATATCAAGTTTTTAAAAAATTTGATATATTTTTAAAATAATGGTATTTATGTAAATATGTAAAAGATGGGGACAGCTTATTAATTTAGGGGGTCTCCTACCAAAAATAGCTCTTTTCTTTATATTAGTATAAGATTTAGCAAGATATCTGCTGAGAAAATGTTAAAATAAACCCCGACAAATTTTTGGCAAGAGTGAACTCCAAAGACTGTCTTGTCTTCAAGCCGATGCCCACCGATCCCGAAAATCTCCATACTGTTTCCGCTGTTTGTGAAAAGTGTACTTATTATATTTGTTGAATCCAAAGGTACCGTTAAAAGTTTCTTTTTTTGCCTGGACTCTTTGTCATAATGGAGCTCCCACTTTGGATCAGCTTTTTCTTGCGGGAATGGTACAGAATGATACTTGTTTATTGTGTGGGCTGCATCAGGAAACTAATGCTCATCTATTTTTACACTGCAAAACAACCTTCGAGGTATGGTCTTACTTTATGAAGAGTTTTGGAATAAGTTGGGTTTTAGCAGGCGATATTAGAAGAACGTTGTGGGAATGGAAAAACAAGAAGAGTAAGAAGAGGCTAAAATGTTTGTGGGGATATCTTCCTTTTGCTATTTGGTGGAGTATGTGGAAGGAAAGAAATAACAGATTATATCGAAATTTTGGTAGACCTGCTAATCAAATTATTATGGAGGTAAAATCTTTATTGTTCAATTGGACTTTGCATTCAAATATTTTTGAAGGCTTCTCGTTGTCTATGATTATTTGTAATTGGGAGGCGTTTATTTGCTCTTCTATGTAACTCTTGGGTTCTTGGTTCACTTTCTGTGAGTCAGACCCCTTTCTATAAAATTTGCCCTTTGTCGTCAAAAAAAAAAAAATTATATTTGTTGAATCAAAACAAGCACCTAAAAGGTGGTGTGGACTATGGAGTAGTCAGAGTCAATCACCAAGTTATGGTAAAACAAAGGGTTTTAATTATAAATGGCCCAGTACGAGTTACATTCTAATACTAAAACGAGTTACTGCTAAAAGTTTTGAGACATGTTTTTGGACATACATGTTTTTGGGCATACCAAAAAATTATCGGATATACTCAAGGTTCGGCTCACAACTTTTTTTTTTACCTAGGTTTGCTAGGTTCGGCTCACAAGTTTTGAGCCGAACTTAGACAAAATATATGCCCAATAATTTTTTGGTATGCCCAAAAACAGCCCTCAAAGTGTTTGGGAAGCCTACTAGTGCTCCTTGGTCTTCTTGAGGGGATATTGTGCTAAACTTAAACTTTGCTGATTTTGGTTTGCGCTATGTATGTCTTTGTTGCTATCATATAAAACCGTATCAATCTCGACTCGATTCAGCTGGGATCAGATTAATTTAAGTTAAAACTACATAGTCGATTCTTGTCCTATCAGATTCGCATGGATCATGTTAGGGTAAATAATTAAAGAACATCAAAAGCAAAATCATACTCAGGGGAAGAATCAAACTTTTCAAAGCACAATATTAAACACACCTTACTAAAAAAGTGTTAATCAAACATTGAAATATATGGTGTCGAACTCTGAACCGATACTACAATATGTTATCTTCATAAAATGATAGAACCTGGTATGAGCGGAAACCCAAACCCCTCGTAGAGAGATTCATATGTGGGTTTTCCGAGCACGCTTATACAGATTCCAATCAAGATAAACCACAAGAAGGATATCCCCAATCAGAATAAAAGAAGAACAAGCATCATGCAGCAGCTTAGAGTTGGCCTCCTTTGACGCCTAACTGTTTTAGATTACATATCTTTCAAACTTAAAGTTTAGGGTTTGACTACCGAGGAGAACGGTTTAAGCTTGTAGCTAGGGTTTCAGAGTCAAGTTACGCGATGAATTTATAACCAGAAAATTAGGGTTATTCTTGATATCCTGGGACTACGGACTTAACTGAGGAAAAAATTGAAGATACTGAAAATATCCGCCCCAAAAAGGAAAATATTACGCCACCTTTTCCGGCCAAATTGCTGGCAAATTAAATTAAATGAGATTGGTGGTCACCGGAGGAAGTTTGAATACAATAAGAGTTACAAGACCATGTCTTAAATTATCAACCTTTAGTATAGTGTATAGTGAAATATCACTCTGGGGCGCCAATGCACCATGATATATTAAAATCACGCACTGCATCTGCATGTATTTTTCCTAGCTTATTAAGCTTAGTTCACATTAAGCTAATGACGCGTCAAGCTATATCTAACGATAGCAGAGAGTAAGTATATGCGAAGAGATAATGGAATTTGTAATTGCATGCCTAGGTATTTGACATTGGTGACGCATATATGATATCCAAGTCTAGTTACTCTAGTACCAAAATTTAAAGAAGAGATAAACAAATATTCCGGAGGTGTTGTGATTCATAGGGCTGCACAAGACCCGCCCACGATACCCATACCCGCCCGTACCCGCTAAATCCGTGGGGTTTTTTGTCCATACCCGCCCGTTGTGGGTGCGGGGTTGGTTAAGGAAAAAAAAAACCCGCTGTCCGTGGGTGCGAGGTTGGTTTGAGGTCATACCCGCCCATACCCGCCCGAAAAACCCGCAACATATATACCTTTGGATAAAACTAATCCTAGCCATGGTGATTATCACTAGTTCTTTTACTGTACGTCTAATCAATGTAATCAAACTTGGATTTTGGCCTGTTCACCTCTTATTGTATTGAATATCCTTGAAATTATTACGAATTTTAGTGGAAATTTGTATTTTGGTACGAAATATAAATGGTTGTTCAATGTTTTTTAAGGAGGCTAATGGAAGCGGGTTTTAGCGGGTTTAACCCGAACCCGCCCTACCCGCAGCGGGCGGGTACCCAAACCCATGCACTGTTCGTGGGTGCGGACTTGGTTATGAAAAAAAAAAACCGCAGTCTGTGGGTGCGAGGTTGGTTTGAGGTTATACCCGCCCATGTGCAGCCCTAGTTGTGAACGAGCTGATGCCAACTGCCGAGTCAAAAATCTTGTCGTATATTCCAAAAACCCATACGGATCGTCCAAATTACACGAGTTATTAACTACAGACTAGATTTAAAACTTTCTCGAAAATCTTGTGTCGTAATATTGCAGGAAATAACATGGACGGTAGAGTTAGCTTACCCTCATTGTGACACAATCTCAGCCCCCTTCCCGCTTCGGCTCCCTTGACTAGATTATCCATGAGGCTCGCTGGTAGGTTAGCACAGCAACCTGTTCAATTCATGTAGTAGTGTGTTGTTGGAGCTTAGATTGTTAGGCTTCCAACTAGTTAATGTAATACTCTTTATCCAAAAAAAGTTAAGATTATTATTATTAAAAAAAAAGGATGAAGAATGAGGCAGAGAGCTCTGATCAATTTGTATTTCTGAAACTCTCTCTCCGCCAGCCCTCCTTAGCATTTCTATTGATGTGTCATGTATAGTTATCTCTCTCTGCGGGGACCATCCCTCGAACTACAATGGGGAAGTTCATTAGGACCAAACTCACCAAAACCAGGGGGCTTTTTGAAATATAGCCCACACTTTTATTATTGATAACCCATAAGACCTTGTCAACTAAGTTGACCATAAGTCAAATTTGACATTTTCTGGTTATTATCCATAGCCCACGAAATAGGTTAATCCCACTCGTGCCTTTTTTATATTCTTCTTCCTTTATCGTGGTTGTATTTTGATTGATATCAGAGTTTCACAACAAGGTTTTTATTTTTTTGCAGAAATGGTTCATGATATGCATGTAAATTGTAGCAAACTAAAACTAAACGAGATCAAATGATTCTACAAGAATTTTTGGACCTTGGTTCTATTATCATAGAACTGTACATATCGGTTTCATCTGATTTTGGTAATTTCGCGTGAGTGGGTGAGAAACGAGTCTAAACCCTAAACAATGTACTGCAAGGGAACGAGTACTTTAGATTCGAGAGATCAATCTGTACAAATACGGCATAAACCAAGAAATGTCCGTTCCAGACTTACTTCGGTCACAAAGTGAAGGAGAAGGGTTGGTTTTGGGGAGGGAAGTGAAGAGAATGTTGAGACCAGAATATTTGATTCTGGAAGAGTAGTAGTTTTACGACTTGTATCAGAAAGTGGGAAGCTAACAGATAGGAAATCTAGCAAATTATTTTCTGAGTGTTGTATGCTCCTGATGAGAACTCTAATGAGCATCCCCAAGTTTGTGACATGTGTTGATGTCTCGAGTGTTTTCGTGGAAAACATGTAGCATGTTGCTTATTTTGGCAAGTTGATCTTGGGAGACTTGCCGGCTCGGTGGTGACCCTCTACGATCGAGATTTTGCATCTTGAGAGGAATGGTAGCCGTTGATTATTGCAACCCTTCGCTTGGTAGCCAGCGGCATGAAATCATGGCCACCATGGCTTTAACTTGGTTATGCATGGCCAAGATAGGATTTTGGCGTTGGGCCAAAAGTAGCCATGCGTTAGCCGGTGACCTTGGACGGCTAAGATCTGCATCTTAGATGAACGGGTGGCCATTGATTGTTGCAACCCTTTGTTTTGTAGCCAGCGACATGAAAGCATGTCTGACATGGATTTAACGTTATTAGGCGTGGCTCAGCTAGGATTTTGGCGTTGGGCCAAAGGTGGCCATGCATTAGCTGGCAACCTTGGACGGCTGAGATCTGCATCTCAGGTGGAAGGGTGGTCGTTGATTGTTTCAACCCTTCATTTGGAAGCTGCATGGTTTAGGGACGGTATGGCTTGGCATAGTTTAGGCGTGTCCAAAATTAGGGTTTTAGTACAAACCATAATATCTGTCCTTAGGCCGGAAGTTTCCATGTGTTTGGTGGCAAACTTGAATGGTTGAAATCTGCATCTCAGATAGAAGAGAAGCCATTAATTATTGCAACCCTTCGTTTGGAAGCCAGCTGTATGGTTTAGGGCCGGTATGGCTTGGCATAGTTTAGGCATGTCCAAAATTAGGGTTTTAGTACAAACCATGATATTTGTCTTTGGGCCGGAAGTTGCCATGCGTTTGGTGGAAAACTTGAACGGTTGAAATCTGCATCTCAGATGGAAGGGAAACCGTTGATTATTGCAACCCTTTGTTTGGAAGCCAGCTGCATGGTTTAGGGACGGTATGGCTTGGCATAGTTTAGGCGTGTTCAAAATTAAGGTTTTAGTACAAACCATGATATTTGTCCTTGGGCCGGAAGTTGCCATGCGTTTGGTGGCAAACTTGAATGGTTGAAATCTGCATCTCAGATGGAAGGGCAGCCGTTGATTATTGCAACCCTACGTTTGGTATCCAGCGGCATGAAAGCATGGCCGGCATGGATTTAACGTAGTTAAGCGTGGCCAATATAGGATTTTGGAGTTGGGCCAAAGGTGGCCATGCTTTAGATGGTGACCTTAGACGGCTAAGATCTGCATCTTAAACGGGAGGGTGGCTGTTGATCGTTGCAACCCTTCGTTTGGTAGCCAGCGGCATAAAAGCATGACCGACATGGACTTAACGTGGAGTGGAGCCACTGGCAGTGTCCGGATTGGAAGGGAAGTGCTTGCGGCTTGCAAGGGAAGCACTTGCGGCTTTGTCTAAATTAGGGTTTGGTATGCTGAAACCCTAATTAGCGCCCTTTATTAGAATTGATGTAGAATTCTCATATGGACTCGTATTTTGATGGTCCGCCCCTCCATTCTGTGTAGAAAAGAACTTCCTATCTCTTTTCGCGGATATTTAGGTTTTGAGCTCGTTCGAGGTTAAAACATCCCGAAAGAAAAACCTAGGAATAATTCAAGAGGGATGTTGGTAGCCAGCGGCATGGTGGCATGGCTTTGGCGTCGCAAAATTAGGGTTTGGTACAAAAAGTGTAGTTTTGGCATTAGGCCAGATGTTGCCACGCGTTTGGTGGTGAACTTGTACGGGTGAGATATGCAACTCAGGGTAAAGGGTAGCCGTCGATTGTCGCAACCCTTCGTTTGGAAGCCAGCAATATGGTGGTATGGTCGGCATGCTCGTGCATGTTTTAGGCGCGGCCAAAATTAGGGTTTGGTACAAACCGTGTAGTTTTGGCATTGGTCCAGAAGTTTCCACGTGTTTGGTGGCGAACTTGTACGGCTGAGATCTGCATCTCAGGGGGAAGGGTAATTGTCGATTGTCGCAACCATTCGTTTGGAAGCCAGAAGTATGTTGGCATGGTTGGCATGATCGTGCATGTTTTAGGCGTGAAGACGTGGCTTTCATGGTTTGCCATTGGCACGGTGGTGCGGGTGGCATGGTTGGCATTCCTTGGCGCGAAGACGTTGCTGGCATGGTTTGTCATTTCCACGGTGGTGCGGCTGGCATGGTTGGCATGCCTTGGCGTGGATATGTGGATGTAATGGTTTTCCATTGGAACGGTGGTGCAACTAGCATGGTTGGAATGCCTTGGCACGGAGACGTGACTATCGTGGTTTTCCATTGGCAGGGTGGTGCGGCTGGCATGGTTGGCATTCCTTGGTGAGGAGATATGGATGGAATGGTTTGCCATTGACATGGTGGTGCGGCTGGCATGGTTGGCATGCCCTGGCACGGAGGTGTGGCTGGCACGGCATTCCATTGGCACATGTGGTGTGGGAATTATGGTTTGGCCTATAGAAACCCTAATTAGTATTAAAAAAAGGTACCCTGGTAATTTTCTCTCAGACATATTAAAGGGTTCAATAAATGCGCTTAGTAGGGACATTATTACTTAAGTTTTGTGATGTCACCGTCTGACTAGGGTTTTACGATTAATTCCCCTGCTTAGCTCGGAACAGGGACATTGTTGCGAGGTAGGCATAAGATGGTGACAAACAATGACAGAATCGAAATGAAAATCGTGCAAGATGATCAGGATGATCCGTCTACCCTTTTTCGGGAAATAAGGAGAATCGGTGATCCTCGTATTTGGCGACTTTGCGTAAATTCTACTCGTGGTACTGCAGGTTAGGTTGTTGAACGGAGCCGCTAGTGTTGATTTGGTATGAAGGGAAGCTACTAGCACTAGTCGTCTTGGACTCGGAGCCGTTAGCACTGGATAGGATTGAAATGGGAGCCGCAGGTATCGTGCGGCTTGGAAAGGAGACGTGAGCATTGGATTGGTTTGGAACGAGGGGTCAGCATTGGTTGTCTTGGAATAGGAGCCGCAGGTATCGTGCCTCTTGGAATGGAGCCGTGAGCGTTGGATTGGCTTGGAATGAGCCGTCATCATTGGTCGACTTGGAATGGGAGCCGCTAGCGTAAATTTGGCGCGGGCGCTGATCTGTTGGCATGCCTTGGCTTGATCATTGGATTCGGGAAGATAACAACTTTCTTCAGTTCCGTGGGAAGGTGACGACGGCTTCCGGAAGGTAACGATTTTCTTCAGTTCCGTGGGATAATTACAACTTTGTCTAAATTAGGGTTTAGCATGTTGAACCCCTAATTAGCGCCCCTTACTAGAATCATTGTAGAATTCTCGTACGAACTCAGATTTTTACGGTCTGCCCCTCCATTTTAATCGGAAAAGAATTCCATATCTTCCTTCTCGGGAATATTTAGGTTTTGAGCTCATTTAGGAAGTGAAAACGGCCCGACAGTGAAACTCAGGAAGAATTCAGGAGGGATGTTGCGGGCCTGGGGTAGCATAGTCGCGCCGAGTCATCTATTCCCTTTCATGTAGAAAGAAGGAAACTTTATTTTGTACAAACTCTAGAAACTCCGTCCGTATGAAAAGAGGTACTAACCTTCTTCTATTTTCTGTTGCTCGTCCGGATCCGTGCCTTTGTCTATAGTGTCTCTCCAGTGGATTCCAAAATTTACCAAACTCTATTTTATTCTTGGTACGGATGGATGTGGTTGCGTTGTCGGTCCATCCTTGATTGTAGGTTGGTCAGTGCCTAGACCTTCTGACCGCCATGACAATATGCTATGGATGCTTGTATGGTTGAAATCTTCCGGAGCCACTAGATGAAATAGATGAGTTGGGAGACGTTTCGATGCCGACGTGCTGCTATCAATTCTTCAAGGACTTTGTTCCAAGAGACATCCTTTGAACCATCTTATGAATCTTGGACTATCGTATGGAATGGTATGCGGTGAGCAGTCCCCAATTATACTTCTATTAGATCTGATGGCACTGCCGAACATGTGAATGTATCTTTGTGGCGTGCTTTTGGAGTCTTCGATGCACATGTACGACTTTATATTGAGAAATTCCTGCGGCTCGTAAAACTTCGACAATGATGATGTTGAAATCAAAAATAACCTGGTTGAGGGGGGTGAAAACTCCCCGTGCTGGTAGTCTCCAATGTGTATCCTAATTTTATTACATCTCCTTGAATCCACGCCCACGGGATTTGATACAAGCTTATTGTACTCTTATGGATGTGATGCTGGGATGCTCATAATATCACATGGATGAAATACTCTGGATAGTAAAGTGGTAAAAATGCTAGAGTTATGTTGTTTATCGTGGATCCTTCTGCTTCTTCAGGAAAATGTTTCAGCCGTGTCTCTAGGTTATCTCATGAATCTTTGATGGTCATCGGGATGGACTGCGATGAGCAGTCCCCAGTCACACTTTTCTTTAGTTTCTGAAAATATTTCTTCTGAGAAGCTTTCGAATCCACCGCGGCCTTGTAGAGTGTTGCAGGTGTCTTCTAGGCAGAGAGGTGATGATATTATTATCATGTACCCTTTAAAAGTAAATGACCTCGTCGTGACTATAAACTTTTAGTTGACCGTGTCTTCTGAGATTTGACAATGAAGGAATTCTGTGTAGATCCTCATTCCTTAATGTGGTTTACATGTTTCCATCTTTGTAGTGATCGTGCTTTGGTGAAGCTCTCGCTGGTATTAACAAATGAGTGGAACCGATTCTCGGAAGAAGATGTGATCAGAAGAGACTACATTGTTATGGGAACAAAGTAGGTTGGTTGGATGCATAAGCGAGCAAACTTTCCATGAACACGAGATTTGGAGGGAAGGAGGCGTTAAAGCGGCTTCGGTTCTTGGAGAGGTCATTGAAACTTATAGAGAAAAAAAATGATAAAGCTTCGTCTTCGAATCCTGGAGCAGATTATAGAGAGAACGCTGAAGCGGAGCGGCTGCTGGAGCGAATATTAAAGCGTAGCGGCTGCTGAAGAGAACGTTGAAGCGGAGCCGCTGCTGGAGGACGTTGAAGCGGAGAGGCTGCGTCAATTAATCAGTGTGTTGTCAAACTGGACACCCTTCAAGCGAATAGTGGTTAGGAGTCCCCAGTTCCATTAATCAATCCTGCTTTCCAAGAGAGGTTGGTGTATGGGAACGTCTTCCTGGATAGAGGCTGGGGAAGAGTTCTTTTGAACTTGTTCTTAATTGCCAAATCTTTGTGGGGAGTGCGGCTGTGGAATATTAGAGGGGTTATCTTGTATCTTTATGGACTCCTTGATGAATGCATTTAGCTTCGGATTTATGATTGCATCTAAACAAGATGATATACATTTACCTTTGGTCATGAAATATATCTTATAAAAATTTCATTAGGATGTCGTTCTTGTACCTTTGCCAATTTTATTGACAAAAAGGGGGAGAATTAATATGTAGTTCATACTACAAATGCATATGGTTTTCGGAACATTATGTAAGGGGGAATGGTTTCCATGTGAGATGGAGTATTGACTAAGGGGGAGTGAAGTATCACCATAGTATTGTTGTTAAAGTTGTGATGCAATTGGACTTTGACGTTGTGTAATGATAATATGACACTGTATAACAATGATTGAGGACTCTTGTTTTCTCGTTGTTATAGCTACGGATTTTCAACAATGATGATGCTAAACTTACAACCTTTGGGATCACTGGATTACTTGAAAGTGACGAATATTTCGAGTATTGTTGAAGATTAGACGACATGTGGAATATGAGCTACAAAGTTTATTTATATATTTTTTGTATTCCATATGTATTAATAGTTTTACCAATAAAATTGACAAAGGGGGAGATTGATAGAGAATTGCTCGGTCGAACTCGCATGCGTTGCTATCTCAAGCATGTTTGTCAATATTAGTGATCAAAACTATAAAGTCTTTGATTTCTAGTCAACTATAGATAAGGTCTCGGACTAGGATAAAAGTGTAGTTGATTTCAAGAAATCCATGGAAATCATCATACAAGATGAAGGACTACTCAAGGAACCAGTGGATCTTCATCAACTAAAAGGTATGTGGAGACATGAACTTATCTATCACTCAAAAGTATATTTACTTTATCTCCTATCTTGAGACAAAAGTCGTATTACTATATAAACTAAGAATATGCACATATGATATTTCGAGCTCAATATATCTCGCTTATCTATTTCTATAAATATGTGTTGGTAAAGCTTTCGCTTTATCAAAGTTCATCTTTACCTAATGACGAAAGTCATCTTATATTTCAATCATTTTGGAAATTGCTCTGACGAAAAATAGTTTGTGAATTACAACTATATAACGCCCTCTGAGAATGTTTCAATGATTGAAATGAGAGTTTAGACAATATAACCATTGGAGGATATAAGAATTGTTGTGGTAACACATATATGTATAAGTATTTATTGCTTGAACCGAAGTTTGAGAACTTTGTTGATCAAGTGAAACCAGAGAAGTGCGTGAGCTTCAGTCCGTGAACTGGCGGAAGTTCTCGACCGAGAATTTCTGCTGGAGTTTGTGAACTCCATCCGAGAACTTAATTCTGCGAACCCAGTCCGCGAACCTGAGTAGGTTATGTCTAAAAATGATGTTTGTGAACTTATCTTGATAAACTAAGGAATTCTATTGCAAACCGTGGCTTTTTAGTTCATGAATCGATTCGAGTGAATCACATCGTTTTTGCTTCAATTGTTTCTTGTGTAGTACATAAAGATCTAAGCAATTGAAAAACTCTCTAACTAGTTCATTTAAGTCATTTGGACTAGTTATGGTGAAGAAGAATATGGTTGATATGAAAGTTAATTATCATTTGGATAACTATTTGGTTAACTAGTGTTGAACCAACTAATGTACAAGTTTGGGTACGGTTTTCACAAGCCTACAAACGTGCAGTACATGTGTGTATAGCAATCTATGATTTCGATCTAACGGTTAATAAATATTAGCTTGTATCTAATCAGGTTTTCATCTAATGGTGAATATTGAACGCTTTTTTACTAAGCTAACATTGATTGCAAACCCTGATTTGAAAGACTATATAATGGAGAACTTTAGGAACTGGGAAACTTAATCCCCACATATTCAGTGTGATACTAGTTTGCTAATCTAGAGTTGATTCTCCTTTAACATTTGTTTTTCTTCTTCTAAAACCAAGTTAACGACTTAAAGACTTCATTTGGATTGTGAAGCCAGACCCATACTACTTTTATCGTACTTGTGTGATCTGATCTTGCTTTTTCTATCGTACGAGTACAATTGTAATAATTGGCTTGAGATTTCTATCTCCGATAGGGAAGATATAAAAGTAGTCACAAACACTTCGTCTCATCGTTTGTGATTCCTCAGTAATCTTATTCGTTGCGTCGATTAAGTTTATTGTGTGGTGATTGATAAAACTCAGCCGTTCTTCGGGAATATAAGTCTGGTTTTATCAATTGGTTCATGTTCACCTTGATTTATCAAAATACCAAACAAAACCCATAGGTTTATTCGTGGGAGACGAATTTATCTATCATTGTACACTTTTTTGTTTGAGACATATTTATTTATTGAAGTCTTCAACTTTGGGTCGTAGCAACTCTTGGTTGTGGGTGAGATCAACTAAGGTAATCAAGTGCGCAGTATCGTGCTGGGATAAGAGTCTTAGAAGCATAATTATACCTTGGATCAGCGTGAGATTGGTTGGGGTTCAACTACAGTCCAGACCGAAGTTATCTTGGAGTAGGCTAGTGTTTGTTGCGGCTTAATATAATGCATGTTTAATCTGGACTAGTGTTTATGGGTAAAAATCATTTCTGTCGATTATGGTAAATTAGGTAGGTGAGTGAGAAACTGGTTTAAACCCTAAACAAATGTGTTGCACATGAGCACTTTTTAGATTCGAGAGATAAATCTGTACAAGTCCGGCCTAAACCAAGAAATGGCCGTTCTAGACTTGCTTCGGTCACAAAGTGGAGGAGAAGGGTTGATTTGGGGAGGATATCGAAGAACGGTGATGAGACCAGAGAGTTCTGGTTGGGTAGTGTCTCGACTTGTATCAGAAAAGAGTAGAAGCTTAGGAAGCTTGCAAGAGATGGAAGCCTTTTGGGTGAGCTTGCAAAAGTTGCTTTCTGATAGTGTTGTATTTTTCTCCTGACCAAGACTTGTTGTCTGGTAGAAATAGGTGAGACCTATTTATGCAAGTTCAGATTGAAATGTACCCTGGCCTCATTACGGAAGAAAATAAAGGGTAGTTAAATGCGAGGAGGTGGTAACCGGCGTGTTTAAGAGTGAAAATGTTTTCACTTTTATTTACCCATTTAATTGACCACTTTTATTCCTTTTTACGCTTTCTTAAAACTAGTAGTGTACGCTGCATGCTGTGACCACCAAACCAAAACCCTGAGAAAGCATACCCAGTTTGTGTTGATGTCTCGAGAGTTGGTTGGACTTTGGGTTCAAGTGGCAATGCTAAGATGTTAGGGGAACGTGTGACATGTGCCAATGGCATGTGTGGAATGCCTTGACCGCAATTTACACTTTGAGTGTAAGTGGCAATGCCAAAGCTGCTAGGGGAGCGTGTGGAATGTGCGGAATCCCTTGGTCGCGGGTTGCACTTTTGAGTGCAAGTGGAAATGCCAAAGCTGCTAGGGGAGCGTGTGGCATGTGCGGAATGCCTTGACCGAAAGTTACACTTTGAGTGTAAGTGGCAATGCCAAAGCTGCTAGGGGGGCGTGTGGCATGTGCAGAATGCCTTGACCACAAGTTACACTTTTCGTGTAAGTGGCAATGCCAAAAATGCTAGGAGAGCTTGTGGCATGTGCCAATGGCACGCACGGACACTTGGGACTAGGTTGCGCGGTTCGCAAGCCTAGGGTGCAGGCGCTATTTTGGCATGCGCCAAAGCCATAGCGGCTTGGAAAGTGGCTAGTGGTGCGTGTTGGCATGTGCCAATGGCAAGCACGGCCATATTGGCCTAGGTTGCACGGTTTGCAAGCCTGGGGTCCGGGCGCTACTTTGGCATGCGCCAAAGTCATAGCGGCTTGGAAAGTGGCTAGTGGTGCGTGTTGTCATGTGCCAATGGAACGCATGGCCATATTGGCCTAGGTTGCACTGTTTGCAAGCCTAGGGCGGGAGCTACTTTTGCATGTGCCAATGGCCTAGCGGCTTGGTAAGGAAGGTGACTAGCATAGCTAGGGCCAAGGCAAAGTGCGTTTGGCATGGCGCGGATAGCTTGGGTTAGGTGTGGCTGGCAAGATTTGCCATTGGCACAGAGGTGCGGCTAGCATGGTTGGCATGCTTTGGCGCGTTGGTGTGACTAGCATAGCTATAGACAAGGAAGGGTGCGTTTGGCATGGCGCGACTAGGTTGGGCTAGGTGTGGTTGGCATGATTTTCCATTGGCACAGAGGTGCGGCCAACATGGTTGGCATACTTTGGCGCGATTGTTGTGGCTGGCATGATTTGTCATTGGCACAGGGGTGTGGCTAGCATGGTTGGCATGCTTTGGCGCGTTTGGTGTGACTAGCATAGCTAGGGCCAAGGCATAGTGCGTTTTTCATGGCGTGGCTAGATCGGTCTAGGTGTGGCTGGCATGATTTTCCTTTGGCACGAAGGGGAATTAAGGTTTTGCTCGTTGTAACCCTAATTTGAAAAATACCCCCTATTAATTACTTACTACAAGCATTAAATGTTCTAATAAATGTGTCACCGGTGACATTAGGTTATTCGGGGTTTTACGATTTTACCCTTTGTATAAACACCACCATCAACAACTAGGTCCCGGGGTTTTTCGGCATTTGCGGTTTCCTCGTTAACAAAATTATGGTGTCTGTGTTATTTCTTTTCCGCATTATATTTTGTTATATAATTGAAATAATCCAGGTTGTGCATTGTTCAATCAATTAGAATATCCGACTTTATTGGTTGTTGATTTAAATTGATTGACACTTGGATATTGGTCTTTGGTACCATCCAAGTTATCTCTCTTTGATAAAGACTCACATATTGTTTTTTCTTGAGTAAATATCAAATTGAGAGATAGAGATAATAAACTCCTTGAGATTGCTAATCGAAAGTTTGGGTGTGGTTGTTAGACCCCCGCTTTTTCACCATTTTTTTAAACAGAAGGGTGTTCAAGTACAACCAAGAGTCGTTAACCATTTACAAAGGGTTGTTCAAATAGATTCGTCATCTTCAACCTTATAAAGTAACGACTCTATTCTAGGGCATAAAATGTTTAGGTAGCAGATAAAGGGTCGTCATCTTCAACCTAATACACTAACGATTTTTCATATACTCCACATGCATATCAAAAGTCATTAGGGGTTTCTATTTGTAGGGTAACGACCCTTACTCTGTAACTGCTACTTTTCAGTTACCAAACTCATTTTAACAATCAAAACACAACAATTTAATGAATACAAGGTGGGTTTAAGTTCACATACCTTCTAATTGGAGCCATTTTTTCCTTGGGTTTCGATTTTTTTTGGTTTCAGACTTCTTCCTTCAATGACCTTGCCTTTCACGGTTTCAACGAGATTAGGTCTTTGAAGTTCTTTGCGAGCGGTTTGCTTTGTACGTGTCATGTTAATAGAAGAAGTTAATCGTCTTTAATCGACGATTACGCGATGAATCGGGCGAAGAAAAAAAAATCACAGTCGTTAATGGTGGTGGTGGAGAAGAGAAAAAAAGAGTGGAGAGGAAGATGAAGAGAAACTGATTCTCTCTTTCGTTTTTTAGATATAAATTAGGGGCCTAATTAGGATGGTTAATTAGTGATTAACTGATTTTAAGATTTTGGATTAGTAAAGGGTAAAAAAGTATTTTCATGTTCGTATTTATACGCCCCTAAAATATTTGGGGGGGGAAATAAAATTTCATGGCCCCTAATTATAACTGATGGCCCCCAATTAAATCAGGATTATTAAGTGACATATTTACTTTTACATTTTGTTCCACTATTAAGTGACCTATATCAATGAACAAGGAAATATTTCTAAAATTATCATTTTAATTGATTATAAGAAATATACGTAATTTGATATGCATGTTTATATTCGTTGCGTAAGTGTTTTAAAATGCTTTTCAATGATATAAAGTTTGCGAACAACCCTGGTGTAGTTTGAGAGATAAATCATTTCAAAATTTCACTAATTATTATTCATAAGGATATAATTGTAAAACATCTTATTTGCCTTAAAAATTGTGTAAACTTAAACTAGGTCACTTAATAGTGGGACAGGGAATATCAGACATGGTTTTTAAGGCCCGATGATTAAACAAAAACAAAACAGCTAATTAAATTCTAGGAAATAGTCCCCATGACATCACAAAAACCCCAGAAGGAGATGATAACAGAAAAATATTAAAAACCTAACAGCAAACTGAACTCTAGAAATTAGTCTTCAAGGGAAACCTGAACAACAACACCAAGGAAATAGCATGTCTCTATTCCTCCATTCCGTCCTCCAGCTGTTCCTGTTTAGACCTTTACCTCAAGTCTCAAACCTGCTATACATACACCCAGTAGTAATCATCTCAGGACCAATCTTTTGACTACGGCTCTCCATCATCTGTCTCTGTAGAAAAAAACATAATAGAAAACAAATCAGATGTGGGTTTCACATTTCACTGTCCTGAAAGTTACCTACAAATTGGAAGGGACATAAAACAAGTGCATGAAACTTATGCGAGAATCTCCCCTTTATGCGATAAAGAATTGCATGGAACTAGACATGCCAGGTTAAACTGCATACAACCACCAAGAACAAAATAATAGACAACCCCAAAGTTCTTACCACCCAATCCTTGCGCGACTGCAAATCAAACGGCCTAGGGCTGTCAATGATCACTGCACGCCGTTGTTCGAGCGTTTGACGCCTATTGGGCTTCTTACCGAAGACATCTGTCAACCTTTTTCTCCGGTTCTCTGGTGCTACATTTTTCCCCACTATCACCAACACATGTGCTTTACTTTCCTCGGTTTCGTCCATGCATTGCCAAACACGATTGCTGAGTTTCGGGGCCGTTGTTAGTGGGTTGAAGATGCAAGGAACCTCGACTTGGGTCCACTCAGACATGAGAATGGTATCGCTCATACGAATTTTGCGATCGAATGTGCACTTAGCAATCCCTTCTCTAGGTTGACCGTCATTCCACTGCACTAAATTAAGGAGATATGGTTTGGCAGCCTGCACAATAGCAATACCGTTAGGAACACAGAAGGGACTGCTGGAGCTCCTAATACAACAAAACAGATCGATACAAGTTTGTATACAATTTGGACATTCACTTAGAGATAAGGTTCCTGCCAACTCTGTAGCACATCACTGTGATGGTCTCGAAACTCTTTCACACAACTGAGAATAAGTAGAAATGACCACAGAAATGTTCGCGCTCATTCAAAAATGTTATCACAGCAAAAGAAAATACGTGTTGCAAACACAGAAGAGATGGAACGTGTTTCTATGAACACTAACCTCATTGATCTCCCCCTGAATTCCACGTGCAGTTTTAATTTTGACATCTCTAAACCGATCGACTTCATCATCGGATGTAAACATGTCCTTGATAAGAGCAGTCTCGTTCAAAATCAAGCAAGGAGTTCCAGTCCGGTTGATTTTCTTCACTATTTTCGCAGTATAGTTTAAATCGAGTAACTCAGCTGTTGCTAAAATCCGAAATGCTGCCTGAAGATTCAAATGCAAGCTACTCAGAGAAGCAAGTAACATTTGATACATGGATGTAGCTGGTCTTTAATTTCATATATTTGTTAAAATAAAAGGCCCTAACTTCCATGTTGCTGAACATGAGAGTCATGGGAAGTACAAAATCAAGTTTTGCCCGATATTTGACCAGATGCCCACATGGTATCAAGCATAAGCAACGTGTACTTTACTGATTTTAGATAAATGATTTTGAAGTTTTTAACTTATAAAGAACACATCACACCTTGTTGTCAGCCAGGCTCCGTACAGCAACAACTCCAGCACCAGAAGCTGCAAGAGGTCCCCAAAACGTTGCAAGACAGGGTTGGTCCTCAGGAGTATATTCGAGCATCTCGTGCCGTCCATTGGAGTCTTGGTAATAGATAGGCGTTGTTTGGTACCTTCTCCAACCAACGGAAACAATGATAGGATCTTTTGTCTTCAGCCTATTCATATGCCAACTGTGTCGCGTAAGTCTCACCTGGAAGAGCAACAAAGAATAAATGAAGACACAGGCGGGGTGAGGGAATTCCACTGGGTTTAACATAACCAGTAATGAACGGGTACGGTTTTCAAAAGGATTTTAACAAAAATAGAACCCAAATAACCTATTTGCACGACTCCGGTTAAAGATGTGTGATGAACAGTTCATACTATGAAGTAAAGTAAAACTTGGAATAGAAATTTAACCTGCATATGTCCAACATTATCTTCTGCAGGACTGATACCTCCAACGAGAATAGGCTGACAGGGATCATGATTGGTAACCATCTCAAAAGGAACGCCAAGAACCCCAAACCTTAGGTAAGTCCCTATTCTGAAACTCTCGATCTCCGAGTGGGGCTCCTCATCAAGATCGTTGTGCTTTATATTAACATGCATCTGGTCAAAGTATTTATTCCAACAAAAAAGTATGAAAACCAATCGCCTTTTCAAAGTCTAGAAGATAGATATGAATAGTTATCAATTTCAAACAAAATGTAAACCTAAAATATCTTCAGTGAGTACCTTCTTATCATTGCCATCAACAGGTGGCAAAGGGCAAGGGTCATCTGAGATTGTAACACCAGCTAAAGGATAATCACCAACACCAGCAATATGCACCTAGAACAATACCAACTCAGTAAGTCCATCAAGGATTTGCTGGAACAAAATGCACGTACATCTTGTTGCACAAGAAGGGAGAACAAAAGGTATATAAGCTCATCAAGCATTTGATGGAACAAAATGCAAGGTACATAAGTACATAACAGAAAAATGAGTAAAACATGGGAAAAATCTAGTGCCTGAACCGGAAGGATGAACAAAAAATCAAAGGACTCAAACACCTTAGCCATAAACCAAAGTAATGTCAAAAAGCAAGTTTTTAGTTAAGGTAGCTGAAAAAGGTACCTTAGTTCCTTTCTTGATATCACAACCTCGAAGATAACCATACAAAATTATGTCTCTCTTGCATTTTCTATCCATATGCACGTTTGCTAGAGAAGTGACATCCTCAAAACGATCTACCAGAAAGTAAGGATGCGCAGCACGCATTGGTAAAGATTGAAATTCCGTAACCGATAGGAAGTATGCCAATTTGTCAATTTCATGCGTCTGATACCTGGATAAGAAATCACAATGGAGACTCCTTAATTTACTTTCATTTTGTTATACCCTTGCTGTGAGCCACATGGATTTCATATTATAAAATCATATTATAACAAGATGATTTCATATTATAGGTGCGAGAACAGTATGTTGGTCAAACGATACTCACATCTCGTCATGGAGACCAGACAAGCAGAATATGCTTGCTCCATCATGTATATTAGTCCTGAAATCATCCATGATTTGCTGTTTAAGTATTTCTGCATCTTTTAGCTCATCAAGATATGTAAGCACCCCCATAACCTCTGGCATGCCATGAACTTGTAAGAGGTTAAGGAACTCGAATGTTTCCTAAAATCAACAAAAGCATTTTGCAGTGAGAAAAACATGTTGATTAGCTTCCATTAAAGTTGAACATGCTGGATTTTCAGCTCCTCAATCTTATGATCATCTCTAAACATCATATAAGCTAAGAACATGCTGAAATGGGAACTAAATCCTAGTATAAACATGCTCCTACTACTCAGAAAATCATAGCAATAATACTACATTAAGTGCTACATATAATCTTACAAAGGTTTATGACTTGTAATTTACTTCTATTTCCTCACCCTTAATGATGATGAAAACAGATTTTCCTTTTAAAACAAGTGAGGCTAGAAGAGAATCCTAGTCATGCTTGCCACATGTCTCTCCAACATTTCCATCATGAGCTGGAGTGACACCTCATGACTGCACTGGACAGCTCATGCTATCAGTAACTTAAGCTAGTCTTACACACATGATTAGAACTTTAAAACATACCCTAATCTACATTATACCATAAAAGTATAACACAGCATACTTGACGACACAGAAAAAACTATATTGCACTGACATTTGTATGTATCGTTTGAAGTTTCTGGAAGTCCTTTACTAGAATACCGAAATTTAAAGTGTAACAAACTAACTCAGAGATAAGGGCAGGATTTAGGTTTACCAAGACCATCTTATTTTATAAAAAAAAATGCCTGAGGAGTATGCATGGACAAATTGAAGAAGCTAAATTAGGAAAAGTATAAATAGCTGCATTCTAGAAGGACTGAAGATGCCTTAGCGTAAGCATGTGGCATCACAAGGTGAGAAGGAAAACCAGATTGTTAAGGCATGGGAAGGGAGGGATCCACTTATGTCTATGTCTATGGTCTGGCTTTGAAAAGCCATTGCAATTTAAAGGCTGAAAATCGGTAACAATCTTCCTCGGGGCTGAAGCAAATAACTACCATTGTAGTGGAATGTCAAATTCTTAAAAGATAATGGGGATGAACACTAGACTTTAATAGAAAGAAGATGGAATGATTATTGAATCACAAAAGAACATTCTGAACAATTTACTGACTTACCATTTCAAACCCAAAAGTTGCATCAATAAGCAATATCACCGCGTCTGCATATTTTGCAGCATCAATCATGCCATTCATATTGTTAGGACACTCCACAAACTGTATCCGTCTTCCGTTACCTAGCAAAACAATAAAATTAAACCAAAAGCAGAATGAGATAGATGTCTGCACTGGTCAAGTATGTAGTGAATTAGACAAGTCAAGGCTATATATACCTGTTGGTACTGTAATAGGGCCGTGTATGTTGTCACGATTTTGCTTTGTATAATGCTTTACTAGAGACTTAATCAACAAAGATTTCCCAACCTAGAACACAAAAAATTAATCACAAATCGTCTTTAAAGCCTGAATTGCCAATAGATACTTGATATGAAAATAATTATCCTTGCTATAACAATTGAGTTAGAAACTAAGCCTAATTGTGATGATATAAACAAAATAATCAGTAATTACTAATACCTTGGGAGGTCCATGGACTACAATTACATATGGAGCTTCTTCAACCGCACTTGGATCTTTGTTATCAGCAGACTCCTAGAACAACATTAGAATGTTATTATTAAAAAAAAAAAAAAAAAAAAAAATCCATAGAATAGATCGAAGACAGTGAGAGATGTACGTTAAGGATTTTTCTGTGGTTTTCGTCATCCTCTACTAGCTTCCTTCTCTTATAGCTGGTCTCCTCCATTGGAACCCTAAAAAACACAAGAAGCTCTGATTATCAAAACTATTCAAGTCAGGGAAAAACTATGAAAAGACAGAGGAATCAAAACAAATAATTGTACGAGGAATCACCTTGATATAATTTAATCGTCAGATCGAAGAAGGTAAATGAATTTGAAGCAGCTTCCTTCTCTCCTCTCTCACAATAATTAGGGATTTTTTTGTTCAACTGGGGAAGCAGGGGTTGGGAGGCTTTTTACTTTTACTCTTTCCTAATGGGCCCTTCGTGATGCACCCCGGCCCTTATAAGAGTTGCGTGCCAAGAAAAAACCCAGTGTATTGATGGTTCCCTTACGAAGAATCATTTTTTTGGAGGGCTGTTTTTGGGCATACCAAATAATTATCGGGCATACATTTTGTCTAGGTTCGGCTCACAAGTTGTGAACCGAACCTAGCAAACCTAGGCAAAAAAAAAGTTATGAGCCGAACCTTGAGTATGCCCGATAATTTTTTGGTATGCCCAAAAACATGTCTCTTTTTTTGAGGACCCTTGTTTTTTTTTTTTTGAGGAGACCATTGTTTTATTTAGGTTAGGAAATTAGAAGTAAATTTAGGTCACCTCTTATCAATATATTTTTGTTAATACATAAACTACTCTTTTGATTATTTTTGGGTTATGATTAGTGAAATCATTAGTAAAATAATTAAGTGAAAAATAACATTAACCCATCACCGCCGATTACCACCACCACCTCCGATTATCATCACCACCAACCACCGATTACCACCACCACCTCCTCCCACCACCACCGCCCACCACCACCACCTCAGATTATATCACCACCACCAACCACCGATTACCACCACCACCTCTAATTACCACCACCACCTAAATATATATATATATATATAGCTTAATTTAAATCATTAATAAAGATATTCTCACAAACTCATTGCTTGTCATTCGTTTTTGGTTGAAAAAATGAGAAGTAATCATCAAATTAAATTAGTTGAGAATGGAAGTTGCAGAGAGGTTTAATGGAGGTTTTTTTTTTCTTCAGAGACAGGTTCGGTTACGTCGCAAAAAAAAAAGTATCAGCCGAACTCAGAGTTCGGTTATCAGGAATTAATATTTTCTAAACCGAACTCAGAGTTCGGTTCATTCGCAAAAAAATACTTTTAACCTAAGTATGTGCTAATTCCATATATGCATTTGCAAGTGCAGTTCGGTAGGATCGCAAAAATTATTAAGTTTTTACTTTAACCGAACATTTGTCTAATTACATATATGCATATATAAGCTCAGTTCGGTTGATTCGTAAAATATCTTGAAGTTTGCGAACCAACCGAACTTCTAACACTAGGTTACGTACTTTTAACCTGCAGTTCGGTTGGGAACTTGGTTGCGTTGAATTTTGCGAACCAACCGAACATACCTCTGTAAATGAGTTCGGTTAACTTGCAAAAATAATTTTAAAACCGAACTCTTCTCTATATAGCCAAATGTTGTGTTCGGTTTAATCGCAAAAAAAAAAAAATATGCGAACTTACCGAACTCTGTTGTTTAAAGTTCGGTTACAACGTGGTCTAGTCGACTGAACCGAACAAAACTCTGTAAACTTAAGCATAGTAGTTCGGTTACATTTTATTTTTCATCAGCTAGCCGAACAAACAAAAACTCCATTAAAACTCTGGTTCGGTTGCCTGTGATGTTGGATTTTGTGGCGCCCCCTAAGCTAGAAGCTGACTAATCCAATAAATTAACTAAATAAAGAGGCACTAAAATTTAAAACATGCACTTAAGCATTCAATTAAGAAATGCGATACAAAACTTAACCCAAAGCTAACCCTGCTCAGAAAAATATATACAAGATCTCCTCTCAAATGATACATATATAATAGTCACTTGGTTTACACACAAAATACAAACACGGAATAAACATAACGGAAGCCAACTAACTAACGTAAATAATTCTTCGGAGCTTTCATCATCACATGCACTGCACATCTTGATCTGTCTCTGAAACTGAAAGTGGGAATGGGTGAGCACATCATCCCTAAAAGGGATGCCCAGTGGAAATAATAACTAGCTTTCAAGTAATCATTAATATGATTTGAAAACAATGCAGGTTTAATCGAAAGTCGGTAATAAAAGGAAAGACAATAAAACATAACGTAGAAACTCCTTCATAGACATTCATAAATAACAGTAAACATCCATGTACGAGGTGTGTTGCCGCACATAAGGGAAGAGTAATATTCGTGCTAAACCACACTCATTAGGTAATATTCGTGCTAATCGCACTCAATAGAATATTGGATATAAGGGAAGAGTAATATTCGTGTTAAACCACACTCATTAGGTAATATTCGTGCTAACCGAACTTAATAGAATACTGATATTTGTGTCGGCACACATCTCATACCACACCACGCACACAAAGATATGCATGAATTTCACAACACAGAGAGTGATTGGTAAAACAATAATGAATACAAGAAAGTTCGTTATCGATTCCCACCTCTTTTAATGACGGGCCACGCCTGCCTCGAGATCCATGATTTGCTGGTTCGTCCTTTGAATCGATTGTTCTTAAAAGATTAACTGTTAATCACACAAGAATTCTAAGATTCTAGCCAAAAAGGCCCACACATGAATTATACAAATCTAACTAATAGTCTTAAGCCCATTTATGTTTCTATACCCTTTTATTATCTATCTTTAGGCCATCTAAGGTTTAGTAATTCAGTTAGGTTGTTTCTCTAGTCCACTAAATAAGTCTAGCAACAACTACAACTTTGTAAAAGAAGTCAATGCCTAAATCAGATCATAAGGGTCCAATACATCAAAGTATAAAAACTAAACCTAAGCCCAAGCCCACTATACAAGGCTTGACCTAACAAGTTCACTAACGGTCAAAGGTCAACTAACAGTAAACGTCAGACAACAGAGTCAAGGTCAGGTCAAAGCCCAGGGTCAAGTCTAAGTCAAGGTCAATGGTCATGAGTACCACTGCTGCTTATGCAGTTGCTAAATAAAATTTCACCAAGATAGAAATGGAGAAACTGTTAATGGTAGAGCTGCTGAGAAAGCAGAGGGGTTGGTGAATTCACTGTCATGCAAGATATGAGAAAATCATTATAACAAAGAGTTTTGTAAGTAACAAGTTACTACAGATAGGATTGGTAAACCTTAATCCACATAACAGAAATATAAGGTAAAATTTTCTGTTAAGATGATTAAAGTACAAAATATCCAGACAAAAACTAGTAATGAGACTAAACCAGCCATTTTCTTAATCTTCAATGGTAGGAACAAACTTACATTACTATCCGTGGTCTCACTTTCGATTCCAGATCATCAATAGCCGTGTCAAGACAATCCTCACAGACCATGGGATGTAGATCAGTAATGCCAGTTGGAGAAATATGCTTGGATACAAATAAACCTCCAGTTAAAGGATCCTCCTTAGCCTCCCGCATTGCTCTGAGTAAGGCAGATGCATGCTCATCTTCTGTGAGATTACCATTTTCAATGGTAAGAAAATCATTATAACATTTACCTAAACCTTAATCCAACTGTTAAGATGATTAAATCAAAATATCTAGTAATGAGACTAAACCAGCCATTTTCTTAATCTTCAATGGGCAACAAACTTACATTTTTGATTCCAGATCATCAATAGCCGTGAACCATGGGATGTAGATCAGTAATGCCAGAAATATGCTTGGATACAAATAAACCTCCAGTTAAAGGATTCATTGCTCTGAGTAAGGCAGATATGCATGATTCATGGTAAGACATTTCCTATCCAACTTATCATCTGCGGTTTTGTTGATAGGAATAGTAGAGTAATAATTCTGATTCAGCTTTTTACCAACCAGATCCTCGACAAATATAACCAACACGTATCTTATCATTGTCATTTATCTTCGCTATCGTTCCATCATAACGATCAGCATCAATTACTTCTAGACAGTTGTATCTATCAGCATAATACATACTAGGGACTCTCCCCTAATTTAAAAGACATAAGATTAGAAAAACAATACATAAGTATAAAAAATATAACCGTTATCATTTTCTTATTGAATTTTTCCTAAGTGTATATATTATAAAATCAAGAAAAATTGAACTCACCTTCTCCTGGTCATCAATGTAAGCACCAAACACAATTCCACAGCCAGCCTTACTCATATCATAGTCTTTCGGAAAACCTTGTTTCACCAAATCGTCCTCCGTAAAGACATGTTCTTTGAGAATTCTATGAGTCTCTTCTGCACATTGTTTGGGAAGCCGCCACCCCTTGTATTTTTCAACCTGCACATTTAGTTAAAAGATTATAAGTATTTTTCTAAAGAAAGATGCACAATGATATGAACGATGTATGAAGAAGGCGTTTAAAGATTTCAATTTATTTAATCAACACTCTCTGCACATCCCAAGTCTCACTGTGAATAACCAGTGGCACAAAACCTCCAGAATATTATTTCAAGTTCAATGTTTAGGCAGCTTTCTCCACCAATCAAGGTGCTGCTGCAGCTATTGCATTTGATACACTGGGTAGATATCTAGGCTGCAGGTGAAAACATTTTTATACTACCACTTTTGAAAACGCAGAACCTTGTATTAACATTCTTGGAAGAACTAGATCTCAGTGTATTCGAAACAAAAGACAGGCTTTCTGATATTAGTTTCAGTGATGTCCCTAGGTCCATTAATCATATAGCCCATGAGCTTTTTCAATTCACATTTACTGAAAATGTAACGGGAGATTGGTCTACTCACGACCCTCCCTCTTGTATTTATTTCTACCTCAATTTCTTTGAGGAGTAAGTTATAAAATATGTGCAAAATGTGCATTACCTTTGGCTTTATAACATCAAGAATATGATTGGACCAGAAATTTGAGCCTTGAACTGAAGCCAGCATCTCTTTACCAAGCTGGAAAAGCTTAGGACAGTTTAATTTGTGAGGTTTTTCCCTTGTTATATTTCTTATTTTCTCAGGAGTATCTGTATCGATCAGTAGGTAAGACAACCCGTCAACAATGAAGTACAGCCCAGTTTTATTGATAACAGCAATATAGGTAGTTCCATTATATGCTCCAATAACCTGCATGACACAAATCATTCCATTAGTGCACATATTACATGTATGAGACGGTTAACTTTTGAAGAAATGAGACATACTCATGGAAAGATTATTACTAGTTATCCTTATTTACTACTAGTTTGTCTTGTTTAAGCTACTGTTGCTTTAAAATCTCAACACAGAGAATGCATTATTCATTTCTATATTCCTAGCAATGCATTAGCATGTATATATCCATTGATCGAAACATTCAATCATAGACAGAATGGCTGGAGCTTTCTCAAATTGAACCACCTACCTAAGGCTTGGAGCTTTCTCAAATTGAACCTCCTACCTAAGGCTTATACACATCCAAGTTGGCATTTACAGAGATATGGGAAATGCCTCACTAATCGATTGCAATTATTCACCTAGAGATAAGGTTCCTGCCAACTCTGTAGCACATTACTGTGAATAAAATGGTCTCCAAACTCTTTAACACACAACTGAGAGCCAATAAAAATGAGCACAGAAACTTTGGCTCTCATTCACAAATTTTATCACAGCATACGATAAATGAGTGAATAAAATACATGTTGCAAATGCAGGCACAGGAGGGAGGCAACATGTTTCTATGTACACTAACCTTAATAACCTCTCCGTCAATTCCATGCGCAGTTTTAATTTTGACATCTGTAACTTCATTGTCTGACATAAGCATATCCCTCATAAGAGCAGTCTCGTTCAAGATCAGGGAAGGAGTTCCAGTTGGCTTGATTTTCTTCGAAGTGGGGTTAAAATCGAGTACATCAGCTGTTCCTAAAATAGAAACTGGTTCCTGAAGATTCAAATGCAAGCCAATCAGCAAATAATTAAAATCTAAGATACAATTTATTGGTAGGGTAAAAAACTTATAAAGGGAAAGACACACAAGTAACATTTGTAGCATTCAATTTATCGGTCGTCTTTTTAATGTCATACATTTGTTGTACCAAAAATAAAATGTCCTAAGTTCCTTGTTGCTGAACATGAGAGTCAATGGAGGAACAAAATTCACATTTTTCCTGATGTTTGACCAGATGCCCAAAAGCAAAAGGACACATCAGACCTTATTGCCAGCCAAACCCCGTACGGAAACAACTCCAGTACCGGAAGGTGCAAGAGGGCCACAAAACGTTGCAAGACAGGGTTTGTCCTTCGGTATATATTTGAGCATTTTTTGCTGTCCATGGGACTGATAGATAAGTGTTGTTTGGTACCTTCTCCAACCAACTGAAACAATGATAGAATCTCTTGTTTTCTGCGTTACGTGGAAACTGGGTGTTCGGTACAGAAAAATTACATGAGGATGCAGGAAGGGTAAGGGAATTCCATTGGGTTTAAAATAACCAGTCATAAACAGATAAGGTTTTCAAAAGGTTTTAACCTGGATAAGAGAACCCAAATAACCTGTTTGCACTTTGCACTATTATTATGTATAACTGTCTACTCTGGGTAAATTGCAGATGGTGTGATGAACAGCACAACATATTTTGGAGTAAGGTAAAAACATAGAATAGGAATTTAACCTGCATATGTCCAACATTATCTTCTGCACTACTGGCACCTCCAACGAGAATAGGCTGACAAGGATCGTGATTGGTAACCATCTCAATCTCCAAGCGGGGTTCCTTATCAATATTGTTGTGCTCTATTTCAATCTTCATCTGGTCAAAGTATTTATTCCAACAAAAAGTACGAAAATCATTATTGCCTTTTCAAAGAGTAGGATATAGATATGAAACAAAACATAGAAACTAAAATATCTCCAGTGACTACCTGCTTATCGTTGCTGTCAACAAGAGGTAAAGGGAAAAGGTCAGCTAAGAGTGTAACATCAGCTAAAGGGTAATCACCAACACCAGCAATATGCACCTGGAACAATACCAAGTAAGCCCATCAAACATTTGCACAAGAAGGGAAAACAAAAGGTATATAAGTGCATAACAGAAAAATCAACAAAACATGGGGAAAAAAATCTAATGCATGAACCGGAAAGATGACCAAAACATCAAAGGACTGGAACCACTAATTTTGTGAACCTCTTTTCCTCTCGTTCTTCAGTTAATGAGCTCTGTATCGAAGCACAGGAATTCTAGAAAAAAGCTGAACTGAAACTGGTACTTTTTATTTTCTTCTCAGATACGTAACTTTACATAAATTAAGATGATACATAAGAAAATAAAGACAGGGTACAAAATGGTCCTAAAATGAAACTTACCATGCACAAGAAATCTTCTGCATGGTTGGTGGAAGATTAACATCACAGGCATGATGAGTTTAAGCAGTACATACCAACCAAAAACTAGTTCTTTTAGCAGTACATGTTAAATGTAGTGTATGATACATCAGCAAAAAAATCCCACAAGCATATACTATATACATATTGATATGTACTGTTATCACAGGCCTGATAAGTGTACCGAAGAAGATGTTATTCTTTTGAATTATTATGTATAACTGGTGTGATGAACAACACAATATATTTTGGAGAAAAGTAAGACTTAGAATAGGAATTTAACCTGCTTTTGTCCAACATTTTCTTCTGAACAACTGACACCTCCAACGAGAATAGGCTGACAAGGATCGTGATTGGTAACCGTCTCAATCTCCAAGTGGGGTTCCTTATCAATATCACTGCGCTCTATATTTATCTGCCTCTGGTCAAAGTATTTATTCCAACAAAACACTACGAAAATCAATTATCATCAAAGAGTAGGATATAGAATCATATATATGAAGAGTTATGTATTGCAAACAAAGCTTAGAAACTAAAATATCTCCAATGACTACCTGCTTCTCATTGCCGTCAACAGGAGGTAAAGGGCAAAGGTCAGCTGAGAGTGTAGCATCAGCTGAAGGGTAATCCCCGACACCAGCAATATGCACCTGGAACAATACTAACTAAGTAAGCCCATCAAGCATTTGCACAATAAGGGAAAACAAAAGGTATGCACAAGAAGGGAAAACAAAAGTTATATAAGTACATAACAGAAAAATCAGCAAAACATGGAAAAAAAAATCTAATGCATGAACCGGAAAGATGACCAAAATATAAAAGGACTCGAACCACTTATCATCAAACTTAACTACTGTCATATTTTATTTTTATGAACCTCTTTTCTTCTCATTCTTCAGTTAATGAGCTCTATATAGAAGCACAGGAATTCTGGAAAAAGCTGAACTGAAACTGGTACTTTCTATTTTCTTCTCAGATACAAAACATTGCATAAACTAAGATAATATACAAGAAATTAAAGACACGGTACAAAATGGTCTTAAGATGAAACTTACTATGCAAAAGTATGAGCAAAATGTGATTAGGAGAATGTTTTAAAGGTCAGATTCGTGTACGCTCTTATGAACAAAATAGACAGAACAAGCAAAATATGATCAATGAAGGTGCCTCTAGGCTCTAGTTCCAACTGGTGATGGAAATAAAAAGCAAGTTTTTCATCAGTTAAGGTAGCTGAAAAATGTACCTTAGTTACTTTCTTGATATCACAACCTCGAAGATAATCGTACAAAATTATGTCTCTCTTGCATTTTCTATCCATACGCACGTTTTCTAGAGAAGTGACATCCTCAAAATGATCTACCAGCAAATAAGGATGCACAGCACGCCATGAAAAAGTATGAAATTCCAAAACCGATAAGAAGTTTTCCAATTTGTCAGTTTCATTCTTCTGATACCTGGATAAGAAATCATGATCGAGACTCCTTAATTTACTTTCATTTTGTTGTACCCTTTCTGTAAATCCCATGAATTTATACATGTACATTATAACAAGATTTCAGATGATAGGCACAAGAACAGTATGTTGGTCCAAAAATACTTACATTCCATGATGAAGACCAGAGAAGCAGCATATTCTTGCTCTTTCATGTATATTAGTCCTGAACTTGTCCATGAGACGCTCTTTCATTATTTTACGAGTTTCGGCGTCTTCTAGCTCATCAAGATGTGTAAGCACCCCCATAACCTTTGGCATGCCATGAACTTGTAAGAGGTTGAGGAACTCAAATGTGTCCTAAAATCAACAAAAGCATTTTGCAGTGAGCAACACATGTTGATTAGCTTCCATTGAAGTTGAATACACTTAAGGACACAGAAAAGATTATGTTGCACAGATGTTTGTATGTAACAATTGAAGTTTCTGGAAGTCCTTTACTTGAATATCAGAAAATTAAGTGTAGCAAACAAACTCGGAGACAAGGGTAGGAATTTAAGTTAGCCAAGAAGTATGCACAGACAAATTAAAGAAGCTAAATAACATTATAAACCATCAAATTAAAACCAAAAATATAAAAAGCTGCATCACAGAAAGACTTTATTATCCCTTGTCGAAAAGGGCAAGATGCCTTAAGCAAGCATGTGGCTTCAGGAAAACTAGATTGTTAAGGCATGGGAAGGTAGCATCCACTTGTCTGGTTTGATTTTAAAAAGCCATGGCAATTTGAAGGCTAAAACTGGTAACAATCTTCCTAGGAGCTGAAGAAAATAGATCAGGGGGCTACCACCATAATGGAATGTCAAACTCTTAAAGGATAGTTAATGGGGATGAACACTAGACTTTAATGTAACATTAACAAGTTTGGATTATGATTCGTAAATTTATTGAATCACAAAAGAACATTCAGAACATTTTACTGATTTACCTTTTCAAATCCATAATTTGCATCAACGAGCAATATCCTCGCGTCTTCAAACTTTGCAGCATCAATCATTCCATTCATATTATTAGGACACTCCACAATCTGTATCAGTCTTCGGTTACCTAACAAAAAAATATTGAACCAAAAGCAGAATGAGATAGATGATGCAATGTCTACCACTGGTCTAGTATGTAGTGAATTGAACAAGTCAAGACAAAATACCTGATACTATTGTAATGGGGCCTCGTATTTGGCCATGAATTTGATCTGTATGATTCTTTTTTAAAGACCTAATCAACAAAGATTTCCCAACCTAGAACACAAAAATAAACACAAATCATCCAAAATTGGAATTACCACTATCCTTGTATAAAAAAGAATCCATGGACTACAACAATGTTAAGAGTAGAAAACCTCAAAATGAAACAGAAATTGAAGACAGTAGGAAGTGGGAAGTGTACGTGGATTTTATTTGGGTGTTGGTGGTAATCATTTAGCTTCCTCCTCTTTGTCTCCACCATTGAAACCCTAAAAAACACAAAAAAAATCCCAATTATCTCTATTTAAGAGAGAGCAAGAGGGGGGAAAAGAAATTAAAAGACAGAGAATAGAGTTAGATGAGTATACTCAGTTCGCATTCCATTTCTGCAAGGCATTTCTCAGATTGGGGGAGAAGAGCTCAACCTGAAGTCCAGCAGACAAAATGCAACTAGCGAATTTAAAGAGTTTTGCTCTTTACATAGGGCTGCAGGGTTTGACCGAGGGTTTTGAGTCCATTGACCTTAAGTTGACCATGACCTAATGTATGAGTCACCGAGCAACCTCGAAAATTGTTTTTAACACTAATTAAATTAACCTGACGACTCACCTAAGGGGTTTAAATGATATTTAGTAATTAAGATAACTTCCACCTGTCCACCTGACTGCTGTTAACCGTTTTTTGAAAAATCGGGATGAAAAATGTCAAACTCGACCATTTTATATAACGTTTCAAAAAATCGACCACTTTCTTAATTATACTTCAAAAATTTGGCTACTTTATGATAAAGCACAAAATATTTTGCTTCACAAAAAGATGACTTTTCTGCTTCTAGAAGTCATTAGAAAAAATTTGTAAACGGGATGAAAAATGTCAAACTCGACCATTTTATATAACGTTTCAAAAAATAGACCACTTTCTTAATTATACTTCAAAAATTTGGCTACTTTATGATAAAGCACAAAATATTTTGCTTCACAAAAAGATGACTTTTCTGCTTCTAGAAGTCATTCTGAAAAATTATTGCCAAACCCACTTCTGACTTTTCGACTTCCAGAAGTTGAAAAACAACTTCTTATTATATAAACGAGCATCAATTTAGTAGTAATAACTATTACAATGAATCCTATTATCAAGGCCACACCCATTTGGCTTTTGGGGTTGCATAGGATTCTAGTATCTTAAAAGTGCTAGGAGGAGACCTAATTAGTGTCAAAAGTCAGACTTACCCTTTAATCAATCTTATTACTAAAATAAAAATTAATTCAAAATTCAAAATTTAAAACCAAACTTAATTCAACATTTGTTTTCTCTTATTCTTTGTTTAGGAGGGATCCGTTGAAAGGACCAAATTTTTCATGGTTTGACAGTCCCATCAGAGGCATTGGATCACACGATACAACTAGTTAACATGTATCATTAACCATAATGGGAAAGCCGGGTTCACTCGCACCCATAATGGATAAGATATTGTTTTTTTCTCTCTCTATGTTTTCTTCCTCCCACCTGATACTTCTTCTAGAACAAACTTTTTGATATAGGAGCATTTAATAAATTAAAATATGATTTGACAGTCATCATATTAATTTTGAATATTATTCTGGGAAAGTTTACAACACCAGAGATGAATTATGAATTCATAAAGAAATGATGACACTTTCAGCTTTGATTCCAATGGTTTGGTGCCCAACAACATATCCTCCCTGAATATGCTTTCTAACTTGGTAAGGCTTCCATCGACTAACCATTTGTAGCCGACCTGAGAGACAAACCATTGGATGCTAGCATAAATATTTGGTTGACCTTTGTTTTAAAGATGCACCCATTTTACACTCAGATGATGTATGTTCACATTGTTATGATAACTCATGTTTTGGTTAGGATATGGAATGATAGTATTTGTCAGACTAGTTTCATATTGTGTAATGAACTGACAGGTTAAAATCTTTGCTAAATGAATCAACTGTTTTCTTTAGATCACTATGTATCATCAATAGGTATAATAAAGAGTTTCTGCTAAATTTCTGAAAATAAGGACTTACAAATGCAGTAGGTGCCATCATCTCAAAGTAGATGTATTTCGACGGATTCTGGCTGTCTTCCTATCCATTTTTGCGCTCTCCCTTTGTGTTGCCATCTTCCTCTGGTAGAAGTAATAGAAAAGAATTAGGACATCAATATCTTTATTGAACATTAGATCATAAATGTGTTCTCCTTGGATACCGAAGTGAGCCTTGTTAGCTGCATCATCTATTTTCCAAGCTGCTTGACTGCAGGAGGATAAACAGAAACTTCATCATTAATGAATAAAAGTTCATTTATAATAGTAACACCAACATACAAACAAAAACCTCAGCATAAATTAATAGAAGTTCATTTTTAGACTTCATTCAGCTAACAATTCCTATTTTCCATGGACTTCATTCCTGGAATGAAGTCCATTCTATGGTATGAATTGTAGATTTTTTCTAGACTTTTTGTATGGTATGAATTGTAAAAAATTTCTAGACTTTTCTAGACTTCATTCCATAAATGAATATAAGTTCATTTATAATAGGAATATCAACATATAAACAAAAACCTCAAGTTCATTTTTCTAGGTTTTCTTACCTTTGCATAGCGTGTTCGTGGAAGGTACCCAACAATATCTTTTGATGTTTGTCCAATTTGGAGAAGTATGGAGACTTTTTTAGGTCCCCCATATTTGGAATGATGGGGGACTATAGTTGATTTTGGGGTTCATTTCCTCTTATCTTCTTGATTGCTTCAGTTTTTTGATTTTCTTTCTCGATATTAGCAGGTACATTCTTTCTCTTCTTCTGCTCAACATTCTTCTCCTGGTCAGCAGGTTTATGAGGAGTCTTTGAAGAAACTTTCTTACATGCTTGATTCTTCACCTGTGGTTTTTGCTGCTCCTCATTTAGTTGTTCTTTCCTCTGCAGTTTCAATTTGAACTTCAATTTCGATTCACTGTAATCCGATCCACTGATGAACTCTTTTCCAAGCACATTCGCTGGTTTTTTGCTGCTTGTATTTGTGTTTTTCAAGAACTTTCATTGGAGTTTTATCAGTGGAAGAAGAACCAAGACCATATTTATTCAAATTTGTAACTATCTGGGACACTGTCTCAATGTTGTTTGCTGGCTCTTCAACTTCTTCATCAATGTTGTTTTCTGGCTCAACAACTATCTGTGTCATCCAGATAGAGAAACTAGGAGGACTATAGTTGATTTGATTAACTGTAGTGTTGATGATGTTGTTAACTTCTTCATCATTAACTTCTTCATTCTTCTCATCAATAAACTGCAGACTCACATGCTCTTCATTGACGAACATATCATCTCTGTCTCTTGCTACTAAAAATAATTCAAAAAACATAAATAAAAAACAATTCAAAAATGGTATTGTGCATCAAAAGTCAGAGTTCACACCCTCAGAATGAACCCCTTAACATCTATATTGTATCCCGAGTTCATCCATGCGAATGAACTCCAACCTTTCTAGACTTCATTCCAAAAATGAAGTCCATTCTACAGACTTCATTCCAGGAAGACCTATGTTATAAAAGGCGCTCGCCTTTGGCGCCTAAGCGCTAAAGACGCACTAAGCGCAGTACAACCGCCCGAGGAATTTAAGGCGACCCTATATTCCATTCCGGCGCCTTAGGCGAGCGAGTATGGCGCTTTAGGCGCCTTAAGGAAGTCTTAGGCGCTAGACTAAGCTCCAAAGGCGCCATGGCTTGGTGGTAAATATGTCATTCTCAGTCTCCTTTTCCTTGTTATTTCGACCATTCTGCTTCATCATCTTTGCCTCAATTCTTCTTCATCATCTCGCCAATATCAAAATATGTAAACTTTATATACATAGAAATACCAACATTAATGAAAAATTAATCAACATATTGACAATCAATGAAGAAAATATGGAAACAAATAGTAATCAAGTTGGAATAGCGTGATTAATGATCAAGTTTTAAGGAAATACCATAATTGAATATATTTTCTTTCTTTGGCACAAAGTCTCGGCGTTTTCTCATTCCTTTTTATTCTCACGTGGTTTCCTATTTCTATACAAACTCTCCTATTATTCCTCCGCCAGCAAATTATGCGTATAACTTCCATATTTAGCCATACAGAACCGAGATTCTTCCATGTTTCCGTGAATATCTTCTTCTTTCCTTTTTAGTCGAGAATCACTTCAAGTCTCCTATTTTTTTTGGATCTTGAAGACTTAGCTTTCCTGTTATATCTCCACTAACTAATCTGGACTCAATCCCATGAAAACCTCCAACTAAATCTCGTCCAAAATCTGAAAACCTGCATACGAACAAACATTTATCCCTCTGTATTTTAGTTCTAATAAGGTAGGGTATGATGATAGTGGTTCTTGGGACTGTATTCTTTTCGTTATTTAAACAATGCAGTGGTATGAAAATCTAAAAGAGCATATATTGTATTGGTGATCGCCTAGGGAGCCTAATACAACATAGATACAAACTTCATTCCAAAAATGAAGTCTAGAAAAGTCATTATCATGGATACAATATAGATGTTACACTCCATTCTGCAGACTTCATTCCAAAAATGAAGTTCATTCTATAGACTTCATTCCAAAAATGAAGTCCAATATAGAAAATAATTTTTACAAAAAATAGAGAAGAATAGTTGGAATATTTACCTAGGTTCAAACATTGATCCATACTTAATGGAACTCCGCCACTGTCCGTTGGAAAGTAAGGTAGCTCTTGTTCAGCCATCGTATCAAGTATCTTTTCTTGATTATTACTTGTATCAACTCCAGTAGAAGGATTCTCAACAGTTAAGACGGGAAAGATATGAGCAAGTCTTCTAGCAGCATCTGATACTGCTTGCGTTCCTTCATCCATAGCAGCATCTGGTACTGCTTGAATTCCTTCATCCATAAAAACATTTCATCCACCAGATTCCATGCCTTCATCCACTTGTTGATTCAGTATATTTTTTATTTCATCAGTCAACAATGAACTCCTGTACTCATCAGGGAAAATAGTAAGCATGTATTCACAAGTTTGTTCTTCCATGAATTTCGCCACATTGCCACCTTTAGCTAGCAATTCATCAACCTCAGGTTTCTTAGAAGACAAATGCTCTACAAGAGATTTCATCTTCCTGTCAAAAAGTGTCTTTGAAGTTGTTTCTTCTGCAAGTGAGTGCTCAAGTTCTTCCTACTTTAACAAAAGATTCCCTATCTCCTCTGAATGCTTTCTTGTAAGCTCTTTAATCTCTTAAGTATGTCGAACTCTCATGTTCTCTATCTCACCAACATGTGTAGCTTGTAGACTTTCTATTTGACCGGACATAACATTGAATTCTTCCTCGAGAAACTCAACTCTTGTCTTTGCTTTTTGTTGTTGTAGTAGCTTGTTTTCAGCATCAATATATTCTTCCATGAATTTTTGTGATAGCTACACACACAAAATTCAAATTTTCAGATAATATAAACTTTTTTTTAGATTTTCATTTCACAAAATGAAACCCCAATTGTTTCCTCATTTATAATTTGAATTCATTAAAAGGAATGAACTACAAGTTCAGATCAATGGACATTAACAGTCAGAGTTCATTTTATATAATGAATTAACTATTTTTTTTTTATCTTAAAGTTGCTTATTTTCATTACACAACTGAATGCAATATAACAGTATCATCTTAATCTAGTTTTTTAACTCTCAAAAATTATCAACATTCATTTCTATGTGATTGCAAAGGTTCTCAGTGTTCCACCTTGCAAACCTTGGACAATAGTCTACTCAATTCTGCACCTTCCACCTAGGTTGTACTTTCTTTGAATGCTCAGCAAACCAAGGTTGTAAAAAAGAAGAAATACACTAGTCAGTTATCAATAGTTCTCAAATGAACTGCCAAAATGAAGAAATACAAAAATGAACTGCCAAAATAACTATGAAATATACAAGTATCTAACAGTTTTAATCTCACCAACAAGTAAAGGTGACATCCTTCCGAAGAACCTCTTTTTAATCTTTCCATCAAATGCTTGTGTATGAGATGTGGCAAACAAACTCTACCTATTGACTCTAGACAAGCTAGGTACTTGGAGTGTATGGAACCTCCATCACCAGTAGTAACAAAAATGGTAGACAAGAGAAAAAGTTCAAACATAGTTACAAGATCTTCAATATGTCCTTTATCCTTAATCAACTCAATGATTTTATCTTTCAGTTCGGTATTCTTCATATCACAAGGCTTCCTTTTAGGTGGATCAAATTTGTAGGTTTTCCAGAACCTTCTACAAGTCTAGTCTGTCTGGTTTTTTGAGTCCAAAAAAGATTCTTCTATTCCACCTCCAGGGATGCATGGAATTCCAAATATTAATGATAAATCTTCAGGTGAGGATCGTAACACATACGTTTCTTTCCCTACTTTGAAAACAAACACATGATCATTTGTTTCAGGAATGAACTAATGTGTGTTGCATATAATTTGGACTGCAGGTAATGACTTAATCCATGTAGAAGCAATAATGGTCTCTTCCAAAAACACTTTGACTACATTACCCAATGGACTCCTATACAAAGCACGTTTCTGTTCTTCATTCAAAACCTTTTCTCCCTGCAGTGCTTTAATCTTAACAACAAGTGCAATTACTCCTGCATAGCTATACTTTGATATTATCTTCTTATCTATATTTTTTAAAAGAAAAACAAAAAAACATTAATGGTCATAAATAGTAACTGATATAATAAAGATAAAGTATAGCTTGAAGGACCAATACTACAGTTTTTCTAGACTTCATTCCAGGAATGAAGTCCATTTTATGGCATGGACTGTAGAATTTTTTCTAGACTTCATTCCTGGAATGAAGTCCATTCTATGGATATGGAACAAAGACGTTTTTCTAGACTTCATTCCATGAATGAAGTACATTCTATGGATATGCAACGGAGAAGTTTTTCTAGACTTCATTCCTGGAATGAAGTCCAGCAAAATCAACTTCATTCAACACGACGGATATTCATTTCAGAAGAACATCTAAAATCGAAAATCAACATCAGAAGAACAATAAACATCGAAAATCAACTTCTAGTACTTCTAATTAGGGTTTTCTTGTACCTTTCGACGGTTTCTTTGCTCTAGATTTCTTTGAAACTGGTTCTTCATCATCTTCATTTACTCCTACATACTCAACTAATTGGATGTTTCTTTCATGAACTTGTTCAAAATCATCTTCAGAAGATGACTCTACTACTTGTTTGCCCTTCGATATCCTCATTTTGGGGTTATAATTTCTCTATTTTTTCTAGGGTTTTTGATTTGGCCTTTTTGTTCTACTGATTTCGAATGGAAATATTCGATTAATTTTCTAGGGTTTTGTTCTACTGATTTTTAAAGACGAATTTTGATTTTGGGTTTTTTCTGGATCTTGAAGAAAAGAAGACGAAGCAGTTTCAGAGAAGAAAATGAAAAACTTCTGCAACTGAAAGAAAAAATGAAAAAAATGAAAGAGAGAGAAGGTTAACGCGTTTATGGCAGGAGGTTACAGTGGACTCGATGCCACGTGTGATTTTGGTGGACGTGTGAAAGGGTATTATTGTCTGTTCAGTATTTTTTTTTAATTGTGGACCAAATGGAAAATGGTTTTTCTAAAAGGACTAAACTGTTGTTGTGGGCCCCGACACAAAAGGATCAAATGATATTTTTCCCTTAATAAAGGGCCTGTAATTCTTTGGGTCTTTGAAATAAGATTTTTTCAGTAGTTATGTAAACCGTAAAGGTAACTTTTACCTATTGAAACAAAAATTGCCAAACATAGCCAAACAGAATACTATATAACATTGAGAATTGATAGCATATACAATGTTCTAGTATTAATTTATTAATACTTTAGCTAAATCTTTCCCATTAAAGGCTTGACAAATAAAGCTCCCACATTAAACGGTGATGAAACCCTCGCTTCTTATTGGCCTAAAAAGGCCATTTTTAATGCTGAAGCTATGGTGAGGACACTTGGCATAACTCTATCGGTTGTATTAGTTAAAATTTTGTTACAATTTGGATACTTAAAATGCTGAACTGTCCGTTAGTAACGGTGTTGAAAAAAAAGTAGGTAGACAATACTTGTGATAGAATTTAAACTTGAATTATTTAGTTACACCGTGTTTACACCTATATTTAGCTGTACTTTAGTAAGGGTGGAAAAAACTCACGTCTAAACCGTTAAATAAAAAAAATAAAAAAACGTGAAACTCTTAAAAAGGAATCCACGTTAAAAAAGGAAATCGTTGACACACCCAAAAAAAAAAAAAAAAAAAAAAGAATCGGTTGGAATCAGGAATCTAGGAATTCACGTTAAACTCTTAAAACGTGAGTATTTAAGTATTTACTAATTCCCATTGCTAATTTTAAGCCGGTTTTTCTTTTTAATGCTTATGGTTTCTTAATCTGCATTAAGTGAGGAGATACGAAAGATATCTTCTCTTCTCAAACAACACTCGCCATTATGTTTTTGATCAGAAACACTCACCATTGTGACTCCTTAAAGAAATCTATCTTACTGATCCTTCCAAACCCCACCCCTCAAATAACGATTCCCATCTATGAATAAGCTAGTTTTAACCATCTGTATACCAAATTCGAATGAAAACTGCCACAACTAATGATTCTCGAATATAAAGAACTTCTGTATCGGGGGCCTTTCACTATGCTGAGCCGATGATAATCACTTCCAATGAAAATACCTGAAAACCGTGTCAATCTATTTTTATTTTTTTTGTACTTCCAACCCTAAACCGAAAGGCAAAAGCCACTGGAGGATGATGTATTCACCCAGCCACACTAAATCATCGCCACGGGGCCATCCGAAGCCAGAAATACAGTAAATAAAAAATACACCGACATGGGGCGGAGCGAAACCCGCATGCATGTTAATAAAAAAAAGAAAAAAAGCCCGTTGCGTAGCACGGGCACAAATCTAGTTTATTACAATGGCAATTGAGCCGAAGCTTGAGGTTGAACAAGAAATCACACGGCGGACAACTAATATCTTGCACAAACCATCTGGTGATGCATTGAGTGTGCAACATATGGGAGCAAGGCAAACAAAGTACATTACTGATCCCATCCTCGCATTCTTAGCCACCAAGAGACATTAAATATCTTAACCGTCACCGTCTTTTTTCTTCAACAAAGCGGCACATGCCATGGATCTTAAGTGTTTGGAATGCCTAATTTAATCTTTTCGAGAACGAACAAAACTTCTTGCAACGACTCGAAACAATATTCCTGAATAATTTGCCTTTTACTGTTCCTGATATTTTTGTAATGTAGAATCCGTGCGTCTGTATGATTATTATTTTTATTTTTGGTGGAAAAACTCAATTTGAGCCTGACTAGGAATAATGGATTCCAAATATTAACCCCTTGTTTCTTTCTTTGAATCTTTTTCCTACCTAAACACTGACATGAAGTATCTGGTGATATATGTACTCCTCGGGTAGGCATACTGTGAATATCACCAAGGTAAGCATATCATATTTTCCTTGTGCTTTCTTAAACATCTTTTTTGTATCCACGTATAATGTTTTGAATCAAAACTTTTGGTCGTCTGTATTCCTTTCTCCCCGCAAGCAACTATGTTCAACGAAACTTTAACGAAGTTTCCGATGGAGATGTTGCTAATATTAATGTTTGTGATATTATTTTATTTTATTTCTCGGATGCAGTAGATCAATTTTGCTAAACTGTAGTTTGTCAAGGTGCGGATACTCAAAAAAAAAAGGTGCGGATACTCCCAAAGACAATGGGTTGAATATCACGTATGCTTCGTTTTTTGCATCCCTATTGGTCGTCACATTGAGTCTTCAACGTCTGAAGATCGGAACGAGGAGACTGAGATCTGCACTATTTGTCAGGTAAATATTGAGACTGGATGGGGTAAACTTTCCTCAACTTCATTAAGCGTTATTTGTTGGGCTATCCCTCCTTATGGGTCCAACAAGTCTGGCTTCCCCTTAACAAATGGAAGGAGCTATCTAGCAGTTGTCTTGTTATGTTTATAACAAGTGAAAACATCCAGGAGATGTTTTATTCGAGCTCTTCTTGTTTTGAAGAAGAAAGAGAAAGAGAGAAAGAAGAAAAGAGAGTGAGTGAGGTAGAGAGATTAAACCACCAATTTTTGGTGAGATTGAAGCATCTTGAAGAGAAGGAGAAAGGGTTCTTAGCTAAGGATCTTTTGGTTGTTTTGGTGGAGAATTGATTGATCAATTTCCACATCTCTTCAAAGGGGGAAAAATCTAGGGTTTGTCAAACCCTAGTAGTAAGTATCTCAAATCACTTCTATTTCTCAAATTGATAGTGAATCTCATATTATATATGAATGAATTGTTGATCCATCCTTAGGGGTGAGTGTAATTAGGCAAATTGATATCCAAGTGCTATAGGCACCTTGAGGTTGTTGTTATCCCCAAATTTGGGAGAATTGTGTGTAACCCATTATTGTTATAGTGGAAGATTTGCCCGTGGTTTTTTACCCTTCACCTTGGAGGGGTTTTTCCACGTAATTGTCGGTGTTGTGTGATTGCTTCTATATCGTCATAGTTTGTGTATTTCCGCATTGTGTTTCATTGCTCGTGTAGGTTTCGTATTGCGCATAGCGGCTCGGATTTCGTAATCCTCCCCCAACAAGTGGTATCAGAGCTTTTGGTTTGAGCTAATCCTGTGCAATGGCGGAAGATAGCACTAGTAATAGAATGGTCAATTTGACCGGTGAGAACTTTGTCATATGGAAGGCGAAGATGGAAGACTGGTTATATTGTAAAGATCTCTATGGTCCAATAAAGAGCAAGGGAGTAAGGCCCGAGGCGACAAGTGCAGAAGATTGGAAGGTTACTAATCGAAAAGCAGTTGGTTATATTCGTCAGTGGATTGATGATAGCATTTTTCATCATGTGGCTAGTGAGACACTAGCATATCCTTTGTGGACCAAGTTAGAGGAGATATATGATCAGCAGTCTCCTTGTGAAAAAGCTCTTTTATTCAAAAAGCTTGGAAAGCTGTGTTACAAGGAAGGGAGTTCAATGGCGCAACATTTAAATGAAATGAAGGGTATCATGAATCAGCTTACATCTATGGACCTCAAAATTCCTGAAGAGGTTCAAGCTTATTTGTTGCTAAATACTTTACCAGACAGTTGGGAGCCATTGAGGAATTGTCTCAGTTATTCTGCTCCAGACAAGAAGTTGAACATGACTGTTGCAACTAGCAGTTTGCTAAGTGAAGAAGTTAGAAGAAAGTCATTAGACTCATCTCATTCAGAAGCTCTTGTGACAGAAAATCGGGGTAGAAGAAAAGACAGAAGACAAGTTGGCCGTAGCAAGTCAAGGGGTAAATCAAAGTCCAGAAAGGAAGTTGAATGTTGGAACTGTCATACGAGAGGTCATTATTCAAATGAATGCAGGAAGCCGAAGCAAGAACACAAGAAGGGGAAAGGAAATGATAACCAAGACAATGGTGTTGCAACTCGTGACAAATGATGATATCATTGTATTCTCAGATTGTAATGATGTTTGTGTTAGTTTTGCAGGTTCTGATTCAGAATGGATAGTTGATTCAGGTGCATCTTATCATGCTACTCCTCATGAAGATGTATTTACCTCCTACAAGGCTGGTGACTTTGGGTCAGTCAGAATGGATGGGGTAAACTTTCCTCAACTTCATTAAGCGTTATTATCAGTAAACTAAGACTAAAACTCGTTTACAGCATATATAATTTGCGGAGCAAGAAAGATTTTAGGATCCAAATTAAGAATTCGCTTTCTAACCTATACTTTTGTTGTTCGTTTTACAGGCAGAATATGAGAGCGGGGAGAAAGTTGCCACTCTGAATTGTGATCACGAATACAACCATGTGGAATGCATTAAAAGTTGGTTGATAAGGAAGAATGCTCAATCTGCAAACGACCTAAGACTAAAACTCGTTTACAGCATATATAATTTGCGGAGCAAGAAAGATTTTAGGATCGACCACTTTTGTGCCCCGTCGTGTGGTGATCACGAATACAAAGGACTTAAAAGTTGTTGATGGACATCCATACCACAACTGTAGAGGAAATGGACTTCTGTTGGACATCCATACACAACTGTAGAGGAAATGTCCCCAGCCATATATATATATATATATATACCAACATTAGTAATAAAGCTGCTGATGAGTTAGCAAAATCAGCCATATATATATATATATATATATATACCAACATTAGTAATAAAGCTGCTGATGAGTTAGCAAAATTTAGCAGAAAGTTTAATGTTTCGAATGTCTGGTTGGACAGTCCTCCAAAAGTCATTGTGAGTCGGTCGTTGCTAGACAATTTGCATTCTGCAACTTAATAATATCATCTTCTTTTGCATCAAAAAAAAAAAATACGAACATTAGAAATTTTGTTGTTTTTGGTTCTTTTTCCAAACTACTCTGGGTTGTTTGTTAGTTCCCTTGTACATTTGTAAATATCTCATTCTTTTTTAATAAAGGCAAAGTAAATATCTCATTCTTTTTTAGTAAAGGCAAAGTTTCTTCCAATAAACAATCCCAGAAGAAAATGTTATTTTCAATTGCAAATTTAGCTAAAGAGTGAGATTCTGTCTAGTGCATGATGATGTAGATTGACAACCTCCAACATCACCATATACACTGTCTCTAACTTCAGTAGCTGCTGAATATCTTGACAAAATCATAAACTCCATAATTGACATGTACTTTTCAGATCCCATGCATGGACGAGACGAAGAAAATGGTTTTTGATTTCATCTCTTCGTGGGACAAAAAGAAAAAGAACTTTAGAAAATGGGTTCACTTTACGTTCAGCATTGTATTGTTAAATGAAGGCGTTAAACTTCGGTTCAAAATTGTCAAACACAAAACAATTGCTAGCTTTCTAAAGACACCATGATGAGCTCAATTTGTAACAAAATCTAATTCCCTCTATCGGCAGTCTCCACACAACGAGGTAATTTATCCAGATATATTCATTATGAAAATTACAATCCAGTAAACTTTTGCATATAGGATAATAAGGAACATTTTCCCCAAACCTGTAGCAGTCCGAATCTGATCCTCACAACCATATGCACATCAATTTCACCAATAGCTTGAATAATTTTTAAGAATAATGTTCCAAGTCCTTGTACCTTGGTCAAAGAAATCTTTTACCCACATTAGAAAGGAATGCCCGCTACCAGTATGCCGTAGCTGGAATCCAGGCAATGTTGGAATCCATGGCCGTCAGTTCGATAAGTTGGAAATATAGTGGATTTTCTTCTCATTAATCTCATATTTTTATGATCCCACCAAGAACTTCGTAATTTACGTAGCCAGTTTCTCAGGATTTATATAGGAATGGGAGCCAATGGAGATTCCATCAAAGTAGTACGATCCATGGAGAAAATGATTCCAATCTGCCAACTTGGTGGCCAAACGAGAAATAGGAATGAACTCCCCAAATGCTTAGGCTTCATCAATATGTACAAAACCAAATAACCATCAAAAGTCACCATTTCCTTTACACAGAGAAGCAATGTTCTAACACCAGATAAAGTCAGCTTGCTAAAGTGAATAGAAAAGTGGTCCTAGAAAATTTATGAAACCAGCTTGAACAAAGACATATAGAGATTCCTTCAAGTAACCGACTGAATGCAGCTTGATCTGCCAACTAAAAGTAAATACTGAATGAGAGATGGTTGGTGTTAATACGACTCATTGTTATTAGTGCGGCCCTTTCATACTTAATAGTTAAGACTCGTAAAATTCGCAGCAGACAATGAACGAGTTTGGTGATACCAAGAACTTTGCTGCAAACCCCTACAAAATTACCTTGAGGACAACAATTTCCAGGAACTCAGAAAAAAACTTTTGTTGCACACTACACAATTCAGTTGAGAGGCATAACTTGTTCAACGGTATGGGGTCATCCGGTCAAGTAATCAATTTCTGGAGGGTCCTATTAGCCGCTGCAGTTGTTGATTGTGTTCATGTCTGCTTCATGTGGTGTTTGGTGTGCCTTGTTTGTTGATTTGAAGCTGGCTCTGCATATTTGTAATAACCTCTAGTTCTTTACCTTGGGGTCTTTCATTAAGATATTTTTGAATTATGCATAGGGAATATTTATGAACTGAAACAAAAATTATTGTCAAACAGAAAAAGAAATATACTAACATTGAAAATTGATAGCATACATAATGTAGGATTCTATAATTTAATTCTTTAACCAAATTCATTACAATGACATTTGAGCCAAAGCTTGAGGTTGAACATGAGCTCGACAGAGCGGACAGCTAATATCTTGAGCAAACCATCTGGTGATGCATCGGGTGTGCAAGACATGGGAGCATGGCAAACAAAATACATTACTGATCCCAACCTCAAATTCTTTCAAGCAAATCGCACATAAATCCCGTTCTTCTCCTAGGTCACCACTGTCGAATTTTTTCGAATTTGTGGCAAATAATGCAGAATGCGTGATTACTGAGTTTGATGAAACCATCTCAGAAACAAACTCCATATTAAGGTTGCGTCTCAGATGAAAACATCTTTCGCAATCACAGTAATCATCTGGTAATCTGTCCTCCGCTCCTTCAACTTTATCTTCCTCTTCTTCTCCTTGTTTTTCTTCAGCGACCTTGACACTTTCTTGGTGTAATACTTCCACTATTCTTACGACTTGTATAGGTATGACAATTGATATAAAATCAAACTTTTCACTTTCAATATCTTCAGCCAGGTACGTACTTATGTCAAAAAGCTTTTCTTCCAAGTCTTCGATAAAATCAGAAGGAATAAAATTCGATGGTACTAGATCTCCACAATAATCGTCGATGATGGACAGAAGAGGTTTAAGACTGGACTGGCTAAATACATCTGACGCTGATGATAAATCACGGAAACTTATCGGAAACAACTTCACAAGTAATGGTTCGTCATCTTGCCAAACGTCCACAATTTGATCATCAGTCTTTGCGTCTCTATCCCAATCATCAGTCTTTGCGTCTCTATCCCAAAACTGTCTTGATCGTAGTACTTGAATCTCTACAAGCAGTTGAGTTTCTAACGATGAATTTTCCACCTATTGGTCACTGCATAAAAAAGAAAACTCTGCATTGTGCATGGGAGTAACCCACGTTGTCAGCCAATTTTTGCGTGTAATAAGAGACATGACTGTGAGTTTTCTGATGTAGTTAGCTGCAGAGAATTAATAAAGAACAAACCTAGTAACGTAGTTATTCAAGAAGCTGTAGCTGAAATTTAGAATGTATGATGAAAAGGAGAAGTATTATTGATGTGATGCTGTTAGGGAGTCGGGGCTCTCTATTTATAATGTAGAGATATTAGAATGTTAATTGGTTTCCTTCAATGATTAGGATTTGGTACTGCCTTGTCTTATTGGTCGAAATCATTGTTATAAAAAGGTACGAGGTTTGTGTCCATGATAGCTAGGGCTATCAGACGGACGTCGTTTAATGGGGACCCCGAACCGGCGGTGGGATATTCCGGATGGGGTTTTTCGATTGACGGCTAGGAAATATAGTATGGGTGCGATATACAAAGCCCTAAATATCTTTGCGCAATTCTCAAACACTCTCTCTGTTCTCTTTTTGCCTCTCCAAGGAAACCTAATTACTAAGTACAGTGAACCATAATGTTGGCACAATATGGAAGTGTGATGGGTTTTATGGAAATGTTTTGGGAAGAGAGGTTGGTTTAATTGAAAAAAGAAGGTTTTTATTATTTTTGGAAATGTTTACAAAGGCTCTTTGATTTTTTCTACTAGCTCTCACTCTCTACTACTTGGTTGCTCACTTGGTTTTTGGATGGTTACAAATGAACCAAGACTTGCCTATTTATAGACTCACTTATTTCTCTAGATAGTTCTATCTAGACTCTTCTTTACACTCTCATTACACTCTTATCTAGAGGGAATATTCTAGAGTATAATACCAAGGATAAGCATGTATGATCTTATCCTTCACATGTCTAATTTGACTAATACTTATCTAGAATACAAGGATAAGTATGGAGGAGTTTATCCTCACATGTCTATTTAGACTAATCTAGATAATTCTAGTTTTAACATCACAAATTACTAATTTTTTGTTTTTTTTTTAACACCCCCTCTTAATTTGTGATGTTAAGCTTGTCTCTGAAATGATTGAACTTATCTACTGTGACCGCTTTTGTAAAAATGTCCGCATTTTGTTCTTGCGTCAGACATAATTGGAGCTCAATTTCTTTGTTTTCCACTAGTTCTCTGATGAAGTGGTGTCGTAGCTCGATGTGCTTCATCCGTCCGTGGAAGACTGGATTTTTTGTCATTGAAATTGTAGACATATTGTCACAGTAGATAGTTGTCGGCTGCTTTTGCCTTTGTTGTAGGTCGGTCATTATTCTTCTCAACCATACTGCTTCACATGCTGCACTTGTTGCTGCTATGTACTCTGCTTCGGCTGATGATAGTGCCACCGTACTTTGCTTTTTAGAACTCCAAGAGATAACTTTTGTTCCCATACAGAAAACATAGCCTGATGTGCTTTTTCGGTCTTCAATAGAACTTGCCCAATCACTATCTGTGAAGCCAATTAAATTGTTATCTTCTTCTCTTGTATACTTGATACCAAAATATTTTGTTCCCTTGATATATCAGAGAATTCTCTTTGCAGCGGCGTAGTGTAACTTGCTTGGCTCGCTCATAAACCGAGAAACAATGCTGGTTGCATTGACGATGTCTGGCCTTATATTTGTTAAGTAGATCAGTGAGCCGACTAGACTTCTGAATAAGGTTGGATCCACTTTAGTTGCTCCATCATTTTTTACCAATTTCTCATTGGCACCCATTGGAGTTGCAATTGGTTTCCAATCCATCATATTGAAATTTTTCAGTATGTCTTCTGCATATTTTTCTTGGGAAATGAATATTTCTTCTGGAGATTGTTTTACTTGAATCCCAAGAAAATATCGCATAAGTCCTAGGTCTGTCATCTCATATTCTTTCATCATCTCCTTCTTAAATTTTTCTGCCATCTCTTGTTTTGTGCTGGCATAAATTAAATCATCAACGTAGAGACAGACGATTAGGAAATCCGTTCCTTGTTTTCTTATGTAGTGGGATGGCTCACTTGGACTTTTTTCAAATCCATTAACTCGGAAGTATTTGTCGATTTTGCTGTTCCATGCACGCGATGCTTGCTTGAAATCATATAGTGCTTTCCGGAGACGATAAACCATTTTTTCTTTTCCTTTTCGGACATATCCTTGAGGCTTTTCAATGTACACCTCTTCTTCCAGTTCTCCGTTTAGGAACGCCGACTTTATATCCAATTGGTAGACCTTCATTTTGAGTTGAGCTGCTAAAGCTAACACCATCCGAATTGTTTCCATGCGAGCGACTGGGGCAAATGTTTCGGTGTAGTCAATTCCTGGTTGCTGGGAATATCCTTTTGCAACTAGCCTTGCCTTGTGCTTTTGAATTGACCCATCTTCATTATATTTTGTCTTGTAGACCCACTTCAGACCAATTATTTCTTTGTCTGTTGGCTGATTTACAAGCTCCCAAGTCTTATTTTTCTCAATTACTCGCATTTCTTCATCCATGGCGTTTCTCCATTTTTCTTCTTTTGCCGCTTCCTCATATTTGTGAGGTTTTAGTGCTATAAATGCACAATTAGATGTATTATAAATATCTACTAGGGAACGCACCTTTCTAGGTGTGGGACTTGTTTCTGATGAACTTGGAGGTGTGGCACTTGCTTCTGATGAACTTGGACTTTGTTGTGTAGGACTTGGAGATTTCGGGCTAGCTGGTGAAGTTCTTTCATCCTGACGTGGCTGATCTGGCTCGTCTTCAATGAGTAGTGGCAAACCATGGTTGTCTGATTCATCATTCCAATCCCATGATTTGAATTCATCAAAGATAACATCTCTTGAAATCACTAGTTCCTTTGTGTCTGGATTTAGAAGTCTATATGCTTTAGACTCTTCGCTGTATCCGATGAAAATTAGCTTTTCTCCATTTTCATCGAACTTTTCTCTATGTTGGGATGGAATATGTGAGTATGCTACGCAACCAAAGATTCTGAAAGAAGTTACCTCAGGCTTGTTCTTATGCCAAGCTTCATACGGAGTTTTGTTAAGAACTGCTTTTGTTGGCGAGCGATTGAGAATGTAAACTGCGGTGTTGACTGCTTCAGCCCAGTAAGTGTTGGGTAGCTTCCTTGCTTTTATCATACTGCGAGCCATTTCTACGATCTTACGATTTTTCCTTTCCGCGACGCCGTTTTGTTGTGTAGTGTATCGAACAGTAAGCTCCTTCTTAATTCTATTTTCTTTGCAGTAGTTGATAAATTTAGTTAAAGTAAATTCTCCACCACGGTCTGTACGGAAAACCTTTAGTTGATGACCACTTTGCTTCTCTGCCAACGCCTTGAACTCTAGGAATTTTGTGAATGCCTCGGACTTTTGCTCGAGAATATACACCCACATCATCCTGGTAAAATCATCAACGAATAAGAGAAAATACCTTCTATTGTTGAGTGAGGATGTTCTTGTTGGACCGCAGATATCAACGTGTACTAATTCGAGGGGCCTTCTTGCTCTCCATGATGTGCTTGTGAACGGAAGTCTATGAAATTTCCCAAGAATACATCCTTCACATACTTTATCTCCACCGCTGATATTGGGAAGACCGATGACCATGTTCTTTGATTTTAGAACTTTCAGGGATCTGTAGTTGAGATGCCCGTATCTCAGATGCCATAACTTGCATTCATCTATGTGATTGGTACTCATTGCACAATCTCCAATTGATGGCATAGATAAGGGAAAGACAAAATTTTCTGTCATTTTTACCTTTGCCACCAATTTCTTATTAATTTTATCATAAATTGTGCATTCTCCGTCTTCAAAATGTAGTGAGTACCCTTTTCGTATGAGTTGTCCAACACTTAATAAATTTTGAGCTAGGCGAGGAACATAAAGAACATCAGATATGTATCGAGTTTTACCTGACCTTGTACGTACGGATATGACTCCTCTTCCTTCAACATTCTGGTACTTTCCATCGCCCAGTTTGACCGGTGGAATCTATTTCTCCTCCAACTTCACAAAATATTCTTTATTTCCTGTCATATGGCTGCTACATCCGCTGTCGACATACCATATACCTTTCGCTTCTTGTTGCGAGGTGAGGCAGGAATAAAATACTTGATTTTGAGAATCGTTTTTCTCGGAATAGTTGGCTTCATTATTTTTAAACCAACAATCCTTTTCCATGTGATTTAATTTATCACACTTGGTGCACTTATATCTGCAATTTTTAGTTGGATGGCCAAACTTTTTGCAAACATTGCATCGGAGATTTGAGGAGTAATTTCTTCCGTACCTTTGATTGTTGTTTTTATAACCTCCTTTTCCTTTTCCACGTCCGCGGTAGAAATTTTTGGTCCCTTGATTTGATGTCGACCCTTTCTCGTATTGCGAGTTTGACGATGATCCCCCTCTGGAGATTTCTTTACTGGCTTCCATATTTTTCTTTTCTTTGAAATTTATTTTTGATTGGAAAGCCTGCTCCAACGGTTGCTCCGCGAACCTATTTATTCTTTTTTCATGCGCCTCCAGTGAACCCATTAATTCGTGTACCGAGAGAGTCGATAAATTTTTGGACTCCTCAATGGCAGCGACAATATGATCGAATTTGAAAGGTAAGCTTCTTAAAATCTTTTCTACAATTTTTTTTATTTTCAATGGTGTCTCCATAACTACTAATTTGATTCACTATACCAGTAACTCTTGTAAAGAAGTTCTGGATAGTTTCATTTTCTTTCATGAGTAAATTATCAAAGTCTCGCCATAAATTTTGTAGTTTAATGGAGATTACCTTTTCTGAACCTTGGAATGCAACTTTGAGAATATTCCAGGCCTCCTTCGAAGTTTTCGCTACCGAAATTCGAGGAAAAATAGTTTTGCTTACCCCCTGTTGTATGAATAGTAGTGCTTTAGCATCTTTCTTCTTATTATCCTTATACTCTTTTTTCTCTGCCTCTGTCCATGACGATAGAATTGATGCCGACTCGGGTACCTTATAACCATCTTCTACAAGATCCCATAGGTCTTGTGAAATGAACAGTGTCTTCATTTGTAGACTCCAATAATCAAAACTCTCACCATCAAAAATTGGAATTAAACTTTGGGCATAGTTGAAACCTTGAATACTTGCCATGGGTAGAGTTTTAGGATTATCGGGATAGGTTTGCTCTGATACCAAAATTGTTGGCGCAATATGGAAGTGTGATGGGTTTTATGGAAATGTTTTGGGAAGAGAGGTTGGTTTAATTGAAAAAAGAAGGTTTTTATTATTTTTGGAAATGTTTACAAAGGCTCTTTGATTTTTTCTACTAGCTCTCACTCTCTACTACTTGGTTGCTCACTTGGTTTTTGGATGGTTACAAATGAACCAAGACTTGCCTATTTATAGACTCACTTATTTCTCTAGATAGTTCTATCTAGACTCTTCTTTACACTCTCATTACACTCTTATCTAGAGGGAATATTCTAGAGTATAATACCAAGGATAAGCATGTATGATTTTATCCTTCACATGTCTAATTTGACTAATACTTATCTAGAATACAAGGATAAGTATGGAGGAGTTTATCCTCACATGTCTATTTAGACTAATCTAGATAATTCTAGTTTTAACATCACAAATTACTAATTTTTTTTTTTTTTTTTTAACAGGTTTCATGTTCAACAAGGAAGAGAAGTAAAACTCAATTCACCATCAAGTGTGCCTCCATTGTATTCTTCTACTTGGACTCTTGGGTCTCACCTCAATGACCAAATAAAATTTCAACTAATTGGCGCTTTCCGTAAGATATTTAGGTTCCTTACTAGAAAGAAATCGTTTAAACCCTTCCTCATCATCCTCCGTGTTCAGCAAATTTCGATCTTTCGTCTCGATTCCAAACGAAATTTCATGTACTAAATTGATTTTTATCTCAATTTTGTGATTAGGGTTTTTGGTTGATTGATGTTGTTTTCTTAGCCACAGTTTGATCTTGATAGCAGATATTCAGTGTTGATGAATGCACATTGTAAAAGGATAATCAAGTTGATTTTCCATGAATATTGTATATTTAAGGACTGCAGCAATTCGTAAACATGTTTCTGAAATATATAAATCCAGGAGGGGAGTCTTACATTCGATATGTTCGATAAATTTTGCATTTTTTTCCACTGATATTTGAATATGCAGGTAAACTACCCCAATCACTGTTTTCTCTCTTTTTTGTTGTTGAAAAATAATTGATTAATCGGAACTGAACTCGGTATTAATTAAAATCAGATCCACACATAAAATGGTGAAGGTATAGAAGTCAAGGAAATATTCAATCATGAGTTGCTCACATAAAGAGTATAGATTCATCTCACATTTTAGTATAATTTCAGCTGATTTACCCCATTTGTTTGAATTGTTACTATCTAAAACTGGTGTTGTTATTTCCAAGTGTGCAAGAGGTCATGTGTGAAAATAAACTAAAATTGACATGAATATGTTCAGGTACGGATGAATTCCAGAGGTGCTGCTATTGGTGCTTCCACTTAGGAGGTGATGCTCGAATAACCTTGCGCCACAACTCTGCAAAGAACAACTGTGAGTAGTGACCATGGTAAAGTTCTTTCCAAAAAGTAAATGTATGAAACTATTTAAACAACACTTTTTGTAAATACTTCTCTTTGCAACTTTGATTTAAAAATTTAAAATCTGGCTACTGTAAGAGATGATTATAAAGGTATTTTGCAGTTAAAGGAAGGAAGCGTAGCAAGAAAATCTTAAGGAAGGTAAGAATTAACATAAAGATGGTGGTGATGACATTGTCCCAAGGGAGGAAAGCTAGCAAGAAAATTCATCTCAAGAGAAGGCAAGAATTGCCAGAAAGATGGGTGGGGGTGTCATAAAACTTATGGAAAGGCAATTGACCTTAACAATTACTAGAAAGAAGAAAAACATAAAACTGAATCAAGGTACTCTTCTAGGTTTGGCTGCATTCATAATATCATCTCTTTTTTGAACCTAAACTGTAGGCCTTGGCAATAATTCTAGCTACCAGGTACTCATCTAGGCAATTAATTGTTTTTTTACACGGCGGCTAAAATGTACTATTGAATGTGTTATTATTACGTACAAATATGGATCCTAATCGATTCACATATATATTGGTTTAGCAGTACACGAATGTTTTTGCGGTTATCGGCTGTAACATTATATCTGAGGTGAGGTAAGTCGTACAGTAGGGACATATTAGCATTTAGTGTAGCAGATGTATGAAATTGAAGAGCAATTACATTCACGCGGCAAATGTAATCTTAGCAATAAATTGTAGATTTGCTTTTATTTCGGATTTAGTTATTTGCTGAGTAGCTTGCATTTGAATCTTCAGGCACCATTTAGGATTTTAGCAACAGCTGAGGTACTCGATTTTAATGATACTGTGAAGATAGTGGAGAAAACCAAGCGGATTGGAACTCCTTGCTTGATCTTGAATGGGACTGCTCTTATCAAGGACATGTTTATATCAGATGATGAAGTCGATCGGTTTAGAGATGTAAAAATCAAGACTGCGCTTGGAATTCGGGGGGAGGTCAATGAGGTTAGTGTACATAGAAACATGTTCCGTCTCTTCTGTGTTTGCAATATGTATTTAAATTATAGTGAAAATAGTTGTTCGCCCATTTATCTTTTGCTGTGATAACATTTGTGAATGAGCACCATCATTTCTGTGGTCATTTCTATTGGTTAGTTGTGTTGAAGAGTTTGGAGACCATTACAGTAATGTACTACAGAGTTGGCAGGAGCCTTGTCTCTAAGTGAATGTCCTAATTGTATACCCACTTGTGTAGATCTGTTTTGTTGTATCAGGGGCTTCAACAGGCTTGTTTGTGTTCCTAACGGTATTGCTATTGTGCAGGCTGCCAAATCAGAGCTCCTTAATAGAGTGAAATGGAATGACGGTCAACCTAGAGAAGGGATTGCCAAGTGCACATTCGATTGCAGAATTCGTATGAGTGATACCATTCTCATGTCTGAGTGGACCCAAGTTGAGGTTCCTTGTATCTTTTACCCACTAAAGACGGCCCCGGAACTCAGCAATCGTGTTTGGCAATGCATGGACAAAACCGAGGAAAGTAAAGCACATGTGTTGGTGATAGTGGGGAAAAATGTAGCACCAGAGGACCGGAGAAAAAAGTTGACAGATGTCTTCGGTAGGAAGCCCAATAGGCGGCAGACGCTCGAACAACGGCGTGCAGTGATCATTGATACACCGAAGCCGTTTGATTTGCAGTCGCGCAAGGAGTGGGTGGTAAGAACTTTGGGGTTTTCTATGATTTTGTTCTTGGTGGTTGTATGCAGTTTATGCTGGCAGGTCTAGTATTTAGATGTTTCCAGAAAGGGCAGATTCTCGCATAAGTTTCATGCACTTGTTTTATCGTCCCTTCCAATTTGTAGGTAACTTTCAGGACAGTGAAATGTGAAACCCACATCTGATTTGTTTTCTATTATGTTTTTATCTACAGAGGCAGATGATGGAGCGCCGTAGTCAAAAGATTGGTCCTGGGATGATTACTACTGGGTGTATGTATAGCAGGTTTGAGACTTGAGGTAAAGGTCTAAACAGGAACAGCTGGAGGACGAGGAATGGAGGCTACTATTCCTTGGTGGTGTTGTTCAGGTTTCCCTTGAAGACTAATTCCTAGGGTTCAGTTGCTATTAAGATTTTAATCCTTTTCTATTAAGGTCTCCTTCGTCTGGGGTTGTATGATGTCATGCTGACTATTTCCTAGAGTTTAATTTGCTGTTTTGTTTTTGTTTAGTTGCTATAACCGTCTCTGTGATTGTTCACTCTTGTGGATCTGATATTAATATATCCGTATGTTAGTTAACTCTTGCGCACTTCTTGTTCGATAAATTTCTGTTAAGGAGTGCTTAGTGCCAGACTTGTGAGTAGTGTAGGGATGAGGTTGTGATACAATGGATATAATATGGGTGCCATTCCTTACGGAAATTAAAGGAGGTTCACTGTGACCAGGGGGAAAGCAATTTCGAAACCCCATTTGGAAATGGAATAGTAACACTTTCATTCACATCGTTTGGAGTTCCATCAAATGCTTACACTTATCCTTTAGCTGATGTTACACTCTCAGTGACCCTTGCCTTTACCACCTATTGACGGCAATGATAAGCAGGTACTCACTGTACGTTTTGTTTGAAATAAATAATTATTCGTATAGAGCAATAAGATTTTGGTACTTTTTTCTTGGAATAAAAAAAAAAGGCAATAAGATTTTGGTACTTTTTTCTTGGAATAAAGACTTCGGCCAGATGCAGATTAATATAGAGCACAACGATCTTGATAAGGAACCCAACCTGAGGACTGAGAGTTTCAGAATAGGGACTTACCCTAAGTTTGGGGTTCTTGGCATTCCTTTTGAGATGGTTACCAATCACGATCATTGTCAGCCTATTCTCGTTGGAGGTATCAGTTGTGCAGAAAATGATGTTGGGCATATGCAGGTTAAATTCCTATTCTAAGTTTTACTTTACTGCAAAATATTGTTGTGCTGTTTATCACGCCATCTGCAATTTACCCTGAGTCGACAGTTATAAATAATAATAGCGCATGGGTTCTCTTGTCTAGGTTAAAAGCCTTTTGAAAACCTAATCTGTTATTTTAAACCCAATGGAATTCCCTTACCTCTGCCTGTATCTTCATACATTCTTTGTTGCTCTTTTAGGTGAAACATACGCGACACAGTTGGCATATGACTAGGTTGAAGACAAAAGATCCTATTATTGTTTCAGTTAGTTGGAGAAGGTACCAGACAACACCTATCTATCACTCCCATGGATGGCACAAAATGCTCAAATATACTCCCAACCCAAGGACAAACCCTGTCTTTCAACGTTTTATGGCCCTATTGCACCTTAGGTACGGAGTTTGGCTGACAACAAGGTAAAAATCAATTATCTGAATTGCATATGCTTGTGGGCATCTGGTCTAACATCAGATAAAACTTGAATTTTGTACTGATGTTACTCTCATGTTCAGCAATATGGAAGTTTGGACCTTTTTATTATTGGTACATATTAGGATTACTGTAACAAAGTGGTTATCTAAGCTACCAATAAATTGGTTATATCTTGGATTTTGTTTATTTGCTGAATAGCTTGCATTTGAATCTTCAGGCACCGGTTCGCATTTTAGCAACAGCAAATGTACTCGATTTTAACCTCACTGCGAAGATACTTAAGAAAATCAAGCGGATTGGAACTCCTTGCTGGACCTAGAACGAGACTGCTCTTATCAAGGACATGTTTACATCGGATGATGAAGTCGATCGGTTTAAAGATGTCAAAATTAGAACTGTGCGTGAAATTTGGGGGGAGGTTGATGAGGTTAAAAGGTAGTCTCTGGTTATGAACTAGAACTACCCAAAGTAGACTTTTGATATTGTAAGTCTAGTAGGATCCTCATTTTGTGGGTTGCAAGGTATATTTAGTTACATATGCCTGAATTGGTGAACCATGGGACTTTAGGAATCAATGTATACATATTTATACTACAAATGACATCAAAATCCAAGAAAGACTGAAAACGAGGCCTTCCTTCCCAGAACCAAGGGATACCTATTTCACAAGATACAACTATGCTCATGTTGGTGCGATTTGTGACAGAAGCTTACTCATCGGTTATAACCATTAACCACCTTTTGAATTAGCACATCCAAATTGTGCTGACTCTGCCCTCAATGCAAGGCTTATATGCCTTGTACAGACTAGACCGGCAACACCTGTGACTGAAAGAAAAGAAAACGCAATCTGACGGTTGCTCTATTTGTGGGACCCACACTTTGTAGTTGGATTGATTAGTTAGATGATTACTAGTTCGTTAATTCTGTTTAGTTGGATATTAATAAGAAAGAATGGTACTGTAATTTGACCATCACAACCTTGATTTACGAAATAAGATCCAGATTTTTTTGGGGCTAATTTGGTCATTGTCATAACATGTGAATACCGCCAAATCTGTTCGGCTATTTTTTGTTAAAATTGAAGATAGAGAGTGCTTTGAACATTTTTGTTAAAGAGGGGGAAATTTTAAAGAACAGTTCTGAAGATAGAGAGTACTTTGAACATGATGGCTTTATATTAGAAACCCAAGGGATGAAAGCTAAGGACGTCACTTCCACTCCTAGTAAGTAATAATAGCTAATGAATCAATACATTTTCCTACCAGATTCATATAGATGCTCTGTGAAGTATTTTACATTTTGTTGGACATATAAATATGTTTCCTTCCTGTTTTGACATGTTGGTCTGTTTGGCTTCTCAAGGAACCTAGTCTGGTAAATAGTTTAAGTACACTGACTGAAAATGTTTACCATGAGCAAGTTTTAATCTTGACCGGTAGACTTTTGTAGTCTAGATATATGTTTGCATTGTCTTTATGTATGGTTATGTCATGAAATGGGAGTAGAAAGGAGGACCAACAACCCTGCAACTCATAGTCTCATACAGGGGTTGGTTTTATTTATCCTTCTTATGATCTAGAAAAGAAAATTAATGTAGGGGTTAAAGCTTCCAAGATCTAAAATTTTGTTCAAAGATGAACACTATGCATCAGATTTGACCTTAAGAGTACTCATTGTGCATTTTTATAGTAATTGAAAAAATGTAAAGAAAATGCTTATCTTTGATGTGTGATTCAAGAAAATGTTCTGTGTCTCTTAGATAGTTCAGATCTTGTCCATATTGAGATACCGTAATCTTCAAGACACAGGAGACGTGCAAACTCTAAAGTTTGCTATACATAGAAGTTGTTGTATTTCAGGAAACTAGATAAACTAGGAAATACTTGTTTTCCAAGTTAAAAGAACTTTAGAATTTCTCTGTATATAAAAACTGAGAACTATTGTGTAAACGGTATTCGATTGAATCAATTAAAATCATTGTTCATTCAAAACTCTTCTTCTTCTCTTATCATTCTTTTGTATTCTAAAACATAAACCTATACCAGTTTCAACTTGGTATCATCCTCGTTCGATTCTCCATGTCTTCCGCAGCTTCTCACGATTCAACTATGTCAACTGTTCTAAGCTCTTCGCAATCAATTATGGCTTCATCGCTTTTCTCTCAACCTCACCATATCATTACTGTTAAACTTGACGACACGAATTATTCTCTTTGGCGTGCACAGTTCTTGCCATATCTTCAAGGCTATGAGCTTGATGGTTTTGTTAATGGTGACAAACCATGTCCCTCTGCAACTCTTCCAAACACTTCGAACCCTAATCCTGATTTTGTCTCCTGGAAGAAACAAGACCGTATATTGCTTGGATGGATTTTCTCCTCTTTAACCCCTGCCGTGTTGCGACATGTTCATCGTCTTACAACCTCCCGTGAAGTTTGGACCTCTCTTGAATCTCTCTTTGCATCTAAATCTGCTGCTCACATACATCACCTTCAATGTGAGCTTCGTGCCTTGAAGAAAGGGTCTCTTTCTATGAGAGCCTATATAGACCGTGCGCGTGATATAGTTGATAGCCTGGCTGCTGCTGACACTACCGTTACAACCACTGAGTTACGACACTGCATCCTTGCTGGTTTGGATTCTTCGTATGATGCTATTGTCACTTCTCTTACAACATCTATGGCAGCCATGACCATTGAAGATTTCATCACATATCTTCTCACCTTTGAACTCCGTGTTGACCAACAAACAAAGATGCTGAACTCTCAACCTGTTGCTGCTGCTGCTTCTCGAAATTATTCTTCTCAGAATAATGGTCTTCTACCACGGCCTAATACTGGCACTTTCGATGCTGGTACTCGGCAAAGTACTGTTTGTCAGTTATGTGACAAACCTGGCTCTGATACCAAGTTGAAACTGGTATAGGTTTATGTTTTAGAATACAAAAGAATGATAAGAGAAGAAGAAGAGTTTTGAATGAACAATGATTTTAATTGATTCAATCGAATACCGTTTACACAATAGTTCTCATTGTGCCAATTTATGCATGCCAATCGAATTCCATTAAAGGAATTGAGACTTCAGCTCCAATAGTTAAGTTCCCAACAGTAATATCAGTTTACCTAGATGGAAGTCCTAATTAAGCAACATGTACTGGAAGTGTAATTCATATTTCCAGAGTGAGGGAAGCTTCTTGGTCCCCCCCTAATTGTAGTAAGGGGAAAGATGATGAATGCTGCTCTCAACCAAAATCCATTTAAACTTGTCCTTATTTTTCTTGTTCCTCTCCAACTGCGATAAAAACAACCTTCTTAATCAAATGGTACAAATCATCTGGGCTGTCAGGTGCAACCCATGGAATATGTAAGTTCTTGCTTCCAGCAACACTCTTAACCTGAGCAATTTCATCTGAACCAAGTAAAACCCGAACTTACAAATGCTATCCTAGTGAGGAAATTTTGAAAAAGCTTGGTGGAGTTCCTATTGGTATGGCAAAGCTGATTACAAAATACCCTTATCTCCACTGTGCATATGTCCCATCTTGAAAGAATGGAAATTGTATTTAATAAGCCTAAGTGAAGATTATATACCATGCATTTCTACTGAATAAGGGAGGTTATTACTTGGGCAATGCTGGTAATGCGTTTCTACAAATCGGGAAAGGGTCGACGTACGTTAACTAGTAATTGGATTTTGTTTTATTTATTGTGTTAGAGTTGAAATGATTTAGTTTATTAGGGACACAGTAGAAGTATTTTTGTTGATGCACTGATTGGGTCACAAAGACTTGAACATCATTCACAGTAGCTTTCATGATCATTTTTCTATCTACTAGAAATATTTTTACAAATGTATTGGACAGCTGATGACAAAATAGCCTTACCTCCACTGTGCATATAAACACTCCATCTTGACAGAATTCGGATTGCATTCAGTAAGCCTAATTAAAGCTTCGTTACTATCTTTTGCTAACCATTGAAGCTATTAGTGCAACTGAATTTGTGATTCGGCATTACTGGAAACAATGTTCTCAATACTGTTAGCTCATTATATCAGTAAATTGTGTGACTCATATGCTTTGTCATTTGCGGTTTGGCGTGAGACTTTGAAGAAAGACCGTTAATATGCGTTGTGTACATCAATAAGTTAGTGGTGTCTTTTGTTCTAGATTTCTTGGTATTAATCTCCTATGAATTTGTGTTTGCAGTAAAGAAGAGGAAAGGAAGGTCTGAACTTAGTAAAGAACAAATATCCAAGTGGCAGGTACTTTTAATGGTTGTTCAGTTTTTTCAATTAAGCTATCTGCATTAGGAAGCTTTTTTAACACGACGATGATAACCCTACTTTTCTTTCAAATGGAATGCACTATCTTGATACTAGAGCAAGACATGTAGAAGTTACTTTCTTATCTAGACATTGACTATTATGAACTTATGAGATTTCAAAGCAACAGTAGCTTAAACATGGCAAACATTAGTTGAACTAGAGTGGATGTATACAAAACTCTTGTACACATAAAATGCTTCGTCTCCATATTCTAGTGCATAATTGAACTAAAGTAGCAAAGCCACCTCAGGTTTATCTTTTGATGTTTTTTTTTGTTTTTTTTTCGGGAGAGTTATCATTATGGGTTCATCATATTCTGTACAACAACATTTCTTGAATCAGGATTTACATATTTTGAATAACTTTCCATTAGGAAGTATCTTTTGGTTTGCTCACCAAAGTGTGTGTTTTCCGCAACCAAGTCCCATCTTGATTTTGTATTGTTTCCTGGAATATGGAAAGGAGTAATGCATTCTTAGAAGTTAAAGGTCTCTTATATGTGTTTAATGTTATGTTTCATACAGTCATCTGCAGCATACAATGGAACAACATTTATCGTTTCTATTAATTCAAGCGGGTTGTATTTCATTGTCGATGGTTTATCATTCCTGTTGGCGGATTCTGATACAGCTGAGAAGATGGCAAGATTGACAAAAGAAAAACCTTCGTACAGATTGCGAAAAACTGTTCCAGGTTGGAGAAGCAATGCTTGCTGTTGTTCATGGCACAAACCTTTGGTCTGAGTACATTCTTGATGTTCTGGAGCCAAAGGTAGTAAAAAAATGGCATTTTGTTTATTTATATTTGAATTGGAAATTATGATAAAGAGGTATAAATTATTTAATAATGTGCAGGTTAAAAACGAAAATTGGACTACCAAGCAATGCGCAGTCGAGGCACAAAATATAATGAGAACCCATCAATTTTCAAGCGAACATCTAGTGAAAAACAAGCTTCCTAAAGATTTTGATTATCGAAATGCTGGTTGTGGGATTGTATTTGGTTCCTACATCGAGAACCATGAGAAGGTGAGTTTGGTCAATATTTTTTTATTTCTTCATATTGTGAAATGTTATATAAGAAAATAATAATTGGTATGTCTTATTTTGTTTAATTATTTGTGTTTCAATATAGGCTAAAGTTGGTAGTATGTTTTATGATGACAAAGACAATATACAAGAGATAATAGACGTGAACAATTACCATGGGACGATTCAAGGCATATATGACGATAAAACAAAGCATGTTGGCTATCTCTGCCTTGGATTAGGTGGTGATCATTCTCATTCAGAGTTAGTACTTCACCATTCATTTCACCAAATTGGAAATGCGTTGGATAGAACTGTCTTGCTCTTGAAAATGGAAACCTTGAGGAGCAAGAGCACGCTTATGTTCTCCTAAATGCAATGCGTGAAGCTGTCGAAAATTCCTTTTTTTTTTTTTTTAATAATTAGTTTATTGTAATACTCTTCTTATTCAATATAATAATAATAATAGTTCTATTCTTAAATGAATAATTTAGTAAAAATATCTGGATTTTTTTTTTGATGAAACAGGCAAGTATATTACTCCTTCTGGTATAAAAAATCTACTGCATCCTTATGCTACGGTGAATGAAAAGGATCTTGACAAGGTTATCAGTGAGCTGGAGCCAGAAGTGAGGTTTGAGTTGGTAGTTAATAAGCCTGATCGAAGACCAAGTAAACAACTGAAGCGTGCTTAGTTTCATTATAAGGTCTCATAATTCCATCTGTAGTTACTTACCAGAGTCTGTATGTTATTAATGATTTTCCTATATCTTGTTTTACACAATGAATTCACTAATCCTTGTACGCGGCTCTACCATTAACAGTTTCTCCGCTTTGATCTTCAATTTTTGTTATGCCAGGTACACACAGATGTTTGAAACTAAACTAGTAATGAACTTCCAGTTGAAACATAACAATCAAATTCATTAACTTGTAAACTATTGCACCCTTCATCAGCAACATTTTCAAGGCCATAATGTTATGTTTTCGTACCGACCACTTTCTTAGAAGAAGGGAGGAACAAATCTGCGGCAGCAACTTACGCGAACTTTATCAATTATAGTACCGGGCCATTGTCGACTAACAGAGCCGGGCCATTGTCAAAATTACGTTTAAGGCCGAGGTGACATCACGAATGGCCCACTAAGAAAGAATAAAAACCTCTCCCATCCCATCCCATCCCCTTCCAAAAGCGAACAAAAATCCCAAATTATTACTGTGAGAGAGGAGAGAAGGAAGCTGCTGTTGGCGCAATATGGAAGTGTGATGGGTTTTATGGAAATGTTTTGGAAAGAGAGGTTGGTTTAATTGAAAAGAGGAGGTTTTTATTATTTTTGGAAATGTTTACAAAGGCTCTTTGATTTTTTCTACTAGCTCTTACTCTCTACTACTTGGTTGCTCACTTGGTTTTTTTTGATGGTTACAAATGAACCAAGACTTGCCTATTTATAGACTCACTTATTTCTCTAGATAGTTCTATCTAGACTCTTCTTTACACTCTCATTACACTCTTATCTAGAGGGAATATTCTAGAGTATAATACCAAGGATAAGCATGTATGATCTTATCCTTCACATGTCTAATTTGACTAATACTTATCTAGAATACAAGGATAAGTATGGAGGAGTTTATCCTCACATGTCTATTTAGACTAATCTAGATAATTCTAGTTTTAACATCACAAATTACTATATTTTTATTTTTATTATTTTTTTAACACCCCCTCTTAATTTGTGATGTTAAGCTTGTCTCTGAAATGATTGAACTTATCTACTGTGACCGCTTTTGTAAAAATGTCCGCATTTTGTTCTTGCGTTGGACAGAATTGGAGCTCAATTTCTTTGTTTTCCACTAGTTCTCTGATGAAGTGGTGTCGTAGCTCGATGTGCTTCGTCCGTCCGTGGAAGACTGGATTTTTTGTCATTGCAATTGTAGACATATTGTCACAGTAGATAGTTGTCGGCTGCTTTTGCCTTTGTTGTAGGTCGGTCATTATTCTTCTCAACCATACTGCTTCACATGATGCACTTGTTGCTGCTATGTACTCTGCTTCGGCTGATGATAGTGCCACCGTACTTTTCTTTTTAGAACTCCAAGAGATAACTTTTGTTCCCATACAGAAAACATAGCCTGATGTGCTTTTTCTGTCTTCAATAGAACTTGCCCAATCGCTATCTGTGAAGCCGATTAAATTATTATCTTCTTCTCTTATATACTTGATGCCAAAATCTTTTGTTCCCTTGATATATCGGAGAATTCTTTTTGCAGCGGCGTAGTGTAACTTGCTTGGCTCGCTCATAAACCGAGAAACAATGCTGGTTGCATTGACGATGTCTGCCTTGTATTTGTTAAGTAGATCAGTGAGCCGACTAGACTTCTGAATAAGGTTGGATCCACTTTAGTTGCTCCATCATTTTTTACGAATTTCTCATTGGCACCCATTGGAGTTGCAATTGGTTTGCAATCCATCATATTGAACCTTTTCAGTATGTCTTCTGCATATTTTTCTTGGGAAATGAATATTTCTTCTGGAGATTGTTTTTCTTGAATCCCAAGAAAATATCGCATAAGTCCTAAGTCTGTCATCTCATATTCTTTCATCATCTCCTTCTTAAATTTTTCTGCCATCTCTTGTTTTGTGCTGGCATAAATTAAATCATCAACGTAGAGACAGAGACGATTAGGAAATCCATACCTTGTCTTCTTATGTATAGGGATGGCTCACTTGGACTTTTCTCAAATCCGTTATCTCGGAAGTATTTGTCGATTTTGCTGTTCCATGCACGCGGTGCTTGTTTGAGACCATATAGTGCTTTGCGGAGACGATAAACCATTTTTTATTTTCCTTTTCGGACATATCCTTGAGGTTGTTCAACGTACACCTCTTCTTCCAGTTCTCCATTTAGGAACGCCGACTTTACGTCCAATTGGTAGACCTTTATTTTAAGTTGAGCTGCCAAAGCTAACACCATCCGAATTGTTTCCATGCGAGCGACTGGGGCAAATGTTTCGGTGTAGTCAATTCCTGGTTGCTGGGAATATCCTTTTGCAACTAGCCTTGCCTTGTGCTTTTGAATTGACCCATCTTCATTATATTTTGTCTTGTAGACCCACTTTAGACCAATTATTTCTTTGTCTGTTGGCTGATTTACAAGCTCCCATGTCTTATTTTTCTGAATTACTCGCATTTCTTCATCCATGGCGTTTCTCCATTTTTCTTCTTTTGCCGCTTCCTCATATTTGTGAGGTTCTAGTGCTATAAATGCACAATTAGATGTATTATAAATATCTACTAGGGAACGCACCTTTCTAGGTGTGGGACTTGTTTATGATGAACTTGGAGGTGTGGCACTTGCTTCTGATGAACTTGGACTTTGTTGTGTTGGACTTGGAGATTTCGGGCTAGCTGGTGGAGTTCTTTCATCCTGACGTGGCTGATCTGGCTCGTCTTCAATGAGTAGTGGCAACTCATGGTTGTCTGGTTCATCATTCCAATCCCATGATTTGAATTCATCAAAGATAACATCTCTTGAAATCACTAGTTCCTTTGTGTCTGGATTTAGAAGTCTATATGCTTTAGACTCTTCGCTGTATCCGATGAAAATTAGCTTTTCTCCTTTTTCATCGAACTTTTCTCTATGTTGGGATGGAATATGTGAGTATGCTACGCAACCAAAAATTCTGAAAGAAGTTATCTCAGGCTTTTTCTTATGCCAAGCTTCATACGGAGTTTTGTTAAGAACTGCTTTTGTTGGCGAGCGATTGAGAATGTAAACTGCGGTGTTGACTGCTTCAGCCCAGTAAGTGTTGGGTAGCTTCCTTGCTTTTAGCATATTGCGAGCCATTTCTACGATTGTACGATTTTTCCTTTCCGCGACGCCATTTTGTTGTGGAGTGTATCGAACAGTAGCTCCTTCTTAATTCCATTTTCTTTGCAGTAGTTGATAAATTTAGTTGAAGTAAATTCTCCAGCACGGTCTGTACGGAAAACCTTCAGTTGATGACCACTTTGCTTCTCTGCCAACGCCTTGAACTCTAGGAATTTAGTGAATGCCTCGGACTTCTGCTCGAGAATATACACCCACATCATCCTGGTATAATCGTCCACGAATAAGAGAAAATATCTCCTATTGTTGAGTGAGGTTGTTCTTGTCGGACCGCATATATCGGCGTGCACCAATTCGAGGGGTCTTCTTGCTCTCCACGATGTGCTTGTGAACGGAAGTCTGTGAAACTTCCCAAGAATACATCCTTCACATACTTTATCTCCACCGCTGATATTAGGAAGACCGATAACCATGTTCTTTGATTTTAGAACCTTCAAGGATCTGTAGTTGAGATGGCCGTATCTCAAATGCCATAACTTGCATTCATCTATATGATTGGTACTCATTGCACAATTTCCAATTGATGGCATAGATAGTGGAAAGACAAAATTTTCTATCATTTTTACTTTTGCCATCAATTGCTTATTAATTTTATCATAAATTGTGCATTCTCCGTCTTCGAAATGTAGTGAGTACCCTTTTCGTATGAGTTTTCCAACACTTAATAAATTTTGAGCTAGGCCAGGAACATAAAGAACATCTGATATGTATCGAGTTTTACCTGACCTTGTTCGTACGGATATGACTCCTCTTCCTTCAACATTCTGGTACTTTCCATCGCCCAGTTTGACCGGTGGAGTCTCTTTCTCCTCCAACTTCACAAAATATTCTTTATTTCCTGTCATATGGCTGCTACATCCGCTGTCGACATACCATATACCTTGCGCTTCTTGTTGCGAGGTGAGGCAGGAATAAAATACTTGATTTTGAGAATCGTTTTTCTCGGAATAGTTGGCTTCATTATTTTTAAACCAACAATCCTTTTCCATGTGATTTAATTTATCACACTTGGTGCACTTATATCTGCAATTTTCAGTTGGATGGCCAAACTTTTTGCAAACATTGCATCGGAGATTTGAGGAGTAATTTTTCCCGTAACTTTGATTGTTGTTTCTGTAACCTCCTTTTCCTCTTCCACGTCCGCGGTAGAAATTTTTGGGCCCTTGATTTGATGTCGACCCTTTCTCGTATTGCGAGTTTGATGATGATCCCCTTCTGGAGCTTTCTTTACTGGCTTCCGTATTTTTCTTTTCACTGAAATTTATTTTTGATTGAAACGCCTGCTCCAACGGTTGCTCCGCGAACCTATTTATTCTTTTTTCATGCGCCTCCAGTGAACCCATTAATTCGTGTACCGAGAGAGTCGATAAATTTTTGGACTCCTCAATGGCAGCGACAATATGATCGAATTTGAAAGGTAAGCTTCTTAAAATCTTTTCTACAATTCTTTTATTTTCAATGGTGTCTCCATAACTACTAATTTGATTCACTATACCAGTAACTCTTGTAAAGAAGTTCTGGATAGTTTCATTTTCTTTCATGAGTAAATTATCAAAGTCTCGCCATAAATTTTGTAGTTTAATGGAGATTACCTTTTCTGAACCTTGGAATGCAACTTTGAGAATATTCCAGGCCTCCTTCGAAGTTTTCGCTGCCGAAATTCGAGGAAAAATAGTTTTGCTTACCCCCTGTTGTATGAACAGTAGTGCTTTAGCATCTTTCTTCTTATTATCCTTATACTCTTTTTTCTCTGCCTCTGTCCATGACGATAGAATTGCTGCCGACTCGGGTACCTTATAACCATCTTCTACAAGATCCCATAGGTCTTGTGAAATGAACAATGTCTTCATTTGTGGACTCCAATAATCAAAACTCTCACCATCAAAAATTGGAATTAAACTTTGGGCATAGTTGAAACCTTGAATACTTTCCATGGGTAGAGTTTTAGGATTATCGGGATAGGTTTGCTCTGATACCAAATTTGTTGGCGCAATATGGAAGTGTGATGGGTTTTATGGAAATGTTTTGGGAAGAGAGGTTGGTTTAATTGAAAAGAGGAGGTTTTTATTATTTTTGGAAATGTTTACAAAGGCTCTTTGATTTTTTCTACTAGCTCTTACTCTCTACTACTTGGTTGCTCACTTGGTTTTTTTTGATGGTTACAAATGAACCAAGACTTGCCTATTTATAGACTCACTTATTTCTCTAGATAGTTCTAGCTAGACTCTTCTTTACACTCTCATTACACTCTTATCTAGAGGGAATATTCTAGAGTATAATACCAAGGATAAGCATGTATGATCTTATCCTTCACATGTCTAATTTGACTAATACTTATCTAGAATACAAGGATAAGTATGGAGGAGTTTATCCTCACATGTCTATTTAGACTAATCTAGATAATTCTAGTTTTAACATCACAAATTACTAATTTTTTATTTTTATTATTTTTTTAACAGCTGCTTCCCAATAATTTTGAATTCCATCATATTCTTAGATCTGACGATTAAATTATATCATCAAGGTGATTCCTCGTATATTTATTTGTGTTGATTTTTTCTTTTTTTCCCCTTTTCTGAATAATCAGAATTTCCAGAGTTGTTTTTAGGGTTTCAATGGGGAAGACCAACAATAAGAGAAGGAAGCTAGTTGATGACGGAGAAAACCCCAACAAAACCCTCAAAGTAAATTTTTCTTCAGTCTTCTACTCTACATAGTTGTTATTTATTATTATGATTGATTATTGTTGTTGTTGTTGTAGGGATCTGCTGATAAGAAAGAGCCAAGCTCGGTTGAAGAAGCTCCATATGTAATTGTAGTCCATGGACCTCCCAAGGTACTAGTAATTACTGATTCTTTTTGTTTATATCATCACAATTAGGCTTAGTTTCTAACTCAATTGTTACAGCACAAGGATAATTATTTTCATATCAGCTAGTATTTGGTAATTCAGACTTTAAACACGATTTGGGGTTTGTTTTTGTGTTCTAGGTTGGGAAATCTTTGTTGATTAAGTCTCTAATAAAGCATTATACAGATCAAAGTCTTGAGAACATACAGGGACCCATTATGGTACTAACAGGTATATATAGCCGACTTGTCTAATTCACTACATACTAGACCAGTGCTAGACAGTATCTCATTCTGCTTTTGGTTCTTTGCTAGGTAACGGAAGACGGATACAGTTTGTGGAGTGTCCGAACAATATGAATGGCATGATTGATGCTGCAAAGTATGCAGATGCTGTGATATTGCTCATTGATGCAAATTATGGGTTTGAAATGGTAAGTCACAGTAAAATGTTCAGAATGTGATTCGATAGTCATTACATTTGTATTTAAAAATCATAATCCACACTAAAGTCTAGTGTTCATCCCCATTAAATTTCTTTTAAGAATTTGACATTCCACCACCATGGTAGCTTCTTGATATTTGCTTCACCCCCGAAGAAGATTGTTACCAATTTTAGTCTTTAAATTGCAATGGCTTGTTAAAACAAAACCATACTAACAAGTGGATGCGTACCTTCCAATGCCTTAACAATCTAGTTTTCCTTGTGAAACCACGTGCTTACTTCAAGGCATCTTGCCCTTTTCGAATAGGGGTAATTTAGTCCGTCTGTAATGCACCTTTTTATCCTTTTCCTCTTCGTTGTGATGATGGTTTATAAGGTTATTTAGCTTCTTCAATTTGTCCATGCATACCCCTCGGTCATTTTTTATAAAGCAAGATGGTCTTGGGAATCCCTAAGTTAGTTTTAACTTTCTGATGTTCAAGTAAAGGACATCCAGAAACTTCAAACGGTACTTACTAACGTCAGTGCAACATAATTTTTTCTGTGTCGTCAACTATATCCAACTTTAATGGAAGCTAATCGACATGTTCTTTTCTCACTGCAAAATGCTTTTGTTGATTTTAGGAAATATTCGAGTTCCTTAACCTCTTACAAGTTCATGGCATGCCAGAGGTTATGGGGGTGCTTACATATCTTGATGAGCTAAAATATGCATCACGTAAAAAGTGGATCATGGAAGATTTCACGGCTAATATACATGAAGGAGCAAAGATCTTCTGCTTGTCTTTCCTTCACGGGATGTGAGTATATTTGGACCAGCATACCGTTCTTGCACCTATCATATGAGTTATAATGTTCATGTGGTACAACATGCTATGATGTTCATGTGGTACAACATGAAAGTAAATTAAGGAGTCACTATCATGATTTCTTATCCAGGTATGAGAAGGATGAAATTGACAAATTGGCAAAGTTCCTATCGGTTATGGAATTTCATACTTCGTCACGGCGAGCTACGCACCCTTATTTCCTCGTAGATCATTTTGAGGATGTCACTTCTCCAGCAAATGTGGATATGGATATAAAATGCAAGAGAGACATAATTTTGTACGGTTATCTTCGAGGTTGTGATATCAAGAAAGGAACTAAGGTACCTTTTTCAGTTACCTTAACTGATGAAGAACTTGCTTTTTATTTCCGTTACCAGTTACAACTACAGCCTAGAGGCACCTTCATTGATCATGTTTTTTTTGTTCTGTCTATTTTGTTCCTAAAAGCATACCCGAATCTGACCTTTAAAATATTCTCCTAATCACATTTTGCTCATACTTTTGCATGGCAAGTTTCATATTAAGACCATTTTGTACCCTGTCTTTATTTTCTTGTATATTATTTTAATTTGTGCAAAGTTGTGTATCTTAGAAGAAAATAGAAAGTACCAGTTTTAGATCAGTTTTTTTCTAGAATTCCTGTGCTTCTATACAGAGCTCATTAACTGACGAATGAGAAGAAATGAGGTTCACAAAAATAGAATATGACACTAGTTAAGTTTAATGCTAAGTGGTACGAGTCCTTTGATATTTTGGTCCTGTGCATTGTACTTGCATTTTGTTCCATCAAATGCTTGATGGTCATACTTGGTACTGTTCCAGGTGCATATAGCTGGTGTCGGTGATTACCCTTTAGCTGATATTACACTCTCAGCTGACCCTATCCCTTTACTGCCTGTTGACGGCAATGATAAGCAGGTACTCGCTGAAAATATTTTAGTTTCTACGTTTTGGTTGAAATAAATAGTTATTCATATCTATCTCTTACAGTTTAAAAAGGCGGTAATCGATTTTCGTACTTTTTTTGTTGGAATAAATACTTTGGCCAGATGAAGATTAATATTGAAGAACCACACTTGGGGATTGAAAGTTTCAGAAGAGGGACATACCTAAGGTTCAGGGTTCTTGGCGTTCCTTTTGAGATGGTTTCCAATCACACTCCCTGTCAGCCTATTCTCGTTGGAGGTATCAGTCGTGCAGAAGATAATGTTGGACATATGCAGGTTAAATTTCCTTTTGAGATGGTTTCCAATTTACCCAGAGTCGACAGTTATACATAGTAATTGTGCAAAGTGCACAAACAGGTTATTTGGGTTCTCTTATCCAGGTTAAAAGCCAATGATTTTCCCTTACCTGTTTATGACTGGTTATTGTAAACCCAATGGATTTCCCTTACCCTTCTTGTATCTTCATCTATTCTTTGTTGCTTTTCCAGGTGAGACTTAAGCAGCACATTTGGCATAAAAATATGTTGGAGACAAAAGATCCTATCATTGTTTCAGTTGGTTGGAGAAGGTACCAAACAACACCTATCTATTACCAAGTCTCCCATGGACGGCACAAAATGCTCGAATTTACCCCTGTGGACGAACCCTGCCTTGCAACCTTTTGGGGCCCTCTCGCGCCTCCCGGTGCTAGAGTTGTTGCTGTACGGAGTTTTGCTGACAACAAGGTTTGATGTGTTCTTTTAAGTTAGAAACTTTAAAATTAATTATCTAAAATCAAATGCTTGTTGCTTATGCTTGATTCCTTGTGGGCATCTGGTCAAATATCAGGAAAAACATGAATTTTGTACCTCCCTGGACTCTAATGTTCAGCAATATGGAAGTTAGGACCTTTTATTTTGTACTTATTAGTATTACTGTGATAAATGTACGAAATTAAAGAGCAGTTACATTCATGTATCAAACGTTACTTGTCTGTCATTGTTAAGTTGCTTCTATCATGGATTTTTTATTTGCTCAGTAGCTTGTGTTTAAATCTTCAGGCACCATTTCGGATTCTAGCAACAGCTGATGTACTCAAATTTAACCACACTGCAAAGATAGTTGAGAGAATCAAGCGGATTGGAACTCCATGCTTGATTTTGAACGAGACTGCTCTTATCCAGGACATGTTTACATCAGATGATGAAGTCAATCGGTTTAGAGATGTCAAAATTAAAACTGCGCATGGAATTCGAGGGAAGGTTAATGAGGTTAGTATACATGGAAACATTTTCTCTCTCTTTCATCTGTGGAAACATGTTTACATCTGTGATTTTTGTGGTCATTTCTATTGGTTCTCAGTTGTGTTATTTCTATGTGAATGTCCAAATTGTATACCCACTTGTATCAGTCTGTTTGGTTGTATCTGGATCCCCACGCCTGTATGTGTTCCTAATGGTATTCCTATCGTGCAGGCTGCAGCAAAATCAGAGCTCCCTATCAGGGTGCGATGGAATGATGGTCAACCTAGAGAAGGGATTGCAAAGTGCACATTTGATTGCAGAATTTGTATGAATGATACCATTCACTTGTGCGAGTGGACTCAAGTAGAGGTTCCTTGCATCTTCAACCCACTAACGACGCCCCTGGAACCTAGCAATCTTGTTTGGCAGGATTCAGTCGATAAGGTTTTCTCTTAATCTCGGTTGGGAGTTGCTGTTCACAATTTTAACTGGTCGTATCTGAGTACTCATGTTTATTTATCAGAGGCAAAAGAAGCTGAACGAATCCGATGAAAGTGAAGCACATGTGTTGGTGATAGAGGAGAAACAGATAGCAACGGAATATGTGAGAAAAAGGTGTATAGATATTTATGGCGAGAAGCTCAAGGATGGTCCGGCGCAGAAGCGGCAGACTGTCGAACAACGGCGTGCAGTGATCATTGTCCACCCCAAGCCGTTTGGTTCGGGGTCTGAGTGGCGTGCGCAGTTGGTGGTAAGTAAGAACTTTGGCTTTTGTGTTTGTATGCAGTTTTTGCTGGTATGTCCTGTGTTTAGATGTTTCCTTCCCTTCCCAATTTGTAGATAACTTCTGTAGCTCTCGTCAAAATCAAGATCAATTTATATACGGTTTAGATCGATTTGTATATAGCTTTCAGGATAGTGAAATGTGAAACCTGCGTCTGATTTGGTTTTGATTTTGCTTTATCTACAGAAACAACAGTTAAAGCTTATGAGGCAAAATATTGCTCCTGGGTTCCTTACAACTGAGTGTGGATAGCCATGTAGAGCCAGGGTTGAGACTTGAGACTTGACCAAGCGGTTTAAACAGGAACAGCTGGAGGACGGGGAGAGAGGACTGTTATGTTTGTATTGTTTAGACGTTTTGTTGTGTCATGACATGACCGTTTTGTTGATAATCAATAGTCTAAGCAAATGTGGTGTATATGTATGTGTTTTAAAGGGCTGTCGACAGAGATGCTTTGGCCCTCTAACTTTGTTTCTGCCGGCTAGACTCAACTTTTCAACTCTGCCCAGTTTTAGCGAACCATGTAGCTTAATTAGACCGTGTAGGTAATCCTAGCTCTGCCTCGGCCATCGACTTTATAACGGGGTCTTCTTCTTTTGTGATACCTACTACAGTAAGTGCTAAACATTGTGATACCTACACCAGTGTGTTAAACATTATGGAACACTCTATAGGATCTGTTTAAGTTGTTAGGGTGTGAGGGTTTATGTACAAGATCAGAAGCATTAAATATCCTACTTTTTAGCTTGGGTTTAGCAATTGTTCATTGAAATAGAGGATAACTCATGACTAATTAATAAAGGGTAAATTAGCCATTACCTAAATTATTTGGCTAAGTGATAGCTTAATTATTTCATACTCTCTCCGTTTTATTTTAGATGATGTTTTAGAGTTATTTTTTGGTTCCGAAAATTTTCATATTTTTCCATAAAACTACTAATAACGCCCTTATGTTTTATCTTGGAACTATAAATTTATATTTAAATGCACTAATAACAATTAATGTTTGAAGACTTTTTTTAAGTGTATAGATAGAAAATTTTCATATTTCTCTTCATTTCCTAATCTGCGTGAAAACTCCAAAAACATCAACTAAAGTGGAACGGAGGGAGAATTTTTTTATTTTTTTGGGTACCCCCGAATTTATGAAGGTATCCACAAATGTGGGTCATTTGGAGGATGTTTGGATGATAAAAATAAAAATCAATTTCAGAGAAAAAAATTAAAAAATAAATTTGCTTTACAAAATGTGGATTTTTTTTTGCTTTTAGGATTCATTTCAAAATCATTTTCGAAGGGTGTCTAAACGTAACTTCTAAAAAACAGTATCCTAAAAGGGTGTCCAGATATTTCTTGCATCCGTACGCTCTTTTATTTCGTGGCATAACTTGTATCATAACATACGCTTCATATTTGCCTGAAATTCGTTCCCGGAAATATAGCAATCCTTGTCCCCTCGCTCAATCCCACGAGCTAAACTCACATTGGTTTTAGAGATAATCAGACTCAAACTGATGACTTTGTTGAAATAAATTGTTTTCACTAATCACTATAAGATTGTATACCCAAATGAATTTCTGATTTTTCTATGTTCATAAATTAGAAAATAACTACTTGAGTGAGAAGTTAGTACATCAAATTCCAAACAAATTGTATCCCTTTCAACACTCTCTTCTGTTTGATATAGCACAACAGAAGTAGCTTTTCGATTTTTAGAAATCGAAAAGCCAGAAATTAATTTGGCAGTCAGATTTCTATTCCTACATTCTATTTCTGAAGAAACAGAAATCAAAAACAGATTTATATCCATACAACTTCTAATCACATCCACCTAGCAACTTTTACCGTGGACAATTTGTTTATTTATCCAATCCCATAAGTCGTGTTGACTGTTTGCATTTATTACCACAGACGTGAGAGACTAGACTATTCAGACTCGTGCTGTCTGCGTCTATCAAATCGTTGGCGCTTTTTTTTAAAATTCTTCTCCTTCTCCTTCTCTCACCCTCTCCTCTTCCTTTCTCTTTCCTTTTATCTTCCTCTTCCTCTCTATCGGTTTGTACAGAAACGCTCTGATTTCTGGTGCGTTTTAATGATTTTTTCTGTTAAATTATTGGTGATGATCTTGTGAACAGAAACCCTCTGATCAGAGTTTGCATTATCAGTAGATCAGAACACTAAAGATGGATTTGCTGCTTCTGGAGGAAGTCTTAAAGTCCTTGAATACTTGATTGAGGAAATTGGAGTTGATATTGATGTCAAATATGGATTAGGTATGATAACAATTGAGGATGTTTCTTCCAATTTTATGGTAATTGGTGTTGATAGTACTGTTCTTCTTCTAATTCTAAATTGTTTGAATTTGTTTTTTATTCGTTTATATCTGAATTAGGGTTTAGGAAGTACTTGAATTGAAAATTGATGTTTTCTATTCATGCATCTTCTCATGTTTAGAATTGTAATGTAAACCATACGAACAAGTGGGTGCCTAACAATCTAGTCTTCCTTCTAATTCTGTCTTAGTTAAGGTATCTTTTCCTTTGCAACAAGGGTTAATAAAGCTTGGCGTAATAAGCTTTTTATACTTTTCCGTGGATAGTCCTCAGGCATTTTGTTCAAATAAAAGGGTTCTTCTGAATCTTTGATTGTGGGATATTCAAGAAAAGACTTCCAGAAGCTTCAATCTGTAGATACAGACGTCAGTGGAATATTAATTTTTCTGTGTCCTTAAGTATGTTCAATTTAGCTAATCAATATGTTTTTCTTACTGCAAAATGGGTTTGTTGATTTTAGGACACATTCGAGTTCCTTAACCTCTTACAAGTCATGGGATGCTAAAGGTTATGGGGGTGCTTACATATCTTGATGAGCCAAAGGATGCAGAACCACGTAGAATAACCAAACAGTGCCTCATGGACATATTCAAGAATAATATCCATGAAGGAGCAAGAACATTCTGCTTGTTTGGTATAATGTATTTATGAATCCATGGGACTCACAGGAAGGATACAACAAAATGAAACTAAATTAAGGAGTGTCCATGTTGATTTCTTATCCAGGTATTGGAAGCATGAAATTCACGAACCGGCAAACTTCCTTTCGGTTATGGAATTTCATACCTTTTCAGGCGTGCTACACATCCTTATTTGCTGGTAGATCATTTTGAGGATGTGACTTCTCTAGAAACCGTGCATATGGATAGAAAATGCAATAGAGACATTATTCTGTATGATTATCTTCGAGGTTATGATATCAAGATAGGAAATAAGGTAATACCTTAACTGCTGACAAAATTGCTTTTTTATTTTCATCACTTGTCAGAACAGGAGCCTTGAGGCGCCTTAACTCGTCCATTTTTTTCATAAGAGCATATCCATTTTGCTCAGATTTTTGCATGTTAATTTGTGTAATTGATAAGAAAATAGAAAAATACCAGCATTTTATAGAATTTCCTGTGCTTCTATGTGGAACTCATTAACTGAAGATCTAGAAAAAGACTAGGTAAGCTTAATGCTAAGTTGTTTGAGTCTCTGGTTCAAGCATTTGATTTTTTCCATGTTTTTCTTATTTTTTCTGTGATGCACTTACATACCTATCGTTTTCACTTCTTGTGCAACATGTAATATTCTCAGAAATCGTTAAGCACAAGTGTGTGTAATATACCCTTTCTGATGATGTGTTTCACAGGTGAAACTCCGCTATCCTTGGCAGCTATAAAAGCGCGCCTGGCTGCTGTGGAATATCTTCTTAAAATGAGTGTGAATCCTGAAATACTGGATGCTTTGAATTGTACTCCTTTGCATCTTGCCGCTGTGAAAGGTAGGATGCATTCCAACTGATTTGGCAACGTTCCTAATGTGTTATTCAGACATTTTAGAATAGCTTAAATGAGGCCTTAATGTGTTTTTGTGTTGCAGGGCATAATTTTGTCATACCTTTTTGTTGCTTTCAAAGGTATTAATGTGGATATTACGAATGAATTTGGCTCACCGCTACAATATCCTGCTACTGCTAACAAACACAATACTGTTAAAATTCTTCTGGATCATGGTGCCAATGTGAGTGGCATTTACCTTTTATTCATGAACGTTTGGCTATCTGTTTAGCTAATACTCAAGTGATTTCTAAATTATGACCTAAACTTCATCCTGATCAGACATGAACTCGACATTTTTTTTATATATATATATTTTTTAAATTTTGAAGAACTATTTAAAGCTAAATCCTATATAAAAGGTTGATTGTACAGTGAGCTCTTTTGATTAAAAGCTTACTTTTCCTATCGTTGTCGAGTTGAATCTCTGTCTAATGTTGCGTCATAAGTTTTTTCTTTTTAGCTTGTTGAAATGTTAGTTTGATCATAATGCACCTCCTATCTGAGTACATATTTGTTCATGGAAATGATAATCACATGTGTATCTTAGGATTGTTTGGTGTTGTGGTTGTTGGGTGCCTCAATTTGTTTACCTATTCGATTTTTGGGTTTGTAGATATAACCTATATAACTTGCTCTGGTAAACATTTTTGTCATCTATGTAAGCAGGTGCTGATCCAAATGGTGCACCAGATGGAATAAAAGCTCTTCCACTCGCAGTGGGGGTAGCACAAATGATCCAGATCCTTTGTGACAAATCATCAAGCTGCTGCAAGCTGGTCCAGATCCAAATGTTGCGAATATATAGTAAGCTTATTTAACCTTTGGTCTCTATTCATTTAGTGCGCATCAACTGTTTTAATTGCTTGAAATGGTACTTACAAGTTTTTATAGTGGCACTTAATGAGCGTCTCATTTGTCTTTATAAAGCTCCATGGGCCACTTTGAGTCGAATGATCAGAGGGATTGCCTTTATTATTTCTTGCCTGTGCTAGAAAGGCCCAACTTTTTTGATCCTCTGTTGAGTTTTTTATTGTGTTTACACTGAGATGTTTCATTGATGTCACCTATTGTTGTTTGGTTTATGTAAATCGACTTTTTTCTTGTCACAGCGCGGTCTAAAGCCAAGAGAAGTCGCAGCTGTTATCGGTCATCGTCAAGGTGTTGAGATTATTTTTCCTGTCACTTCTACTATTCCATCATATGTTGACTGGAGCATAAATGGGATAATGAAGCATGCGAAATCTAAGAAGTTCAACAAAAAGGTAAAAACATTATATATTTTTGTTTCGCGGTTTTGAATAGTGGCTTACTTTTTTGACACTAAAATGACTTCAATATCGTTTCAATGGCTTACTGTAAACCATCTATCACTAGAAGTTGTGGATTGATATTAGCTTCGTAGTTTCTGTTGGCATTAAGCAGTTTCCAACTTCCATGCAGTGGAGCTCATAAATGTGTAGTTTGTAGAAAATTTTCAAGTAAACTCATTGTATTAAATCTTCATTACTGACAGACGAATCGTAAAGCAGCGGAGTATTTTCTTGACGAATCGTAAAGCAGCGGGGTCACATGTTTCTCCTGTACTGGAGTTGAAATGGGTAACCACTAACCTCCGCAATTTCCACATTGTCTTCCCACATTCTCAAATGTGGAAGTTGATCTTAAAGATTCATTGGTTCTTAGTCTTCTTCTTTCAAGCTGTCTTGTGTGTTTTTTTCTCCCATTGATGGGTTGATCAATCTAGTGATTTGTATTTCAGGCCTTCAACTTGAAACCTTGTGATGCAGCTGTGCTATCCAACAGGAGTTTTTGCTATGTGTATATAAACAGAGGAAATCTTGCTTTTGAAGGTGCTTCTCTATGCTTGTTGGAAAGACTAGACTGGCCTAAGGCGTTGTTAGGGCAGGCTTAGCACTCAATTTGCTGAATGTACATATTCGTCAATTTTTCCCCGTCGGTTAATTTTCTTCTCTTCTTTTTATACAAAAAAAAATCCTTTTGTTATAATAGTTTCTGCATTTGCCGGAGAGGCTTGAAAAAAGCAGCAGTTGCCTTTTCCTATGGCTTGAAACTGGATCCTGAAAGCTGAGAGCTTCAAGATGCATTCAGGTTAGGTACCATTACATTTATTACCAGTTCTGCCTTTCCATTTAATGCTTACAGCATTCCTGCTTAGCAATTTTATTAATAGAGCCAGAACCTGTCCCGGTTGGAGAGTCAAAATGTACTTATTTTCGATAATTAAAACGATGTGACGAATTATAACCATCAACAGAGTAAAGATGATGCTCCGGGTTGATTGGGGTTCTTTTTGTACTTGGTGGTTGGTGTAACATAATGTATATTATGTAGGAACATGGAAGCATGATAGTCAGCTCTTATGACTTTAGACAGGTTGAAGGCCATCAGTGTCCCATTGTAGACAGGCTGTTCATTCTGAAACCTTTTTTTGGTGGTAGTTTTCTGTAAGGTCATGTATAAAGTTGAAATCCTGCTCACGTCATGTCTTTCGAATCATTAGGCTGGTATGTATAGCCAACTTATTAAGATGTGAGGTTTCTTAGTATCTGTTTTTTCTTTACCTATTTTTCATTAACAAAATCTCGATTAAAAATTGTGTAAATCTGGTCAATTCTCTTGAACATCGAGTCGATTGTGTTAACCCGAAGATAACCCTGAACTTGTCAACATAGCATTACCAGAAGTGTTCTATTTTTCTTTGTCGATTCGTGCAGTTGTTTCATGAATGATTCCATTATGTTTACAAAACTCCTATGGGTATCAAACTCACCGCCACGATCTGACCTAAGAGTTTTAATTTTAACTCCTTTTTGGGTTTCTACTTCAATTTTATGCTTCATCTTTAGACAATAGCGTGAAGTAATCATCTATAAAAGTGATTACCATTTTTTTACCACTTCTTGTTGGTGTTGATTTCAAATCTCCTAAATCCGAGTGTATTAGTTCCAAAACGTTCAATCCTTTTATTAAACGGTTTTCTTGTATATTTAGATTCAACACAGATTTCACATCTTTGATTTTTATCAAAGTTTATTTTTGGTATGCAACCTAAATTAACAAGTCTTTCTAGAGATTTTAGATTAACATGCCCAAGTCTATCATGCCAAACATGTGAAGAGTCACAAACATAAGCAGAAGAAGATGCATTAACATTCAATTTCAAATCGATACACTAAGCTTAATCATGTTATCGGTAACATAACCTTTTCCTACGAATTCACCATGCTTAGAAAGGACAACAGTATTAGATTCAGCAACAATCTTAAATCCTTTTCCTAGTAAGATGGTTTCTGAGATAAGGTTTTTTGCATATGTCTGGGACGTAAAAATACGTCATTCAACGAGAGTTTTTTAATCAAAAGTCATGCCTTCAGCAAGAATCTCACTGATGAGGAGTTGAAGTTCAACGAACTGTTGCTTTTCGTCAGTCATCTTGTATTCTAAGAACTTAGCCATCAGAATTTCTTACTTCCGGCCCGAAAGCATGATATTTTCTTCTAGAGCTTCCCATAAATCAAAAGCATTAAAATCTTCTTTTGCATTATAGAAGTCATACAAGGAATCATCAAGACAATTAAGAATATGATTCTTGCAAATAATTCTTCCTATTCCACCTGTCCAATTTATCTTCATTACCACGGCGATGAAGTTTTCTTATAGTTTTTCTAAAGCATATCCATCTAACCTTTGGTCATTTAGGAAGAATAGCATTTTAGACTGCCATCTCTTAAAGTCCTTACCACTGAACTTTGGTGGTTTTTTCTACTGTATTTTTTCCCATGTTCTTACAGCAATTACAATATCACAATATTACAATCAGGCAAGCTATTACCTTTAGATTGTTGGAAATAAGTTACAATTTCGTATGCAACTGAGAAATAATACTTTGATTACACTGATAATAGTAACAAACAACTCAAGAAACATGAGAAAAATACTTAACACTCACTTGTGTTATTGTTATACCGGAGATGCACTGATGATAGTATTTATTATGTAGGAACATGGAAGCTATAACAATTAACAAATTATGATAGTACAAAGAGAGAACCCAGCTCAAATAATTAAATGACTAATTTAGACTAATTATGGTTGTATTACAAAAAGGTAAACTACAACCATCAGTGTCCCGAAAGAATAAAAAGAAGAAGAAGAAATTCAGTTTTTTCATTTTTTGATTAAAACAAAACATTGTTTTTTCTAACATATTATGTAGGAACATGGAAGCATGATAGTCAGCTCTTATGACTTTAACAAAAGTGTCCCATTGTAGACAGGCTGTTCATTCTGAAAAAATTGTATAAAGTTGAAATCCTGCTCACGTCATGTCTTTCGAATCATTAGGCTGGTATGTATAGCCAACTTATTAAGATGTGAGGTTTCTTAGTATCTGTTTTTTCTTTACCTATTTTTCATTAACAAAATCTCGTAAAAATTGTGTAAATCTGGTCAATTCTCTTGAACCGAGTCGATTGTGTTAACCCTTAATAATTCAGTAGTGTTGATTATGTTATCATCCAGTGGTGTCCAATAATCTGTCACTCCAATATAGTAGTTTGAACTGTACACAGTGGCACCTCCTAGCACAACAATGCCACCACATTGGAAGTCTCGTGAGAAGTGGTAGATCAACTGATGGATATATAGTAAAACGATATATATCTGGGGCTGTGTTATGTGATTGCCGCTGGTAAGATATGCCCAGGGAACAGTAGTTTCTGAGAAGACTTGTTGATCACTGGGAATCATCATTGGCGCAGCTGCGAAGTAAGATGATGCTGACCTGTTGAAACCGCCATTTGGATGAATGAAATGGCATATGGAACCATATCAGAATGAATTTGTTCCTTGGAATTTCTCCTGCTATCTGTGGGGGAATCCAGTACTAGTAGGGTTGGCAGTTGATTTCAAGTTCTCTTTTACATTACTTAACTGCATTTTCATTCAGCATCTCAATCTGAAATCAATAATGTATGTCTGCAACTCTGGTGACCTACAGTACTATGGTGCAAATGCAAGAAGTAAGTTTGTTAGTGAAACTTACATGAGGAGATATGCTGATAGTGGAGAGCTTAATTTTGCTCTCCAACAGTTGATCAAGTCATTTTGCGCTTGATTTAGAAACCGGTTTGTTTCCTCCTGATCTGTTTGGTACATCTAATGAGGATGATGGTGTTGATGAAGTCCCGAGATTTGGTTTCAAGCTCTCCTTTTCCTTCCATGGCCGCAAATCAGCAACTCAACCACCAATCAAGAATGCTTGCTTCCAACTCTCATTGCCCAGGATGAAGAAGAGCCTAGGGAGTGGGTTGCGCAGGTCGAGCTTGGTCCTCAATACCTTTGTTTCTATGCCAGTGGGAGCGATCTCAAGCGAAAACACTTCAGGTACTTCTGTCTCTTAAATATAAGTGAAAGTTGAAAGAAAATTCCAGACTTCAAGTCTCTGTCTGAATATTGTTTTCATTTCGATGACTAATACTGGAGTAGTCAAATAATTTAGCTTATGTTAGGAAATCTATGCTTATGTCCCGCATTTGATTTAGTGGCGTGTATTTCCACTGTTTGTTTGATTCAAAGAGCCTTTATCTCCTCTTGATTCTTTCTGTTTTGCTTGTACAGTGTAGTAGATATTCTCCTCGGCTATAAAAGACAGGTTTCTGTGTCCAAATCTGTTTCTAGAATGAAGATCTCACACAAGTAGGCTGTATGCTCAAGGCAGCTTATTGCAGGGGGAGTGCTGGAAATGATTTGATCTGATTCTGCTGCCGGTGTTTTTGTTTTGTATGCAGTGATGCTTTAACGACTGTATTGACAATTGGATGTACATTTAGAAAATTTGAATTTATATATGCCTTTTAGAGTCACTAGACCGTGTAGGATGCCAACACCTGTAATAACAAAAAAAGAGAGAAACAAAACTCTGATAAATTGGTGGGACCCACACTGTATTAAAGATTTCCTTTTTGTGTAAGTTAATTTATTAGTTCGTTAATCCTGTTTAGTTGTGTGCAGTAAGAAAATGGTTTTCTTATTTGACCATCATACCCTCCATTTTCAGAATTAATCACGATACAGGGATGAAACTTGCATTTCATTATAATATGTGAATACCGCCAAAACTGTACGGCTATTTTGGCTCAAAATGACGAAGATAACCTTTTTTGTTTTCTTTTGGTTTTAAGGGTTTTGAGTGGGGGTTTGGGATTGGAAGCAACAGTTTCTTAGGGCTTTGAGAAACAGAGAAAGAAATCCAGTTTCAAATTGGCGTTTGAAGATAAAGGGTACATCTCAATGCCGAAATTCGATGGTATGTTTGGATCATTTTCTGGTTCAACTTATATTAGTAGATCTATCATCTTGTATTGTTGTTCTTTTCATTGTGTTTCTCACTGATTTGTGCCTCTTTGTAATAACCCCCCTTTTCTGCTTCAAAATTACCCCCCTTTTCAAAACAACAGATTTTTCTTATAGCTCTATCAATGTTTTAATTTTTCAATAATTGATGAAGAAGATGATAATCTGTTGTTCATCAATTTATCGCCTAGAAAAACTTGAGCTATAAGAAAAATCCACTTCATAATTTGAGAAAATAATGAAATTAGCTAATCCAACAACATAGATCTTCCATATTTCCAAGAACAAGGATAGAGTAGTACCACTTTTATCTCTGCGATTAACACTATGAACCTGAGCAATACCATGTGAATCCCTTAGAATGTCACCAATCTGAGATGTACTCAAACCCAAACTTGCAAATATCATCCTCAATTAGGAGAAGAAATCTCCAAACAGCTTGGTGGTGTGTTCTTTTGTATGTCAAAGCATAGATGACAAATGCCCTTACCTCCACTGTCCATATATATGCCCCATTTTGCATCCAACAAGCCTGACTGAAGTGAATATATCACACGTTGGGTCGACGTAAACTAGTAATTGGATTTTATTTTTTTTATTCATTGTCTTACAGTTGAAATGGTTTGGTTTATTATAGGGGTACATGGTTAGATTACTCTAAGCCTAAAGATTTTTGGCTCTACCTTTGCTTGTCTCATTTTGATGAACATTCTCAAAGTGTTTGATATGAGCAATACAGTGCTGCATTTTTCTGGTATGGTTATATACTTATGTATTGGTCAAATATTCATAAAAATGACTGTTAATTGAAAGTGTGACAAAGAATGGTTGCGCGTATAATTTCCAGTCAATAAGAACCAGTCTGTTGTTTTCAGTAGACATTATGGATTTTCTGCATTATATGAGGAGGGTACTTGTTCCCAATGCCAAAAAAACTTGTTCCCTTAGAATGACACCAATCTGAGATGGAGTCAAACCTAAACTTTCAAATGTTATCCTCAACACCAAGTGACTGGTGGTGTTCTTTTTTATGGCAAAGCTAATGATAAAATACCCATACCTCCACCTTTCCATCTTGACCAAATGAGGATTAAATTTAAGATTTTTTGGCCAATCCATGCTTATTCGGCCTTTGAAGTGATTTGGTGCAACTGAAGTTCTGATGCACTACTGGAACCAATGTTCACAAACTTGTTAGATAATTTTATCATGTGAAGCTAAATTATTTGACTCATGCATTGTAATTCGTGGTTTGAAGAAAGATCCTATATACGCCATGTATACTTCTATTTGGTAGCTCCATGTTTGCATTGTGTTTCTTGGTATTTACTTCTATGACTTTATGTTTGCAGCCAAAAAGGGTATGGAGAGGGACCTTGCTTTTGGAGAACCATTGAGATTTTTCTCTTATATTGGAACAACTTTCATTGCGGTGATAAATAAATCTGGGTTGTATTTCATGGCCGATGGATTGACTTATCTAACTCTTGATTGTGACACACCTGAGAAAGTACAGAGTCTTAGCAAGGTCAATTCAGTTGAAGATAATGCAACAAAGATTTTTACTCTGGGAACTAGTATGTTGGTTGTGGTGTGCGGCCAGAGTTTTTGGTATCTCTATATTATTGAAGTTCTGAGGCCAAAGGTAAATTATAAATTTTATCTTGTTTATTTATAATTTAAAATATAGAATTATTTAATAAGAGATAATAAATATATGTATGAAACTTATATAAACAAATTCTACAGGTGGAGATTGAGTCATGGACTCCGGAACAATGTGCACAAGAAGCAAACAGAATAATGCAAACTCGTGTATTTTCTAGCGAGGAATTGAAGGAGGCAGGTTTTCCCGCTGATTATGATATGAAGAAACAACAATGTGGCATGGTTTTTGGTTCTTATATTGAGAAGACGGACAGTGATGTGAGTTGTTGGGTTATTTTTCGTTAATTTCATAATAGTATGTTTAACAATCGCATAAGAAAAAAATAGCTGTCGTCTTTTATATATGCTTATCATTGTTTTTGTATCATATGCTTTTATGACTCAGGTTAAAGTGCCAAGCATGTTTTATGCCGATGGAAATAATGTTGATGAAGTTCTTGAAGTAAGCCATTACCAAGGATCGTGGGACCGACTTGACAACGATGATATAACAATCGCATAAGAAAAAAATAATTAAACCACCAATTTTTGGTGAGATTGAAACATGTTCTTGTTGAAGGATCTTTTGGTTGTTGTTTTATATATGCTTATCATTGTATCTCAAATCACTTCTAATTCTTTTTGTATCATATGCTTTTATGACTCAGGTTAAATTGTGTACTCATGTTGCTTTTATGACTCGGGTTTGACAACGATGGAAATAATGTTGATGATGATATTCATGATGATATTCATGTTGGCTACGTTTGTGGGGGATCCGGCGGCGCTTATGCTTATGCAGCATTGAAGGACTATTCATTTTACAGAACAGATAAAGGTGGATTGGACCGGGAACATCCTCGTGCTTTGGAAAATGGATATTTCACAAAAGACGAACATGCGTTTGTGATGCTTAAAGGAATTAAAGCAGCAATTGATGAGGACTATCCTTTGACCGGTGGATGCGTCTCAGGTAACATCATAATTGAATTTTGTTTTCCTAATTATTTCGTTAATGAAACGACATGATAAGAGAACATGAATCTATAAATAACAACATTGTTAAATTTTTGTTTCACAGGGCAGTATATTGATTTGTCAGGGATTCATGAGTTGCAGTCTCCGGTGCACGAGGATCGTCTTGAAGCGTATATCCTTAATATGGATTAGTTGGATTTTTATTGTTGTTGGTGTTTGTACTTGACAGCTTGGACATGTTTTATTACTTATCTCTGTTGTTTGGATTAAGATCTCTGTAATTAATCTTACTTGACAAAGTTGATCGGATATTTTGTTAGCTTTGGATGCTGACCATGAATGACTATATTGTTCAGATCGTCATGTTGTTAAGAAGTGTTGAATCAACCTTCACCAATTCCACCAATCACTCCTCCAATCACACCACCAACCTTTACCTAACATGGACTTCCTTGTTTTCTTCATTTACCTACTCCATTATTTAATTAATGTAATTATTTAATTCTTGTAATGTTGGTTATAAATACCTCCCATTTTGGAGATAAAGAATAACAATTATTTTTGAGTTGAAGCTTAAGTTTAACATGGTATCAGAGCTCCATGGTGAGTTGAGTGCTTCATAGTAATAGTGAGTGCTTCGTAACTTCGATTGATCCTTCTTCCGATGGCTTAAGGTTCTTGTTTTTCTTTATACACTTATTGAAACAAGTAAGTTGTACTACCGACTTTATGATAAACTTGTTATGTTGAGTTTATGATTATCCTTTTTAAATCCTACTTAAACTTGTTAATCCATTTATCTTGGACTAAGTAAGTTGTACTGCTGTTTTTTGTTTCGTACAAACGGTTATCATCTTTGATCAAGATTTTTTTATTTTAGATAATTGAGTTTGTTTTTCTTATAAGCAAACCCCTGTTAAGTTTGTTTTCATATATTTGGTTGATTTGTCAAACTTATCTTCTTTGTGCAAGAGAGAAAACTTGATTTGAATTTAAACTCTTACAGTTTTTACCGTTATAGGACTTGTTCCTCTTATTCGACTACTCATATAATTTTTAGCTGCTAGGTAGAATCTAGCCGGTTTGTTTTTCACCCCCCAGAAACAGTTGTGTACACAATCAGTTCATTTGTACCTTTTTTTTAGTCATTTAAAAAAAAAAAAAAAACGCTGGCCAAGTTTTTCGCAAGCTGCTTGCGACCTGTATTCATACTTCATATAATTTCTTCTTTAATCGTGATAATGTCTTCCGTTAGACGTTGTGTTTACTGTAGAAGCAATTAACACTTCGTGGAGAAATGTTTCAAGAAAATTGGTTATCCCGATTGGTGGTACGCCTATAAAATAAAAATAAAGATCGACCAAAAAGGGGTAGATACATGTACTTCAATGATGACTACGACAACCGATACTCATTCTTCCGTGGTGGAATCTCATTCTTTGGTAAACCCGAACCTCTTCCAGCAATCAAGTAAGGTTGACGTCGCTTTACTTTCTACTGATTCTGGAAAAGATCATGGTTGGATTCTCGATTCTGGTGCTACGGGTCATATGACGTTCGATGCCTCTATTTTGAAAGATCCATTGCTACCTGCGTATACAACTATTTCCAACGCCAATGGTTTACCGTATCCGGTTACCGGAGCTGGGAGTGTTGATTTAACACCTTCCTTGTCCCTAGAACACACATTATTGGTTCCTTCTCTTTCAAATAATCTCTTGTCTGCGGCACAAGTAACCACACAGTTAAATTGTTTAGTACTAATCTACCCCACTTTCTGTCTTCTTCAGGATCTTGGCAACGGGGAGATAATTAGGCGAGGTACTAAGAGAGATGGTTTATATTACATCGACGATGTTTGTGAAGGGAAATCTCTTTCAGTTAAAAGGTCTTCTTGTGCATCTAAAAATCAGATCTTACTGTGGCACCGCCGGTTAGGACATGCTTCTTTTGGATATTTGGAGCACTTGTTTCCTGATTTGTTTAAATCTTGCAAACTGTCAGACTTTAAATGTGATACTTGCATTCTTGCGAAGAGTCATCATACTACTTACCCAGATAGTTTCAGTAGAAGATACGTCCCATTCGATTTAGTTCATTCTGATGTCTGGGGACCTTCTCGTATTATCAGTACTTCTAGATTTCGGTGGTTTGTTATCTTCATCGATGATTGTACTCGTATGACTTGGCTCTATTTAACGAAGAATAAAAGTGATGTGGTTGATCGTTTTTCGCACATTTCATAAAATGATTCAGACAAAAATTTCGGCTAACTTAAAGGTCCTTCATTCTGATAATGGTGGTGAGTATGTTAACGAAGTATTACAAGGATACTTTGGAGAACATGGAATTATTCATGAAACTAGTTTTCCGTCTACGCCACAGCAATATGGTGTGGCAGAAAGAAAAAATCGCCAGTTACTTGAAATTACGAGGGCATGCCTAATTGGGTCAAATATGAAGCCAAAATTCTGGGAAGAAGACATTACTAGTGCAGTATATCTTCTTAATCGAGTACCAACAAGTGTTTTAAAATTTCAGACACCTTTGGACAAATTGGCTTCGTTTGTAACAATACCTTCTCATCTTAAGCTTCCTCCACGGGTATTCGGTTGTGTTGTTTTTGTACATCTGCAGAAACATCTACGTACAAAGCTAGATCCTTATGCTATCAAATGTGTTTTTATTGGTTATCATCCATTCCAGAAGGGTTATAGGTGCTATCATCCTCAAAGTCATAAATTTTATGTTACTATGGATGTCACCTTTTCTGAGCAAGAAATGTTTTACTCATCCGATGTATCTGATTCCCCTCTTCAGGGAGAGAGTGTTATTGAAGAGTTTAATTGGATGGATTTGTTTCCGACTAATAGTGAAATAAATATGACAGCAAATGAAACAAGCATAAGTACACATCCAACTGTCAGTAGTTCAAGAATTGATGATATACAAGTCACGGAGCCGGTTCAAGAGTTCGATATTCCTGTTTCCGAAGAAATTGACACCCCTGCTCTTGAAGCTCCATCTCTCTCTTCATCAACAGTACCTACATCTAATTGTCCTCTAGCCGGTGCTGATGTCCCTGAGGTAAGCATAGATTATTCGATTAATACTAACGATACTTGTGAACTACCTGACACCGACAGGTACCAATTGCCACCAAGGAGTAATCGTGGAGTTCCACCAGGTCGTTTTTCACCTGAAGCAATAAGGAAGGTGAAATACCCTATTGCGAATTACGTGTTAACTCATAGATTATCAAAAGAGGGAAAAGCGTTTGTCAGTCAAATGGCAGATGTTACTATTCCCAGAACAGTAGAAGAAGCACTATCTAATCCGAAATGGGCTGGTCCTATGAAAGAGGAGATGGTGGCACATGAAGAAAATGCTACATGGGATATAGTCTCACTACCATAAGGAAAGAAACCAGTTGGCTGCAGGTGGGTATATACTATCAAGCATAATCCAGATGGCTCTATTGACAGGTATAAAGCAAGACTTGCGGCTAAAGGGTTTACACAGACTTATGGTATTGATTATCAGGAGACGTTTACTCCTGTTGCAAAAATCAACACTATTCGAGTATTATTGTCTTTGGCAACAAATCTAGGATGGCCTCTACAACAGTATGATGTAAAAAATTCTTTTTTATATGGTGACTTGCTAGAAGAAGTCTACATGACACTACCTCCAGGTTATAATGCTCCAAACAATGCTAATGTTGTGTGTAAGTTAAAGAAGGATTTATATGGTTTGAAAAAATCTCCCAGAGCATGGTTTGGTAGATTTCGCATTGCAATGAAGAAGTTTGGGTATATACAGAGTAATGCTGATCATACCTTGTTCCTTAAAAGAGTAGGTGACAAGGTAACTACTCTTATTATCTATGTAGATGATATGGTGGTAGCAGGAAATGACCCTGAAGAGATGAGTAATCTGAAAAATTGCTTGTATTCTGAGTTTGATATGAAAGATTTGGGTGGACTTAAGTACTTCTTGGGTATTGAAGTTAATCGATCCAGAAAGGGAATTTTCTTGTGTCAGCGAAAATATGTGATTGATTTGTTGAAGGAAACTGGTATGACTGGTTATACGCCAATTGGGTCTCCTATGGAACAAAATCATGGTCTTGAAGAATGTTCTAATCAAATACCAGCAGACAAAGGACAATATCAGAGGTTAGTTGGTCGCTTGATTTATCTTTCTCATACAAGGCCATATATTGCTTATGTTGTAAGTGTTGTAAGCAGATTTATGCATAATCCGGGTCAGCAACACATGGATGCAGTCACCAGGATACTAATATATTTGAAGTCCGCACCAGGTTACACTGACTCAGACTGGGGAGGTAAAGTTGACAGGAGAAGATCAACATATGGGTATGTTACCTTTGTTGGAGGAAATTTAGTGACATGGAAGTCTAAGAAACAACATGTTGTTTCCTTATCCAGTGTTGAAGCAGAATATAGAGCAATGGTAAAAGGCATTTGTGAATTGTTATGGTTGAAAAGGCTTATGGGAGAGCTTGGTTTCCCATCTGAAAAACCTATGAAGTTGTTTTGTGATAATTAGTCAGCAATCAAAATTGCAGAGAATCCGGTGCAACATGATCGAACGAAGCACGTGGAAATTGATAGGAACTTCATTTATGAGAAACTTGAAGAAAAAATTATTGAAGTACCATATGTCCGAACAACACAACTTCTGTGTGAGATATTGACTAAGGCCGTATCAAATAATATATTTAACGATTCACTTGTCAAGTTGGGTATCTGTGACATATATGCACCACCTTGAGGGAGAGTGTTGAATCAACCTTCACCAATTCCACCAATCACTCCTCCAATCACACCACCAACCTTTACCTAACATGGACTTCCTTGTTTTCTTCATTTACCTACTCCATTATTTAATTAATGTAATTATTTAATTCTTGTAATGTTGGTTATAAATACCTCCCATTTTGTAGATAAAGAATAACAATTATTTTTGAGTTGAACCTTAAGTTTAACAAGAAGACTATCCTTTTTACTAGAAAATTGGCTTATCCTCACAGAAATCCTCGCGTTTGGGTCATCCCACCGATACATCCAAGTTTCAATTTAACCTTTAAAGACGGACGACCGAGTCTGTCCGTTCCCATTTGTTAAGTTTAGATAAATTTTTCCCAGTTTACCCCTTAAGCCTAGTTAGTTAGTAACCATAGTTATTTCTTAATCAGAGATGAAGCACTGGCAGCTCCCAGGTAGAAGAAAACGAAGAAGTGGGAGGAGGAATTGAGATTTTGATTTTGGTTTTGTTGATTTGATTTGGAATAAAAATGGTTTAGGGGAGAAGATTAAGAGAGAGAGAGAGTATAAGAAGGCGGAGAGATCGGAAATTGATAGAGGTGGATCATTTGCTGCTGTTAGAAGGATTTGAGAGACGTACTTCTTTGGTTATCATTCTTCTTATGGTATCTATTCTCTTTCTCAACCCTATTTATGCCCTTGTTTCTTTATTTTTCCATTCCATAAGATTGAATTTAAGATTTTGTTTTATTAATTTTTGTTGGTGTACATATGAATTGAGTTTTATTGATTGTTAGGGATTTTGTGGTATTTGGTTTTCGTTTTGTGAAATTGGGATTTTGACGAATGGATTTGTGGATTTTGGTTCAGGGGATTGTTTATGTATTAGCTAATAGTAGTTCTCAACTTGTTAAAATGTATTTTGACTGAAATTGATATTACAGTTAAGAAATAAATCTGTGATTTGGTAGTATTGGGTGTTGGATTGTTTGATTCGGTAATGATATAGTGGTGTGTAGGTGTACAGATTAAGTTTATGGAGGTTTGGAAATTTCTTGCACCTGCTAGAACTCCAGTCTTTCAAGTGATCTTTCACTGTGAGTTTGTGCACCCAATTAAGCTTCCTCTGTTGTGTTCTTATACTATACATTTGTTATAATCATAGTGGATTACAACGTTCTCATATAATCAGTGTTAATTTTGTCTCTTGAATCAACTACACAGTACACACACAGGCACATGCATGTAGCTACGCTGCACATGGAACTTACATTGATATACATACAACCAGTTGTTGAGAATAACCAATGTAAGTCTGGGATATAATAACTCACAAGTTACAATCCACAATATATTCTTTCTTAGTCAATTCTGGGAGTATTCATAGATGACAGAGAACCCCATTATGGAATGATTGTGAAATCCCGAATTCTGTCACATTTTGAGAGCATTTATGAAGAGAAAGTTGTGTTATTTTGCTGCCACTAAAGATTGGAAGTTTGAGTTTTGCTGAAACTAGAGACTGGAGAAAGAAAAAACATGTCTCAGAGATGAAGCACTGGAAGCTCCCAGGTATCCACGTTCCCATGTCTAGTCTGGCCGAGTGTTCTCAATCAGAGAGATGAGTCTAAGGTTATGTATGTACTTTTTGAAATAATTAGTAATTGTTGACATTACATATATCACTCACTATGTTGGGCTTAGCAAAACCAAGAGCCAAACTAAAGTTAGATAAGATGGCGTAGATAAGACCTCACCAATAGAAAAAAAATCCAATACCCAATTAGGCTGAAGCACAACTTAATCATACTCAAGTTATTGCCTTTTGTGCAGTTCCGAGCAAGAAATCAATTTTTTCTGTCTCCACTTAACATATATTGTGATTACTGGTTTCTATGTTGCTAGAGATATATACATGTAACTATATAGTGTGTAGTATTAATTCTGATAGTTAACATACCAGTTACGGATTGCAGATAATAAATGTATTAAAAGATGTCAGTGGCAGCAGACGATGATGACAGTGTTGCTAGTCTGATATTACAGCCTGGTGGTTAACTAGATCTCTTATTTACGTTCACGTTAGTGAAGGAATGTATTTTTTCCTGAGATGGAAGAGAGTTATATTCAAAATTGACCCTCTATCAAGCAATTTTCCAGTAAGTGAAGGAAGAGAATGATATGATTGCATGCAAAAACTGTTGGGCCTAAGTATATAGCATAACATTTAAGAAGGCTGTCGTAGTAAAGGAAAGTAGTACTTACAAGCCTTGTTGGAACTCAAATTTCTATTCAAGGGAGTTTTATCAAGAATTTTCTGTGTCTCTTTGGTACGCTGACAGTTGTATAATCTAGAGAAGTTGGATCATGTTTTCGAGATAGTTGCTTCTGAAGATTTTGGAAGTTATAAACAAGTCAACTTATCATTGATGTCTCATGGAAGGGTCAAAGATTTTGCAGAAGGGAATAGTGATGACTTGGACTGTTTAGCGGTAAAAGTCTGTCCAGTTTCGCAGAGTGAGTCTTTGCAGTAAACTAAATTGAAAATTTATTTCAGCAAATGGTAAAACCTTTGGATGTATCTGTCGGTGCAATGTTATTATGGTGCAACCAACTAATGGATGAATGCCCTTCCTATTTAGTTTTGAAGAAACTAATGGTGAAGCAAATACTTATTACTGACAGTACTTCGTTCTCCACTATTTCAATCTTTAACATCTTCTAAACCCAGCTGCACAATTGATGGATGCTTGCGCCGATCAAAATGTTTCAGTTGAAATAGGAAGACAGTGAAGAGGTTGGTACAGATCTGGGTCCAATTCTAGAGTTCTTTACTTTGGTTAGTCACAAATTTCAGAAGCTAGGCTTGGGTATCTGGATGAAGGTCCTGTTTCCCCAGTTCAGGTTAAAATTTAGAAACTGGACTTTTACCTCATCCATGAGCAGTGATATTATAGCAATAATATCTGGTCGAATTTTAACCAGTTTTCTGACATTGTTGTATGCTGCCAAATGAGCTTTTGGATCACATCAAATTCGATCATGCCTACACAGTTAGTTGTTTGGTACTAATCTATCATTTTTTTCCAGTCTTTTTCACACCCCGAAAGCTGCATGACCTGAACAGTTTCTAATAGCTATATTTGCCGTCTATTCCATTGCAGTTGGTAGAAATGAAGGGCTTGCATCGTGATCAAAAACAAGCTTTCATTCAGTTTGTAACTGCAGCACCACCTCTATGAGTATTAACATCTCTAAACCCTAAGAAGACAATTGTTCAAGATACAGTATGAGGGTCTTTGTTCAAATTCAGTTTCGGGGCTTACATGTTCAGGGTCTGCTGCCACTGCCATTGATTCGTAATGGTGTACATGGTTTTGCTGAGTATGTAGAATGACCACCTTGGATTCCCCAAGTCCCTCATATTGCCGACAGTCGGCCCAAAGTGGATTATGCAGGTCTGTTCGATTTGTGCAGTAAATTAATTGGGTACCTCTTTAAAGAGTTCGTATAATATTAATTGGGTACCTCTTTTGAAGAGGTCGTATATTATTAATTGGGTACTTGTAAGACAAATTAGCATAATATAAATTGGGTACCTTGTTTAACACTGTCGCATAATATTAATTGGGGATCGAGTTGTGGTTGAGTTAACCCTTTGGAGGGCTAAAACGTATTTTACGTACGATTCAGTATCAAACAGCTTTGAACGATTTAACTCAATCCGTCAACTTTAGTTGACTGATACGTTGTTCATCCATAAGGTTTGACTTAAACCTTTGGATTTCGACGAGGATTTCTCTAGAAAATTCTCCCAAGTGGGAATTAAGTGTTTGACCCTCCTCTCACTCTCTCTTACTCAAATGGCCTTTGACTTAAAATTCAATTTAAAAAAATTAACCCATTTTATTGAAATGACCTTCAAAAAAGAAGGAGGGTCATTTGGATAAAGATGTTTGATGATATTATCAAATGATAAACTATATCCTTTAAGGGTATAATCGTCATGCCAACTTAAACATAACATGTCTCACGAATCATACGTAAGAATTCGACAAATTTTATATATTTGGAAACCTTTTTGAAAGAACTACACAACGAGCGTAAATACAACTATCAAATTTTCATTTCATATAATTTTTTTTATTCTTTAAGTAATTTTTTAAATTTTCTTCATATTTTATAGTGTGCAGACAATATGCACACTGATTTTATGTGCAGAAAATATGCACACTGATTTTTGTAAGCAATTTTTTAAATTTTCTTCATATATTATAGTGTGAAGGAAATATGCACACTGATTTTTGTAAACAATTTTTTAAATTTTCTTCATATTTTATAGTGTGCAGACAATATGCACACTGATTTTATGTGCATACAATATGCACACCGGTTATAATATTCCAGGGCCACTAGAATAATTTGCAAATTTTATTAAATAACCCTGGGGCCAAAAGAGTAAGATCCATAATTTCCGGGGTCATAAGAATAAATTTCTCTTCTCCCAAATGCATACCAAAACTATAAGATGAGTGCGCATAGGTAATATCTAGTCAGCAAACACTCCATTTTAAACTTGATTCGTAATTTCCAAACTTTGTAACACAACTGGGGCAACTTATAATGATCACTACTGGCCAATTAAAACTCAATTAGGCAGAGGGGGAGTGCGAATTCGTGCACGCTCTTTAACGAGTGTATATTCCACATTTCAATCTCTACCCTTGATTAAATTTAGGGAGTTATGTAACGAGGGCCGTGATTCTACCATTGCCAAAAGTACAGATCAACGAGAGAAAAGACTACCGTAGGCTGTAGGTAATTTTTGGCACGTAATTATTAAAGGGCCGGTCTGGCCCACGAGAAAAGAGTAAAAACCTCCCAACCCCAGTCGAACAACATTAAAAAAAATAAAATCCCTAAATTATTTTGTGTGTGAGAGAGAAGCAAGCTGCTTTCATCTTCTTCGATCCGACGATTAAATCATATCATCAAGGTGATTCCTCTTACAGTTGTGATTCTTCTCATTTGTTTTTCTTCTAATAAGTTTCTTTGGGTTTAAAATTAATTCATCTTCTTCGATAATCAGATGTGTTTCTGTGTTTTCTTAGGGTTTCAATGGGGAAGACCAGCAACCTAGTTGATGAAGACGAAAACCGCAACCAAATCCTAGACGTACAGGCTTCAATCTCTTGTTTTATTTTTTGTTAATTTTTCTTTTGGGTTTTATGAGTTTTACTCTTATTATCAATGTTGTTGTTACTGTAGGGATCTGTTGATAAGAAAGAACCAAGCATGGTTGAAGAAGCTCCATATGTAATTGTAGTCCATGGACCTCCCAAGGTACTAGTAATTACTGATTCTTTTGTTTATATCATGGCAATTAGGCTAACTCATAGTCATAGCAAGGATAATTACTTTCATATCGATTATTTATTGGTAATTCAGGCTATAAAGATGATTCCCGATTATTTTTTGTCTTCCAGGTTGGGAAATCTATCCTGATTAAGTCTCTAATTAAGCATTTTTTAGAGCAAAATCCTGACCACAAACGAGGCCCCAATACGGTACTAACAGGTATATATAGCCTTCACATGCCTAATTCACTACGTACTAGACCAGTGCTAGACATCTATCTCATTCTGCTTTTGGTTCGATTTTTTTTGCTAGGTAACCGAAGACGAATACAGTTTGTGGAGTGTCCTAACAATATGAATGGCATGATTGATGCTGCGAAATATGCAGATGCCGTGATATTGATCACTGATGCAAATTATGGGTATGAAATGGTAAGCCACAATAAGATATTCAGAATAATCATTCCAACTTTTTGTATTTACTAATCATAATCTACACTTGTTAATGTTTCACTAAAGTCTAGTGTTCATCTCCATTATCTTTGTTTTAATAATTTGGCATTCCACTACCATGGTAGCTTCTTGATATTTGCTTCATCTCCGAGGAAGATTGTTACCGATTTTTTCCTTTGAATTGCAATGGCATTTTAAAACCATACCACCGGAACAAGTGGATGCCTCCCTTCACCTTAGCAATCTGAGTTTTCCTTTCCCACCTTGTGTAGCCACATGCTTACTTAGGATACTCCTCTGGCATTTAAAATTTTTTTTTTAGATGGTCTTGGTTAACCTTAATTTCAATAAAAGACTCCAGAAACTTCAACCGATACATGCAGATGTCAGTGAGACGTAATTTTTTCTGTTTTGTCAAGTATGTTCTACATTAATTTAATCAATATGTTTTTCTCACTGCAAAATGCTTTTCTTCATTTTAGGAAACATTCGAGTACCTTAACCTCTTACAAGTTCATGGCATGCCAAAAGTTATGGGGGCGCTTACATATCTTGATAAGATAAAAGATGCAAACGCACGTACATTAACCAAACGACGGCTTATGGACAGATTCAGGGATAATATACATAAAAAAGCAAGAGTATTCTACTTGTCTGGACTCCTCCATGGGATGTGAGTATATGTGGACCAACATACTGTTCTTGTACCTATCGTTTAACTTCTTGCTATAATGTTCATTTATTCATAGATTTATGGGACTCACATAAAGGGTACGACAAAATGAAAGTAATATAACCAGTATCCATCATGATTTCTTATCCAGGTATAAGAATGATGAAATTCGCAAATTGGCAAACTTCCTATCGGTCATGGAATTTCATACTTCGTCATGGCGTGCTGCGCATCCTTATTTGCTGGTAGATCATTTTAAGGATGTCACTTCTCCAGCAAACGTGCATATGGATGGAAAATGCAACAGAGACATATTTTTGTATGGTTATCTCCGTGGTTGTGATATCAAGAAAGGAACTAAGGTACTTATCTTCGTTGATCATATTCTTCATGTTCTCTTTATTTTGTTCTTAAGAGCATACTCGATCTGACCATTAAAACATTTATGTTTTGCTCATGTTTTTGCATAGTAAGTTTCATTTTAACACCATTTTGTACCGTGTCTCTATTTTCTTTTATAGTTTCTTAATTTATGCAAAGTTGTGTATCTCAGAAGAAAATAGAAATTACCAGTTTCAGTTCAGGTATTTCTAGAATTTCTGTGCTTCTACACATAGCACATTAACTGAAGAATGACAGAAGAAAAGAGGTTAACAAAAATAGAATATGACACTAGTTCGGTTTGATGCTAAGTTACTTGAGTCCTTTAATATTTTGGCCATCTTTCAGGTTCATGCATTAGATTTTTTCCATGTTTCGCTCATTTTTTTGTATGCTCTTGTATACCTTTTGTTTTCCCTTCTTGTGCACCAAGGCGTACTTGCATTTTGTTCCATCAAATGCTTGATGGACTTACTTAGTTGGTATTGTTCTAGGTGCACATTGCTGGTGTTGGTGATTATCCTTTAGCTGGTGTTGCAATCAAAGCTGACCCTTGCCCTTTACCACCTGTTGATGACAATGAAAAGAAGGTACTCACTAAAGATGTTTTAGTTTTTACATTTTGTTTGAAATAAATAATTATTTAAATCTATTTCCTAGAATTTGAAAGGGCGATAATTGATTTTTGAACTTTTTTTGTGGGAATAAATACTTTGACCAGATGCAGGATAAGGAACCCCACTCGGCGATTGAGAGTTTCAGAATAGGTACTTACCTAAGGTTTAGGGTTCTTGGCGTTCCTTTTGAGATGGTTACCAATCACGATCCCTGTCAGCCCATTCTCGTCGGAGGTATCAGTCGTGCAGAAGATAATGTTGGTCATATGCAGGTTAAGTACCTATAGCAAGTTTTACTTTACTCCAAAGTATGTTGTTGAATTGTTCATCAAACATTTTAACCGGAGTTGACTGTTGTACATGATAATAGTGCAAAGTGCAACTGCAAATAGGTTATTTGGGTTCTCTTTTTGTTAAAAGACTTTTAAAAACCTTATCCATTTATGGTAAATCCAATGGAATTCCCTTATCCCGCCTGTATCTTCATATATTTTCTGTTGCTCTTCCAGGTGAGACTTACGCGACACAGTTGGCATATGAATAAGCTGAAGACAAAAGATCCTATCATTGTTTCCATTGGTTGGAGAAGGTACCAAACGACACCTATCTATTACCAAGACTCCAATGGACGGCACGAGATGCTCGAATATACTCCTGAGGACCAACCCTGTCTTGCAACATTTTGGGGCCCTGTTGCACCTTCTGGTGCTGGAGTTGTTGCTGTACAGAGCTTGGCTGACAACAAGGTCTGATGTGTTCTTTATAAGTTAAAAACATAAAAATCATTTATCTAAAACCAGTAATGGTCATCTGGTGAAACATTGGGAAAAACCGTGATTTTGTACTTCCCATGACTTTCATGTTCAGCAATATGGAAGTTAGGACCTTTTATTTTTGGTACATATTAGCATTACTGTAACAAATGTATGAAGTTAAACACCAGCTACAATCATGTATCAAGTGTTACTTGCTTCTATCATAGATCTTATTTAATTGCTGAGTAGCTTGCATTTGGATCTTCAGGCAGCATTTCGGATTTTGGCAACAGCTGAGTTACTCGATTTAAACCATACTGCGAATATAGTGAAGAAAATCAAGCGGATTGGAACTCCTTGCTTGATTATGAGCGAGACTGCTCTTATCAAGGACATGTTTACATCCGATGATGAAGTCGATCGGTTTAGAGATGTCAAAATTAGAACTGCATGTGGAATTCAGGGGGAGGTCAATGAGGTTAGTGTACATAGAAACATGTTCTGTATTTATAGTGAAATGGTCAATTCTGTTGGTTCTCAGTTTTTAGACCATCACAGTGATGTGCTGCAGAGTTGGCAGAAACCTTACCTCTAAGTGAATGTCCAAATTGTACCGATCTGTTTTGTTGTATCAGGAGCTCCAGCAGTCCTTTCTTTGTTCCTAACGGTATTGCTATTGTGCAGGCTGCCAAACCATATCTCCTGAATTTAGTGAAGTGGAATGACAGTCAACCTAGAAAAGGGATAGCTAAGTGCACATTTGATCGCAGAATTTGTATGAGTGATACCATTCTCATGGATGAATGGACCAAAGTTGAGGTTCCTTGCATCTTCAACCCACTAACAACAGCCCTGGAACCTAACAATCGTGTTTGGCAATGCATGGATTCAGTCGACAAGGTCGTCTCATAATCTTGATTCGGAGATGATTTAAGTTATATGTTCACAGTTTCGACTGGTCGTATCTGACTATTTATGTTTATTTATCAGAGGCTAAAGAAGCTGAACGAATCCGAGGAAAGTGAAGCACATGTGTTGGTGGTAGATGAGAAAAATATAGCAACAGGGGACCTGAGAAAAAGGTTGATGGATATATTCGACGTGAAGCTCAAGGATGGTCCAGCGCAGAAGCGGCAGACGGACGAACAACGGCGCACAGTGATCTTTGTCCGCCCGATGCCGTTTGATTCTCGGTTTGATACGCGCGAGGACTGGCTGGTAAGAACTTTGGGGTTATCTATTATTTTTGTTGTTGGCGGTTGTATGCAGCATGTCCAGTATTTAGATGTTTAAGAAGGATAGTTTCTTGCACTTGTTTTGTCGTCCCTTTTGATAACTTTTCTTTAGCTCTCATCAAAATCAAGTTTAATTTATGTACAGTTTAGTGTTTAGAGCGTTTGGTATGTAGCTTTCAGGATAGTGAAAAGTCTGAAACTCACATCTGATGTGGTTTCTATTATGCTTTATCTACAGACACGGAGGATAAAACGTATTTGTGAACGGATGGGTCCTGGGTTGATTACTACTACTATGCCAGGGTTGAGACCTGTCCAAAAGGTCTAAACAGGAACAGCTGGAGGATGAGGAAGAGAGGAATAGATAGCTACTATTCCTTGGTGGTGTTCAGATTATCCTTAGAGACAAATTCCTAGAGTTAGTTTAGTTTTTATTCTTTTCCGTAAATCTTTTACATCTGGTATGTCCAATCTGAATT
>JAJJWX010000238.1:0-45340 GCA_023529315.1 Papaver bracteatum
ACGCTCTACCCGAGCCTTGGAGCCACCTCTTGGAAGGAAAAAAGAAAATCACAAAAGATTACAAGAGTATTTTATCCTTTTTCCGCGTTTGTTATCTTATGTCTTTCCAACTATTTTTTTCTGGCATCTTCTTAACATGAATTTTTTGGGGGCCCCAAAAAATAATTAGGGGCCTCATCCAATTTATACCCACCCCCAAAATTATAAGGGACTTCAAAAATTATGTGAAACACCCATTGTACCATTTTGTAAAACATAACCCTAAAATCCTATTAAGAGTTAAGAAGAGGCCCCCATTTTCTTTTCAACCCAAAGTCTTCTTGTTCTCCTCCCCTCTGCGGTCTTCCATCTCCTCCATTAACGACCAGAGAGTTTTTTTTCCGATTCATCGCGTAATCGTCGATTAAATTTAATCGATGATTAACTTCTTCTACAAACATGGCTCGTATAAAGAAGACCGCTAGAAAGGCACATCAAATCACTAATCTCGTGGATGCAATTAATGCAGCGAAGGAGTATTCAAGACTCAGGAATAAATCAAATCAGCCGGAGAAGGAAATGGCTCGAATTAGAAGGTATATATGTCGACTAAAACCCCCAACTCTAACTTAGATTTGAGTTAAATTTGATGGTGTACCGAAAAATCAGGTTTTTAATCGAAAAAATGGGACTCTCAGAAATCGAGTCGTTAATCACGAGGTTTTTTCCTGAACGAGTTTTATTCTGCATGTGTTTTTTTGTTTTGAGAAATCGTCAACCACTAGGGTTTGGGAGTAAACGATCCCTGCTGTAATTAGGTTTGAATCGTTAAGAATTTTATTTTTCTTAACGATTTTTGATATGCACGTTAAGTTCATAAAAAATCGGTAGCCATGAGAAATAGGTGAAAACCGACTCTAGTTTGGTTGTATGATAACCATTGGAGTCGTTAATCATATAATTTAAATGTGGCTGATTCTTTAGACGACCCAATTTATCCTTTAACGATTCTGTCAAATGCCAAACCATCGCTCTGTCCCAAATATTGAAAGAATCGTTAAGAATATTTCTTGAATCGACAAGTTAAAATAGTTGAATCGGAAACCAAAATTGTGAATCGGCAACCAAAAATACTTCAATCGGCATGTGGTGTTTATTTTTTGTAAGAGTCATTTTTTATGAAAAAAATTTATAATGCCCCTCTGAAAATTTTGTTGTGTATGGGCTATCGTAGGTTGAATAAAAAAAATAACCGTCCCATGGTAACTCCTCCCTCCAGACCCCCCCGTCACGGAAAATACTTAAATGCAGGTGTATTACGAGGAAAAACACCGAAGGAGGTATCCTTAATTATCCGCGAACCCAGAGAGCCATGTGTTGAATCGTCTGCTTTATCCTCTCCTATTGTATCTGCAAATGGAAGCGATGGAGACGAAGTCACGGAACATGAAGAAATTCCTTTAGGTAGTGAATATGCTACTTATGATGATGATGATGGTAATGATGGAAAGGGTGGTTATGGTGGTAATGAGGAGGCAGAGATTGACGAAGAGGAGTATGAAGGTAATGATGAGGATGAGGATGGTAATGATGGAAATGGTGGTGGTAGCGGTGATGAATATGGGTATGAGGATGATGGAAATGGTAATGAAATAAATGATGGTGGTTGTGGTTATGAGGAGGAGGAGGAGGAGATCCTGGAAGTTGAAGATGTTGCAGCACATCCACAGCCAAAGAAGAAAGCCCCAATCGCACCCAGCGCGCGACATATTCCACCCAAGCGTATTGTTATGGTCTCGCATAACCTGTATTGATTTCGCCTACAAAGTGAAGATGATCATGGCAAAGAACCGATTGTTGTGGTCTCATTAGAGGGACACCAATACCTTCGGAATCATTCGAGGGACACCAGACCTCCCAACGATTACTTCGAGTGTAATCAAACTCCCAACAGAGAAGAACTCTCAAATTTTCATAATTCAATTCATAATCTTCATTATTACATTGGCAGACATATATATAACATCCTAGAAGAAACTACTTACATAACTGCCTAATTCCATAACTACAAGATAACTACACATGCTTATACAAGCACACACATAATAGGCACATAACATTCCACCACCCTTATAAACAACATTGTCCTCAAGGTTGTAAACGCTGATACTCTTTGCTTGATGAGGTTGTTGTCGGTATAAGTTTTTTCATCTTATCAATCTTCCATATATTTTCTTGTTAATCAAATGGTTTACTCTATGCAAATTAGGATACCTTTTAGTTACGTATAGTTTCATCCCTTCAGCATATCCACAATTCTTTTATTTGCCTTGAGGAAGACAACAAAGTAGATAGATCTGACCTTCAAAGAATGTAAATTCTTCTTTGTTTGGAAATGCATATCAATGGTGACATGAATACTAATGACAACAAGAAAATTTATTTGAAACCTATATTCTAGATTTTTTGAATCAAGGAATTCCGGCAAAAATGTTCTCCAAAGTTATTGACCGAAAATAGTTTTTAAAACAGTGTTTTAAGGTTTTGGTACTCTTGGAGAAAATCAAGCAAGATATATCAAATTGTAGACCAAATCTGCAACTTGAAGCAACTTTTTTCTTCTTCTTTGTACTGGAATAGAACAAATCTAGGATTTGTTGACAATGAATCTAACAAAAGCAAACAACGAGAATCTTGCAATATCTTCCTGACCAACACATTTGTTTTTTTAAACAAAACCTAAAACCTAAACTTCGAAAGAGATAAAAAAATACAAGGATAGTTTGATCGGATATTGCAAACACTTCACTGAAACAAACTTTAAGATTGGTGCGGAAGAAGAAAACCTGCTCTGCATACCAATTGTTATGGTCTCGCATAACCTGTATTGATTTCTCCTATAAAGTGAAGATGATCATGGCAAAGAACCGATTGTTGTGGTCTCATTAGAGGGACACCAATACCTTTGGCATCATTCAAGGGACACCAGACCTCCCAACGATTACTTCGAGTGTAATCAAACTCCCAACAGAGAAGAACTCTTAAATTTTCATAATTCAATTCATAATCTTCATTATTACATTGGCAGACATATATATAATATCCTAGAAGAAACTACTTACATAACTTCCTAATTCCATAACTACAAGATAACTACACATGCTTATCCAAGCACACACATAATAGGCACATAACACGTTTGTAGCTCACTCGTCTTAGCAATGGGAATGCCAGAGGTGAACCTAAATACGGCGGGAAAGTTTTATTTGGATATGATCACTACACCATTTTTAGGGATTCGCAACGGAATCTGGACGTTGCTGACTGGGGTTGCAACGGAAGACAGGCGTTGCAAAACACGACGTTGCATTTTTTCGCAACGGCATAAGCTACGTTGCGACTCTCGGTCAGCAACGGGGATTGCCGTTGTGAGGCTAGTTATTCACAACAGAGATCTGTTGTTGCTAAGCTGTTTTGAATTACATGAATACCCCTACCCGGAACTAAATGTTATTGGTTCTGGTTCTAATTTATTGGTTCTGGTTCTAATTTAGCAACACATTAAAGACGTTGCTAATATTTTGCAACCTAAAAAAAAAGGTCAAGTCTTCATTGACCTGGTCAAAATCCTTTTCCCCCAACATCCCCATATTCATCATTTCCACAGATATACATTCATTCATTCATTCATTCAACATACAAAACTATATCACAACAAACTAGTGTACACATTAGAAACATACTTGGTTCCTAAGTTCAGTTCATGGAAAGTTACAAAATTCCTAAGTTCTTCTAACCTAAATCACTACAAGGAGATACTACATAAACTTACAAATCTTGCAGTTGCTCCTACATAAACTTACAAATCCAGTATGCTTCAATTGTATTGTTATTTCATCTTCAAACTTTGAACTGCATAAAGTTATAAAGATCGAGTCAAAGACTAATAAAGAAATAATAGGCTATATAAGCAAATCAAAAGAACCCAAATACTTCGCACTAAAAGTAGCTCATGCAAGAGATTTATAGTATCAAATTACACTCAAATTTACATCTGCACTCACCGTGGAAACGGCTACTAGTTTACCTCAAAAAAAAAAAACCACCTCCTTGGTTTCTCTTCATTACATGGCAAAACTACAATGCTACAACAAGTTTGGACACCTAAATTCCATCAAACACAACAAACATCTAGAAACTAAGTTTGAGTAATCTAACCATACCCAAATCACAAACACAACAGAAACCCTAGAAATTGAAAGAAGAAGGAAGAAGATGAATACCCATATATAGATTCTCCACCTCTGCCAGTTCTAGTAGGATCTCCTCCTTGTACAATAAAATCCTAATTCATAGACACAAGTTGAAGGAGTACAAAGTGAATAGAAATTCACAGGTCGGTGCAAAATTTATGACGACCCAGACATCACAGGACATAAGCTTTGCTGATTTAGAAAGTGCTAGTTACCCCTAGAATTTTCCAGGAAGATTAAAATTAAACCTTAGGGCATGAGGCGATGGCTCCTGATGCCTGCAATATTGAAATTAAACTATCAAAGTTAGGAAGGCACTGGTGCACCACTTTAAACAAGCTGACATCCTCATCATAAGTTAAATGTTTCCATCCTAGCTCTGAATACTCAGTTTGATAGAGACTATCCATAAGTTTTCTACCAACCCCTTTCGTTGAGCACCTCCTTCATCTTCCAAGGAAACAAGAGCCTTCACGGTTTTAACCGATTAGTGGAAAACACCTATTTATAATTCCAACATCCATTTCAACTAAACTAATACACTCCATAGATTTAGCACAGAGTGTGCAATTTGGGTTTTCAGTGGCACTCAACAAGATAGCTTTGAGATAAGGCATAATATTTTTGAAATTGCTCTTATAAATGCACGTAACACGCCAAATAGAGACAGATGCCACAGGTGAAAAATAAGATAACAAAAAAAGCAGAATCCATAAGGTACCTGTGACTAATCACCTATTGATTCTAGAGCTGTAAAAGCTTCCTCCTGCACCACTTTCTTGCCAGTTTGCATTGCAGACATCAAAATGGCTTTGTTTTTACACCATTCGGTGGAAAACATATTAATAATGCATAAAAACTCCAGTCAATGTGATTATTACTAACTGCACCTCCCCAAACATTAAACGCAAAAATAAATATTCCAAGTAGACATAGTAAGAAGGTCTTATACTTATGACACTAATGTCTGAGTGATGGATGCAACCAATTAATCAAGTTTTGACACGACAATCAAACAAAAAAGTAAGGAGGAAATTCCAAAAAACTTTGTACCTCAGTTCCACTGATGCAAAATAGTACAATCAGCAGCCAAATGAACCAAATTGTAACAGTACCTAGTGCCACCTCTGCGTTTAAGTTATCCTTTAACGAGCTAATTAACTAAAACGAAAAGACAACAAGCCAATCAAAAATCGCTCAAGCAGACAGACTTGAAGCAAAGAGATCAGAAGGAAATCAAACTCCATCCTTACCTGGCTTTCTATTGGAAGATGACTTGTCAACAGTGGTAATTAGTAGACTAACTTATCATGTGATACTGTTGGTTTCTCATTCTAGACTCACATAACACTCCTCTCGACTGTGGAATAGGATGATAACTCTTGCAAGAAAACATGATAGAACAAAATAAATACCCTCATATACACCTATTACTCTAGTGCTAGCACCGATTACTGAAGTGCTAGCATGTGAAATATTAACAGATTGTAACAATGGAAATTTGACAACAAAAAAAAACATCAGAGATATTAAGGTAATTCTGATCCAAAAAAAGGAAGATACAAAAGAAAAGCTCTATCTCTCATTCACAAATCATTGTACTACAGATATTGATCTCCAAAGGAGAACAAAAGTTATTAGGGTCCCTAAAAGAACACTGATTATTCTCCCTAGATGTAAGAAAAGAAATTCATGTGAAAGTCGCAGATTTTTCACTTCCAAAAAAACAATACCCGTAACAGTCACATATCATGGCGATGAAATATGGCTAGTACGGAGGGATATAACTCAAGGAGAGATGGAGTAGGAACAAAATCGAATAAACCAGAGATTGATGTCACGTATCAATCAGACAGCTACTCTTTTAAGTTTAAGAGTGATCTTATTCCCTAAACTGAGGGCAATCCCTTGAGTGTTGAACCTTACCCTAATGTAACCACTTGGCTTCCCATCGATTTGCTTCTCGATATTCACTAATGCATCCTCTCCAAACACACTAGGAAACCGCAAAACCCAAAAAGATAAAGCACAAAAACGTGAAAGAAAAAAGGAGAAACAAAAGTGAAGATGTTGTACAACAGTTAGTCATGCATCAAGCAAACATGGAAAAGATTCCAAACTAACTAACACCAAGCAGTAACATGCATCACGACAGCATAGTACATTAAATATAAAATGCTAATGCATTTTGTCGATTTCAGTATCCTAAATTAGTCTAAACAGAAACAGACAACGACTACATCAAATGAATAACAAAGAACAAAAATGCATCAAACCACCTGGCTTTGTAAAATTAATTGATTATTGAAAAAAATTCGAGGAACAATGTAATACCAGGACACAAATTCACTACTCTTTTTGCCGAGAAACGCCTCCAAATCATCCATGTCTTGATGCTGATGATTTCCATGACAAGAACCACAATATACTCCTACAAAGATACAACAATTCAAAAACATAAGAAGCCAAAGACTTGTACCAGAAATCTGAATGACATGAAAGGTTTCTAGAGTTGGTTATATACCCCTTTATGGCCCCAAACTCTTTCCCGAACAAAGTAGGGACATTAAGAGCATAATTATGCGAGGCACTTGAATAGGAAGACATGAACTACTTACTCCTTCAACATGCAATGTAGCATTTTCTGGTTAGCAATGTTAAATTACAGTGTTGTTATTATTTATACAAAATAATCTTACCTAGAACGCGGGATCATTGTTTAGTTTGAGATGAATTTAGTACTGCAGTGCAACTGACAAAACATGCATAAATTCAGTTCCAGGGGTGATAACATTTGAATAAATTCTTGTGAACTTTCCTTAGGAGAAAGCTTTCTTTCCTCCTCTGCAAAATCTATCCACAGTCGTTCTTCTTCTTCTGCCTGCTCGGCCACAGTAATAAAGACAGATCACAAATAACATACATAAAGCAATAATCATCACAATACAGTCAGTGCAACATTACCATCTCACAGTACCCATGGAAACTTGAAATATACTCTCCAATTCAGTCCATATCAATTACTATCAATCCAAAAATCATATTCATCTCCTTTGCCTCTGTATCATTTAGAAATTTTCAAGAGTTAATTTTAAATATAACTAAGATAACAATTCACCACCTGAGACTTTATTTAACCTATAATCTCAACCTAATTCGTCTAATTAACTCAATAATCATCTCCAATTTCTGCACCCAATTCAAATACAACCAAATTCAAAATCAAATTACACGAAAATATCCCTACCTCATGTTTAAATAAAACCCATCACTAAAATTCAGCTTATAAATTAAAATTCACATGAATTAATCATTAAACAGAAACCCCTAATTTACCTTTTTTTCAACCTCCTGAGTTTGAATCGATACTTGATTTAGCACCACCACCATGAATCACCAGGGTTCTCAATTGATTCTACATCTACTCTTTATTTCTTCCTCTCGAGCAAAACCCTAATTTCTTTTCTTCTCCCACAACTCAATCAATAGAAACACAGTCACGTCCCCCCTCTATTAATCAAGATACAAGACTCCTATGAATCACTCACTTAATTAAAACTCAAATCTTCTGATTTGAAATCAAAAGAAAGACGACGAAGAGGAACCCAAACTGAAACTCAAAGTCCATATAGAGAAGCAGCAAAAAAGATGATATTTTGCAAAAAAAACACACATCAATTACATCTGGAGACAAAAACAATAAATTAAATCTGATAGATAAAGAAATCGTGAGAGTTGATTGGAATTAAATCCTGAGACTTGAGTTGTGATTCTCCAAAGAGAACTAGGGTTCTTCAGAGCTGCAGATACAGAATGAAAGAGAGGAGATGAAAGATAAAAGATAAACCTTCTATGGATGGGAAATGAGAAGGAGGAAAGATAAAGCAAATAAGTCCGAAGGGTGGAAAAAAGAAGAAGAAGGCTTGACTAAAATTTGACCGGGGTGTGTTTATCAGCTCTAGTGTTCCCGACCAAGCACGTGGTTCACATGCTTAAACTGAACGCAATTGCAATTCGCAACCTTGCCTGTGAAGTTACAAAATTCGCAACGGCATCTCTCTGTTGCAAATAATTAGCAACCAGGATTAGCAACCAAAAAATTCACAACGGACCTACTGCCGTTGCAAAAATGGGTTGCAAATTCCTTAAAATGGTGTAGTGGATATCTCGTTGGCCCGTACCATCAACGAGACAATTGTACCATTCTCCACTTTTCTTTTAATATGATATGTTGATATTCAATTTCTTAAGTTTAATTTATATTTGTTTGTGTTTTGTAGGATCATAAGAATGCCACGCGTCTTTTTAGACAACAATCTTCTTATGCAAAAATGAAAAAATGTCCGCTAGAAGGTGAATGTGCAAGAGTGAGAGACATTGTTGAAAACTCAGGTTTGTATGCTGCGGTTGAGAACTCAGTTATTGCATATGACAAGGCTGCAGTTTCATGTTTTTGTAAGAGGTATTATGGTGAAGTCGATACATTCCAATTCCATTTTGGCGAGATGGCATTGATTCCCGAAGATACATAAAAGATTCTAGGATTGCAGGTTGAAGGAAAATCTACGGGTGGCAAGTTCAAGAAAAACCTAGAGTGGGATAAAATATATGCATTGACGGAGAAGTTATTTGGCTGGGATAAAGATACAACGTATGGGTTTTTCTTCAAGGGAAAAAAGTACCCAAAGAGAGTTTAAACTGAAAGTTATTAGAAAGATGTATGTTGGGTCACTTGAGAGAGACGGAGACAATAAACAACTATCTTATATGTAAGTTCGTGCGACGGCAGCCGCATACTTGTTATATGTCCTTGGTTCGGTTATATTTCCCGATAGCAAAGGAAATAGAGTAAGCGTCAACCTTCTTCAACTTTTGGACCCTTTGGAGGAAGTGAGAGGTATTCGTGGGGGACTGCTATAATAGCACATTTGAACGCTGAGATAGCAAAGGCATCCCGGGAACGAACTTCTCAAATGAACGGAAATTTGGCTTTACTTCAGGTAATTTGGAAATTTGAGATATCAAATTTTTTGTTGTTTGTTATTTGTTAGACTATACTAAATCAATTTTTTTGTTTTTCTTTTCCTTAAACTGGTGTTGTGTTTTAGGTGTGGATTTACGAGCATTTTCCTTCATTGTTTAAAGGAGATGAAGACGTCATATTTGAGCCAACATGGGACAATACACAACCAAGAGGAACACGATACAAGTACACTGGGAGTCAGGATAAGGAGGAAGCGCAGAAGTTTAAGTTGTTAGCCATGCGCCAAAAATTGGACAACATGACAGCGAAAGAGGTAATCTTTGATCCGTACAAGGAAGATAGAGTAGGAGGAATCCAAGATCTCGTTTATAACCATGTCCCTCTGTTTTACCCTTACAGATATTCAATGTACAACCCATTAGAGCAATGCGTCAGCTTGGGTATATTCAAGATTCACCCAATCAGGATTATGAACCACCGTTTAAATATAATTTTAAAAAATGTAAGGCGTAAGAAAAGGCGTTGGATGTTGTTTACGAACCAGAGCCTAAGACTGAACATTGGAATGATAGGCATATGGCTACCAATAAGGTAGACATCTCTTTTTGGGAGCATGGTAATTAAGGTCACGAGGTAACTGTTGATTACATGCCATGGTACAAACGCTTTTCTCACGGTTGGGTGATAAGGATTGATCAGAGTACGGGTAGGAGGAGCAACAAAGAATCTTCCTCTACTTCTACATCCGACACTAGACCTGACTCTACCATTCTTAAGATTGTGGTAAATACTTATTTATCAAATTGTGTTAATCATTTTCAAACAATTTTAATTATGTTAATCTTATTCGGTATTTGAATGCAAATAGAGGGAACGGATGAAGATTTTTATGAAGTTATTTTGTGGTAAAGCCGACAAAGGAGAAGTGATTGAACCTGAGCAAGGTAGTAAGTACGCTGAGTGCTGCCAACACATTGAAAATCCACAAGAAAAGAAAATGTTTGATGATCTAGCAAAGCAATGTAAGAGGACAAGGAGAACAGATAACCAACTAAGACAAGAATGGGCACAAAAGGGTGTAGGGAATGAATATGCTGATGATCAAGATAGTGGAGAAGAAGCTGTTTCTCCAAGGGGAAGTCCTGGATAGGGTCCTTTAAAGAAAAGACGGACATCATCAAGTCAGGGAGGTCGAGGCGGAGGACGAGGCAGACTTCGAGGTCGAGGTGATAGTGGTGGATGAGGAGATGTTTTAAAGTGTATGATTTAACATTTAAAACTTATGTATTTTAGTATTGTCGACTTTAACTTACGTATTTCTTAGATATAAATATTTTGTGTAGTTCGTACTATCGGTATCATGTGTTATTTGGGTTTCCAAACAATTTAGCATGATGTTTAGAAGTTGTTGTTCTTATGTATGTTAAAATGATTTGGAAAAATTGGAAATATGTGAAGTTTTTTTTAGAGTCGGCAAACTTTTTTTTTGCAGATCAATGATTTTAAAAACGAATGTTACAGTCGTCTGAATATGTTTTGCAGACCAACGACTCACCACTAGATCACACCACGTCTCTGTATGATTTTTTTAAAAATCGTTAACATTTATATTAGTAGGTAACGACTCCAACCGGACGACCCATAAATTACATTAACGACTTCTTTGTATAAATATTTAGCTCCTTTGTATGAAATTTGTGCAGGGTCGTAAATGATTAAAAAAAAATGGTTGAAGGTCGTTAGTTTAATTTCAAAGTCGTCCAATATTTTTCAAGGGTCGGAAAAATAAAAGGTTCGGGATCGTCAGTTTCTGTTTTTTCATTTGGCCGACCCATTTTACAAACTTATAAGTTGGCACCAAAATGGAACGAAAATGGACATTTACCAGATGAATGAAATAACTTACATCCACTCATTAAATAAATAAATTCCATATTTTCAACTCATTACATGTTATTCCTTTTCCTTGTGCGAGAGGCATCTACCATTGCGGATTTGATGTGATAAAACTCCTCTCCTCTCCATTTCATATATGCAACCTGGGCCGCATGCCTATCCTCTTTGTTCCTCGACAGAAACTCGTTATAGTTGTTGCATAATCTTATAACGTGAATCGTTCGATCACGAATATGGGATGGTAGATAATCCCAGCGTAGTTTCTTGTTGTTGTTAGCGAAAGGTCTCCAACCAACTTTAGTCCAAAATATATTCTCATCTTGATGTTCTTCGGGAAGATCTTTGACGATGTAATAATTTTTAACCCATACGGTCACTTACTCTACTTGTTTGAATACTTCTCGGAGATGGGATTGTTTTTCGGCTCATTTTTTGGACTCACGCATCTCTTCTTCTTCCTTCGTAGGATACAGCGTGAAAGTGTATGGTTTTTTAGTAGGTCACATGCTTTTTTGGCGTATCTCTTCTTCCATTGCCAATATTGATTTGGTTGGTCGCTTGCATCTTCTAAGTATGCTTTCATTTGAATTGGTAGTTAAAGACGAACTAGCCATTGAAAAAATGATATACTTTGATTGTTTTAAGTTCTATTAAACAGTTAATGATCGAATGTTTATATAGAAAATAGGCCAATGGCTTTGCTTATTAATTTGATAATAACGACTTTAAGTTCCAAAATATCCAGGAGACTTCAAATTATGGAGTAAAAGAATCGTTAGTTTATTAATATACTCTTAACAACCTCAAAAGTCTATGCCTAGAGTCGTTTGTTTAAAAATAACGACTCTGAAGTTCCAAAACATACAGGAGATCATCAAATTTGGACTATAAGAGTCATTAATATTCTTGATTACTATATTAACGACTGTTTCTGATAATGTAAGAGTCGCTAGGTTAAATTTGTAAATGTAAATGATACTTTTTATAAAAAAAAAGTTTAATAAGGATAAGTTGATAACACAACATAAAACACATTGTATTTGTTAAGGATTCATGATAATACAAACATCAAACTATTCATACATTGTACTTCCAAAAAAATAAAAATACAACTCCTTCCACATTTACTCGCCCACATGTTCAGGAATTGTACTTCGTGTTCCTTCCAAAGAATTCCACATGTTCATTCCATAATCGTATTGGTTTGTCCACTCCTTGGTGTAGTCTCCAAAATCACCATAGGCCACCGGTGGTAGGGGACAATGTTCAGAAATCTTCAAACCTATGTAATGGTTATTGTTGACATATGCCATCACAATTCTTCTTTTCTTTATCGTCGTGTCGCAATTAGTTCTTGATGGTACGTACATACAAGAGCCTCCAGGGAAGCCTTTGCTGAATACAATCACAACACAAGTGAATGTGTTCCCTAAAAGTTGACCACCAAAAGGCATTCGCATCCAAAACTTAAAACCGGCCTTCTTGGACCCCTTCCGCCATTTCACGTTAAACACCAACTCTTTGAACATCAATTCTTTCTCTTTTGAATCTCCTTGCATGATCATGGTTAAATAGAGTTGCTTCTCCCCGACAAGTGTTGATGCCATTTTTGTTCTTGCATATTCGATTTGGGTGACCTTAAGTCGGTCGGCCTGGTCGAAATTCCCTAATTGTTCGGGGGCAACATGGTAACCATAATTTCCATCCCCATCAACGTCGTCGGTGGATATAATGTGATCTAAGATGATGTAAGGAAGTTGTTCGGTATACTCTTTGTACAAAGTGTAAGCAACACGATGTGATCTACCTTGGGAATCCCTTGGTGTCTTTGGATTACCCTTTATTCCTCTTATCGTCACCATACTACTAGTTTGGCTTTGATGGGTACCGACCGCATGCTCAACAATATCCATATCTTCATTTTCTATTTTTTTTGTCCGACCTCATTTATTAGGAATGAAAGACTTTTCGTACTCCTCAGATTCCGCCCGGACATGATCATGACGTGATAGGTCCCTTTCGCAACCCTTGGCATCATTAACAATTTCTCTAAATAACTTTTTAGATGTTGGTCTTCCTGGTGGTTTTTGTTTGATTGGCTCTTCTTCTACCCCCAAACTCTTACGGGCTGCCGGCCACATGTTAGCTACCATAATTTGTCTTCCTGCGCAATTCATGTTTCGGTATCTTTCAGTGATGTACCTCCAAGTCTCCAAATTGTTGATCGGCTAAACCCATGGGCTTTGGGATGAATGAAAGTTGCTTCCAGAATGGATCGATATCTTCAAGAAGAATGATCTCTTTGTACCCACCAAGTTTATGTCTACAAGGGAGGCCGATCCAAATATCGGTTGTACAATTACACTTCTTCACCTTTCCGGCGGCGGCATTGTCTCTAAACTTTAGAAGTTCTTCCATCATATGGGTTATTTCCCACCATGATACTTGTTGTGCTACCCCCAGTAAAAAATCTTTATTTTCCATATATTGCATCATAAAACGGTCTTTACTTATCTCCATCTGCTTCACTATTTTTCTTAGGTCATTATCTGCGTGCTCATGAATAACTTCTTGTACCGTAACTACCCTACCAGTATTCTGTTCCAGAATTTTTTGCAAACGTCCGTGAGACTGCTCTGCAAGACTTGTAGACTCATTTTTAAATTGCTTGTATCTATTGGTCCATGCATAAACAAACTTCTCCTCCGAAGGATTCACCATGTATTTAGGCAATACTCAACAACCTTTTGATGATCCGTGCTCCAATCATTAATAAAATTTTGCAAATTGGCATAATACTTAACCTCGGTTTTCGAATGGGCCAAATTGTCCCAATCTTTTCAAAAATCTTTCCATATATCCCCTTCTTCATCGTATTTTTCCTTTTCCTTCTTTTTCTCTTCCGCACGCTCTTCTTTGGAAAGTTTACTTAGACGATCACCTTCCTCCTTAGAAAGTTCAACACCGTTCTTATAATGGATCTTTTGGATTTGAGTCTTGCAATTAGAAAAAATATTGGTTTGGATGTGCCACGTACAAAGAAAATATTGAGCAAGTGGAAAAACTTGACGAATGGCATTCATAATTGCAAAATCCCTATCTGTGAATATAACTTGCGACGTCTCTTCTCCACGGTAAATCAACCTCACTTGTTCCAACGCCCAAACATAGTCATTTATTTCTTCTTTTTCCATAAAGCACCATGCAACAGTGAATGACTGTTTATCCGAGATATGACTGACCACGTTCAACATCGGCATGTTATACCTGTTTGTCTTGTAAGTGCAATCTATGAAAAGGACCTGGTAAAAACACTAAGCCAAGTCCACCATCCTTGGGTGTACGAGAAAAATATGAGTCACTTTCTCCCCCGCACCCACATTAGTTTGCAGTGCGTAGTTCAGTTTTTCTGCTAACCACTCCGATTGTTGCATAATCAATCTTCCATTCCATTCGATTTTTTTAAGCGTTGCTTTGGATGCGTTGACTGTGGAAATGGTAAACAAGTTATCCTTATCTTCCGCCCTTATCGTATTTAAGATCTTAAGAGGTCTAAATCCCTTCATCTGCCTAACCTTGTCCATCTGATGTGGTTTCAACCATGCATATGCAGGGTGTCCATATAAACTTGTGGGTGGAAGATGGTTGTGACGACCCTCTGGAATACTATACAATCTCCATCGATCAGTTTCATGATGTCTTCTGAAAATAATCCAGAACTGGCATTCACACTTCTTCGACGATGTTTTGTAGACCCTAGTTGTCTTCTTCTCATACTTGTAATTCCTACCTTTGTGACTTTCTCCCTTCTTACCCGCTCGCTCACATACCATTTCCATCTTCTTAAAATCGACGTTTTTACTTTGAACAACCATACACATCTTCTCTTTTTCCTCGGAGATAACCCATTCCTTGATGTAATCCTTGGTACCCCATGTCTACATAGAGCAAACAAATTTAACAACCATAAGATCACTAATAAAATTATTTGAATATATAAACTCGATGTATTCGGTTAAGGGAATGGTACCAAATCAGTTACATAGTGTTGGGAGGTATCCAGACCCATCGCAGATACGGGTTCTGGCTGGGAGATTTGTTGCACAACCAACTAAAAATAGAAAACACATAATCATCATTAAAGGGTCGTTAATATAATAAATGTACGAAATACGACAGTTCCAAAATTAGTATAGTTTCGACCTTTAAAGTCGTCATCCATAATTTTGTAGATTGACGACACCTTCTTAGAGTCGTCAACTAATCTTTTGCAGATTGACGACTTTTAAAACTGACATTATAGTAATTCAGTTTACATTAGAATAGCAGATTTACCATGCACGACTGTGTAACTTAAGGGTCGGAAAATTATATACTGTAAAATTACCGACACTTTAATAATTATTAACGACCGTCTATGGAAACTAACGACTCTTGACAAGCCTATGTACACCATTCTGCTAGATTTCCTTCTAGAGTCGTCGGTTATATAATAACGACTCTTTCCAATTGATGAAAAAAATGTTACATCGTTTGGTTATAAATGTAATATATTAACGAATAAACATATTTTTTGCATTTATTTGAGAATTGAACTCCACCAAATATGGTTGAGGCAGTTGGTTCTTTCAAATCTATAAATAGAGACCCATATCTCATCGCTTCTCCTTACCAAAACCATAATTATCAACCTTTTCCTTCTCATTTCATTATCATCCAAGAGCAAAACCAAAACCATAATTACCAACATCATGGCTACTCCCTACACTTCCGAAGAGAATTGCGTCATTTTGAGATCTTGGTTGACAGTTACAAACCACTTTGAAAGTCAAGGAAAAGACATTGATGAAAAATCGGATGCTTGGTGGAACCGTGTATTTATTGTTTTTGTGGCGTTGGACGGAAATTGCAACTCAAGGTCTTTGAAACTTGTCAAGGAACGGTTCCAGGAGATAAAATTGGAATGTGATGCTTTCAAAAGAGAAATTTATGCCGTAAGGGAAGCCATGCCAAATATGTTGGGTGTTATAAGAATAAATATTTAAACAAGAGGTAAAACTTGTCGGAAGCTTTGAACAATACTAACTAAGTTTTTGTTTTGTGTCTTCAGTTGGGGAAGGCATATAAGCGATACGAGGTGCTTCATGGGAACAAGTTTGAGTTCGAAGATTGCTACCTCATCTTGGAAGGCACTAGCTATAATTACATCATCTATGGTTAATAGTTTAAGTGGACTGTTATTATCTACAAGCATCTAACTCGGTACATACGCACCGGTTGTTTCGGGAGTATCTACGTCTTAGGAGGCAAAAATTGGGTTGGTGGAAGTAGTGTTATCTATCATAGGGCATATAAAACTTTAGTACTTCATTTTTACTATTATGATCCAGGAAAAATCGGACCTTTCCGGTTGGTAAGTCTCTCATATCTCTTGTTTTAATCGTGTTCACAATCAGTATTTGCTATGACGGTATATCAGCAATGTACCTTATTAATTTATTATATACTCTGTAACTGTGGGTAGTCTTTAGTTATGGCATTGTTTCGTTGTTTTATAGTTACACTTGGCTTTACGCTTGACTTGTACTCCACTAACAGGAAGGTAAGGTAATCCTTGTATACAATGAACAGTGTCGTTCCTTTCTTATCGTTGTAGAAAAACAATTCTTAGCTCCACCACTTCATCACTATTAAGCCCACATTTGTTACAACCAAGTGTAGTCACCGGCAAAATCATACTTAATGGTTGCAAAATGAAAACTTAGCGGGTGTCACTGTAATACATTAGTTATGTCATAATAATAGTGGCCTTAGTTCTAAATTTGCTGGTACCAAACTTTTTACTGGTCAAAAAATAAAAAACGAATGAAAACCCCAATTTTCTTTTGGTCCACACACTGAAAATATAAAAACCCCATATTTCCCCTTTTTTCTCCTAGGATTTGAGCTGTTCATCTTGGGGATCTCAAGATCTTCATCTTCTAATAAATTTTTTTCTGATGTAGTATGTCATTAGATAATATCCGCCAGTGCTGGTTCCACAGTTCCTCTGAATTTGAAACTTCGCAAAAGAGTAATAATGTTATGAACATTTCACGTAATAACTTATTGGATGCCCAAGCTCCTGCCTTTTTATCGCTTCACCAATCTTTGTTGTCATCTGATAAACCCAAATTTAAACATGCATCTTTGAAATTTATATGAACAAACCCATTCACAGTCTTAATTTCGTTAAAGTTGCGCGGACCTTTTACTATGTTGAGCAACAAACTTAGGTAAAACCTCTCACCCGATGTTGGATATATGTGCATGATAAATCCTTCCAATGGTTCTGTTCGACTTTTTTCTAGACCACTTCTTGTTCGTCTGGTCCCGGATTCATTTTCATAAGTTGACTCCCTTACATCATGAAAAACAAAAACATGAAGAAGTTCATTTTGTTTGTTCACTTTCTCCATCGCTCTCGCTACTCTCTTAAATCTCAAAATGAATTGAACACAATTTCTTTAAATTCATTTTCTTGTACTTGACAAGCATCAAAACTTCATTGTGTTTCATCAAGCAATTTGAATTGTTCGGAATTTTTTTTCGGTCTAAAGGACATTAAAAAACTTATCTCCGCATAGAGAAGAGAAAAGGAATCCTAAGCAGGTGCAGGTGGTGGGGACATATGTCTACTTCCTTTCTTGGCTTACTAAAAACCTACTCATTCATATCATTTACTACTCCCTAGAGAAACAAAGAAAAAGACTTAGTTCTTGTTAATGGAATCTTTTGTTGGATTAAATTAACGTTACAAAAAAGATCTCTTTTTTTGGGTAGTGCTATATAGCCTTAGAGTACTGATTTCTTGGTTGAAATGAAAGGAATCAAAAGATGACTCTTCACGTGATGAAGAATGAATTCAAAAACGTAAGATGAACATAACAAAAAATTAATTCTCCTAAAGTAAGCACGAGAGACAAAATGATGATTCTTCATTAAAAAAATACAAGAAGAAGGACAGGACAATGATTCTCCTACAATCCGCCCACTAAAAGAGATTGATTATTTTTATAACAAGTGACTAGAGCACTTGGATTAATTAAGAGTAAGAAAAGATAAAATCCAAGTCTTTTGTTTTTTTTTTCATTGGAATAGAAAACAACAAAACTAATTTTTCCTTTGCTTTAGCATAAAAAATGTTATACTCGTACACAAGGTAAGATTCTTCACAAAAAGTGTCAAGTAGCGAGCGTGGACTGACTCTACACGTGTGAGACCATGAGACCAAGCTCGATCCGACCCGATCGAACGGACAACGTGCGTGCTTCGATGCGAAGCACATCGTGTACGGAAAAGACAACCTTGTCATAGTCTAGGTCTTCTCCCACACACAAAAGTGTAGAGACCCAAAGGGTCATGCCTTTTAGGCAAAACCCGTATTTATGCCTAAAACTCTTAAAATTTTAGTTTAGGTGGGACTATTGTTTTATCTATTCAAACGAAAAAACCAATTAGAGGGCAATAGGTCTATGGATCAAATCATGGTCCAAGTTAATTAAAACCCCGTTTTTTCTAACAATCCCCCACATGAATGATAAAACATATCGATAAAACGCGAGAAAAATAGAAGGCATCAAAATAGGCTAAGGTGTCCCAAAGATTGAACCTTAGCTTAGTGAGAGGTTACCTGAAATGCTTGTTGAAACGGTGAACGCAATGTCTTGAACCGACAACAGTGAATGCAATTCAGAAATAACAACCACACTTGATGTCTCCACCGAAAGCTGCCAAGCTCTTGCGGTTGTGCCCGTTTTGGCCATGGGCAAAAATTCTGGACTTAATGAATGTCTCTAGAGAATCAGCTCAAATTCTCATAGGAAGCGGCCCCACTTCCAACATCCACAAAGGTGAGTCCATAAAGAGTGTCCCGCCACACCCCGCTTTAATCAAATCCATGGAACCCATTAAGATCTCAAAAGATCATCCCTGAAATTATGCAGCAAAGACTATCACACGGTTACACCATAGGGAGGGACAAAGATAGTGCTTTCACGATATCACCATAAATTAGTTGTCTCATTGAACCTTGATCTTGGAAATCCAGTCACAAGGTTGAGTATCCTTCATGGTGATTTATTCTATGAGCTTAAGTCCCATCCCCCTCGATGTAGAGATAACTACCTTTCTTTATAAACCTTTCGTCAAAGGAACTGCAATATTATCCTTGACCTTACAAAGTCAAGAGAGATAATACCAGTAGAAAGTAGTTGATTCACTATCTCGTGCTTTCTATGAAGCTATAGACTCTGACTCCATAGTGGATAGAGCTATACTTGTCTGTTTGTACATCTTCCATGACACAGATGCATATTCAAGCATGAAGATGTACCCACTTGTGGATTTTGACTCATCTGAGTCCTACATCCAGTTGGCATCACAGAGACCCTTCCTGTCGCAGCCAGAATCTTCCCAAAACTTAAGCAAAAGTCTGAAGTGCCTCTCAAGTAGTGCAAAACTCTGTTGAAAGAATTCAAGTGATCCTTCTCAGGGATGCAAGTGTACCTGCTCAAACTACTCACAACGTAAGCAATACCAAGTCTTATACAATTAATCAATTACATAAGACTGCTTTACGCAAAAAATACTCAAGAGTGGAGAAACATCATCACCCTTGTTCTCACAATTTGAGAAACACAATTACAAGGAGTAGAAGCAAGTTTAGCCATATCGTGATTAAATTTCTTTAATATGGTTTCAGCTAAATGAAATTGACTGAGACTATATTTATCAGACGTCTCTCTGATTTTCATCCCTAAGAATACATCGGTAGGAATTAAGTCTTTCATGTCAATATTCTCATTTAGTATGCTTTTAGTGGTATTAATAAAATCAATGTTACTGCCTAATATGAGCATATCATCAACATAGTAAGCACACTGTAACATAAGCATCATCCTCATATTTAATGTAAACACATTAATAAGATTTATTAATCTTAAACCACTAGATATCATTACATGATCAAATTACCATTACTTCGTTTAGGTGATTGTTTCAAACCATACATAAATTTAATCAATTCGCATACTTTGTTCTTACAACAAAAAACCTTTTAGTTGGTACATAAAAATTTCTACATTTAATTCACCATTTAAAATTGCAGTCTTAACATCCATCTGATGTATATATTCAAATCATGAATAAAAGCAATAATAATCATCATCTTAACATAAGTGATTCTAGTGACAGGTGAAAATATGTCAAAGAAATTTATTCCTTAATTTTTGGTTATAACCCATAACCATACTAGGTATTTCTCTAAAGTTTCATCTGTACCAAGGTTTTCTTTTGAAGACTATTCGGAAGAACATGTAACTTCCCGTGGGTTCAATGTCCAAACTCTACCATAAAGGTCACATAGACGAGGCTAAAACTTAACTAAGTTCTAACTCTCTTATTTCTACTATGTCCAGTCTCAACATCTTGAGACGGGGTTGAATAGTCGAAGGAACATATGCGAAATTGTCATGAATCCTTTTTCGAGGTCCAATCCTCAAAAGAATTATATGAACAAAAAACCAAAGCATCTCTAGATTGCACTACTGTGTTCATACCAATGTTTTTGATGTCCAATCTTATGACCATTAACCTATATGCACTAGCATGCTTAGGATAGGTTAGGAATACAAAATCCATAATCTTAGGTCAAAAATTTGACTTGCTTGGGAGGAGAAATAGCCAATACACCCCCCACATGAATCAGGATTTCTAAACATGCTGCGATATTGTGTCATTTAACACACGCATCATACTCAAATTATGATTTAACATGTTCATGTATTCATTATCAATTAATAGCATACAAGTTTCACTTTATCTATCAATTCCTCATGCTCTCTTATGTTAAGAGTTCAAAGCATTACATGAACGTATTTCCAAATATCATATCTCATAGTAAAGTAGATAACCATTGGAAATTATATTTAAAGCATAATGCACGTGTGGAGAACGAAAGTTTCCATACCTGAAACCATTTTACCTATTTTCCTTCAACTGTTTTGATAGTTGAGTTTCTCGAAGAAAAGCATTCATACCTTGGTGCTTTTGGTAGAAGACTCACATTTTCTGGACAGACATGCACAACAATTTTCCAAATACCTTATCTCTCAAACCGCATGTCCAAATTAGATGAATCAAAAGGGGGTTTAAAGATAAAATCCAGAACTAAATATCTTATTTAGATCAACATTTCCAAAAACTCATAGTTATGCCAGAAAAATAAATTTTTCAGCAGAGTTTTTCCTGCCCGTCAGAAATTTCCAGAAACGTATAACAGTTTTGTAAAATATCTAATAAATACTTTTACAACTCCAAACATCATGAAATTTGGTGGAGTTAACCAAAAACATGTATATATCATTATGTTAAAATTATTCAGAAAATTTCTTCTTGGGTTAAGAAATAAACCCAAAATTATACAACTCATACAAAACTTTTAATTTTGTTCTTACACAGTTTTTGTAAAATATTTAAAAAATATCTTTACAAATCAAAAAATTACGAAATTTGGTAGAAGTATTAATTAAGATGTCCACTACTTTATTTTAGAAGTATTTGACAAAACTCCTCACTAGTTAAGAGATAATTCAAAAACTCTACAGCTCAACAAAACTATAATTTTGTTTTTTTTCACTAAAGAAAAATATGAACATCTTTATTTTTCCAAAATTAACATCAACACCATTCATTCAATTTTTGATTATGTAAATGCCTTATGACACTTTCCATTAAACTTAGTAGTTTAATTTGTGAACAATATTTTTCTTTATTATTGTTACAAAAAATTAAACTAGCACTTATTGTCTTTAGATTGTTGGATTTAATAACAACAATAATGAAAATAAATTGAATAAGCACAAGTGATACTTAGCTTGATTTGCAGCAACTTGGTGGATGCATTACGTCGAATAGCATGCGGAGCAAAAATTGATAGAGGCACGTATATGATACGCTGAACTAAAGACAATATCGCCTGCTACTCCTCTAAATAGAGAGATGCTATAGCTTCATTAGCGAGTTGCCTCCAGAATACAACTATCGTTAGCATTCCTTCTTATAGCATACAAGAGAACGCCCTTAGAATTTGGCAGTGAAAACAACTCAATGAAACCACCTTGTTTCACTCAAAAAACTCATAGAGAAAAATGGACGAAATAAAACTTGGTTTTCTCATTTTTCTCTTCTACTCTTTTTCCACCAAAAACAGAGGAGTTAATGTTAAGTTGTTTTTCTCTCAAAAGCATGAAAAACAAAAACATGAAGAAGTTCATTTTGTTTGTTCACTTTCTCCACTGCTCTCTGCTACTCTCTTAAATCTCAAAATGAATTGAACACAATTTCTTTAAATTCATTTTCTTGTACTTGACAAGCATCAAAACTTCATTGTGTTTCATCAAAGCAATTTTTAATTGTTCGAATTTTTTTTTCGGTCTAAAGGACATTAAAAAACTTATCTCCGCATAGAGAAGAGAAAAGGAATCCTAAGTGCAAAGGTGTGGTGGGGACATATGTCTACTTCCTTTCTTGGCTTACTAAAAACCTACTCATTCATATCATTTACTACTCCCTAGAGAAACAAAGAAAAAGACTTAGTTCTTGTTAATGGAATCTTTTGTTGGATTAAATTAACGTTACAAAAAAGATCTCTTTTTTTGGGTAGTGCTATATAGCCTTAGAGTACTGATTTCTTGGTTGAAATGAAAGGAATCAAAAGATGACTCTTCACGTGATGAAGAATGAATTCAAAAACGTAAGATGAACATAACAAAAAAATTAATTCTCCTAAAGTAAGCACGAGAGACAAAATGATGATTCTTCATTAAAAAAATACAAGAAGAAGGACAGGACAATGATTCTCCTACAATCCGCCCACTAAAAGAGATTGATTATTTTTATAACAAGTGACTAGAGCACTTGGATTAATTAAGAGTAAGAAAAGATAAAATCCAAGTCTTTTGTTTTTTTTTTTGTTTTTTTTTTCATTGGAATAGAAAACAACAAAACTACTTTTTCCTTTGCTTTAGCATAAAAAATGTTATACTCGTACACAAGGTAAGATTCTTCACAAAGCTGTCAAGTAGCGAGCGTGACTGACTCTACACGTGTGAGACCATGAGACCAAGCTCGATCCGACCCGATCGAACGGACAACGTGCGTGCTTCGATGCGAAGCACATCGTGTACGGAAAAGACAACCTTGTCATAGTCTAGGTCTTCTCCCACACACAAAAGTGTAGAGACCCAAAGGGTCATGCCTTTTAGGCAAAACCCGTATTTATGCCTAAAACTCTTAAAATTTTAGTTTAGGTGGGACTATTGTTTTATCTATTCAAACGAAAAAACCAATTAGAGGGCAATAGGTCTATGGATCAAATCATGGTCCAAATTAATTAAAACCCCGTTTTTTCTAACAACATCTTTATATTTTCTATTTTCTTTCATCCACTATATGAAATTTGTATATTCCGTGTTAAATAGTACCACATCGCCTAGGGAAACCTAGGTCCCATGCTTAATAAGCCTTGGGAAATCCTAACCTTGTAACCCGGTTTTCGAGGTTAGTTAGACCCGGTGATTCCTAACATGGTATCAGAGCCAGGCCCCTCTTAACGCTATCCATGTCCATCAGTTCAGTGTTGTCAATCAGTGTTTCCACCCATCAGTGTATCCCTGTCAGCGGCTGTCATATCCATCAGTGTATCCCTAGTCATTGAGGGGTGTGTGTGGGGTGGGGGGGGGGGGTGTTAAATAGTACCACATCACTTAGGGCAACCTAGGTCCCATACTTAATAAGCCTTGGGAAATCCTAACCTTGTAAGCCGGTTTTCGATGTTAGTTAGGCCCGGGAATTCCTAACATTCCGATCTCTAAACTGGATCTCAAATTTTAGAATCGGCAGGTTGCTTTTTTTTTTTTAAAGGCAAGATTAATAAAAATATGAAAGAGTGCCAAGATGGCACCTTCCAAAGAAATACATAGATAGGAGAATAGGGAGTTTACAACAAATTACTCCTTAAACAAACTCACCCAATCAAAAAAAAAATCATCAAACTTGATGTTCTTAAAAGAATCAACATTGACAGACCAACTAAGTAACAACAACTTGATATCCAAAATAAGAGAATTTAAAGTTTTTCTTCTTTGTTTCTTCTCTATTATAATGTCATTTCTTTCCAATCAAACTGACCACCAAATCGCAAAGGGTAGACAAAATCTCAAGAAAAAGAGAGGCTTGGTAGAGATCTTCAACTTCCACTTCCAATGTAATTCGATAATTGTCGTGGGATGAACCCAAACAAACCCAAGTTGTTGTAAAAAATGATCCCATATCTGCCTAATAAAAGAACAGTGAAGGAAAAAATGCTCTACAGTCTCCTCACTGGTATTACAAAATGCACAAATGTTTACTACTGTCATACTCCTTCTAGACAACATGGATAAAGTCGGAACAACTCCATTTGCGGCAGCCCACACCAAGAAGCTAATTTTAGGAGGAATTTTCTTATTCCAAATGTATTTAGAAGGAAAATATAAAGGAGTGATTTGCCCCTGATTATGCATACACAAAGTATAGCAAGAACTAACAGAAAAGATACCTTTTGGATTGGACCTCCACTCCCGTTTATCGTCATCTGCAGTAAGTTCTCCTTGAATCAGCAGGCTGCTTCTAAGGCCAATACGTAGCCACAGTATAAGTACAGTTATTGGCTTCATCTACTTTTTTCACCTTGCTTATCTTTGTTTGAGGAATCTCCAACATGAGGGACTGTTTTATTTTATTTTTGATGTTTCTTCAATTTACTTTAATTGCCAAATCTTTTCCTTCACAAATATTTGAAACAATATTTGACGACCCGAGTTTTGTAGCATATTTGATATTTCCACGTTAACGTGTGCTTGGTATTTTACATTCAAGTTTCTTTCATACGGAACCACCCGTAGGTTATCCAGACCAATCCTCCTATTTTTTACAGTTCGTTTATCATCTCACCTTTTGTAAACTGAGAAACCGCTAGCATCGACGGTATAATATAATTGTTTTGGGAAAATATTTTGATCATCTAATATTTTGCTGGATCCCAAAGTGCTTGCCTCTTCAATCACTTCTTCCCATTGCTGGTCGTCATTTCTGGGATTTGGGAATGTAAATTGAGGTTTAAATCTTGCCATTAATTAGATTTAATCTGCAACGTAATATGAACCCAATTAGGTTTTCAGTAATATTCTTAATACTCTTTGGACTACATTATCCTGCAAACATATTCTGCTATCAAATCTTTGTTCCTCCCATGTCACATAGAGTCAAAATAAATGAACCGAATCATGATTACAGTGAACACTATGAGATACGTACCGTTTATCCGATTGCAAATGAAATATCTTCTACGTCGCATAGCGTAAGTACGTTGGGTATTGATCATGATCGTGCATCTTCATCAAGTCCTAGTATCGTGTGAAATATGTGTGATCCTTGGAAATATATACAAACTCATATGTTTACTTTGAAAAGCTTTCATGGCACTCCAATAATTCAGGCATCGAAAAGTATCACCAATTTTAAGAAAGGCTTTTGCGTAAAACATGTGAGAAAGAATTATTAGATTTTGTTCGCTTTATATTTTGTTAACATTTCCAATGAAGAGTCGTGTACTTTTAATTATCCTGTTGAAACTGCTTTTGCAAGACCAACTTGCAAAAAGGCGCATCCATTCCATTCTGAGATGGACCGTTTAAATGGTCATGTTAAAATTGCATGTGTCCAAAAATATAGCACAATTCTTCTGCCTTCTCCAAAGGTATTGTGTCTTCCTTTTTTTTTTGTGTGGAGAGTTGTTAGTGACCATTGGAGTTGCCGATTAGAGTTGCAACCAGATTAGTGACTGTTGGAGTAGCCAATTGGGATGACATGGAAAATTAATGTTGGAGTATCCAATTAGATTGCGATGACATGGAAAGTTAATGTTGACATGGCTTCACCAAATGCAAGAGTAATTATCTATAAACATAAATAAGATGTTATGTATGAGTATCCAGCAAAGGAATAATTCCGGACTTAATCATGTTGTACTCTTTTCCCTTCTTCAAGGTCGTATCCCACTGGGTTTTTCCCTTCTCAAGGTTTTAATGAGGCAACATATGCGAGTCCAACTCTGTTCTAAGTTTTCTTAATATTGTACTCTTTTTCCTTAGTTCCGGTTTTGTCCCTCTAGGTTTTCCTGGCGAGGTTTTAATGAGGAAATAGACTTAGATATAGTGGTCATCGACGAGAGGAACTAGATCTGAAGAGCTATATTTGAAGCGCTACATCGGAAGCATTACATGTGAAACACTACATATGAAGCACTACTATTGGACCGCACAAGGGGGTGTGTTGTAGGGCCTTTGTCCCATGTGTGCGGCCCATATATATGTAACCAGGGTTGACACTCTAGCCTATAAATAGAGGCTTATTCCTATGTAATACTACATTGATATCTAATGAATAAGATCTCTTTCCTCTCTATATTTTCTCCTTAAACAACACCCAATGTTTCTAATGATAAACGTATTAATCAAAGTACTAGCATCTGTGTTAACTGTGAACATCTACCTGACAAAAAAATGAATACATTACCTAGTGCAATACTGATTTATAGGATGTACGAGACTCCACGATTCTAGGCTATAAATCTGATAGAATCAAATCGATTCTGATACTAACACTTATTTGCTACACTAATACGTTCACATAATTAAATTGATTAATTCTGATTTATCGGAGTATAAAATATTGCTTTTAGATGGTGGAACCTGTAATAATACAGAAATATTATTGGTTTTTATAATAGACATGCTAAACATGCAGCTTAGAAAATTAGAATACAGTGGCTATATAATATATATTGTATCTGCGCAGATTACACTACAAAAACAAGTCCTATTAGTGAGGTTTTTTTTAGGGGCGGGGTATTTTGACCAACCATAGGAAATAATAGGATTAGTCAAAGTAAGACTTTTATTCGGTCGGTTTCGTGCTTCCGACACAACAAATAATTTCTCAGCAAAGTAATGGATGTGCCTGTGGTTTCTCAGCCATCACTCCTTTTTTTTTTTGGCCTTATCTTCTTGAAAGATACGGTTTTATTCATTTTCTTCCCTTATCATATTCCATTTTTTCTCCGTCGCTGAGGAACTGATAGCTAGGTTTTCTCTCTCCCTCTTCTATTCTCTGTTACCATCTCGTCCGTTTCTTCGATTTTTTTCCCTTTTTTTCCTTCTTTTTTCGAGTTTGGTTCAGAAACCAGAAAATTCCTTCTTTCGATTTTGGTTAAGAACATGAAGAAGATTGAACTGCTGTTGAGTTCACGAAAAAGAATTAAAGTGTTATAGAAGACGAAGGAGCTTCTCAACAACCGTCAGCAAAACAGGGAGGAACCAGAAATTAGGGTTTCTGTATGACATAGAAAGAGGATTTATGCAGCAAAATAATGGGGAAAAGATGAAATCGAAGATGGGTTAAGATCAATTCGAGCTTAGATTTGATTTAGGAAAAAGAATTTGAATGATGGAGTTAATGATGAATTTGAATTTTTAGTTGTTTTTGTGGTTAGAGAATTCAAGGTACAAATTCATATCTTCTTCTATTTGGTTTTCTTCAATTTTAGGGTTTTAATGGACTAATAATTAGGGATTAATTGAACAAGTTATCCTTTCTGTAAATTATTTTGTTCGTCTTCTTAAGAGTCGATCTTGCTCACCACCATATAATATCTGATTTTTGCTCCACTTTGGTTTGTAGAGGAGAAATCAGATACCAATTAAGGTTAACTTTAACCTCTTTAGTGTTAATGGACTTCAATAGAGAAATTTCTGATAGTCACTGTTTAGATTCTCCAGCATAATCATATTCTCATTTGTAAATTTTTCAATTTACATCTACTTCATGTCATAGGGCATTAATATTATAAAAGCTCATGGTCAAAGTGCAAAACATAGCTATTTGCTGAAGGGTTGTGCTGCACAAGGAATGCCGACTAGAGTTTCTCCTGCACAAATTGCATGTCTTGACTTTAATCTTCAAAAGACAAAGATGCGGATGGGTGTACAATTATTGGTCAGTGACCCTAGGGAGCTTGAAAAGATTCATTAGAGGTACTGCAATCTTTTCCTAAATTTGATACTAGATTATACTTACAAGGGAATCTGGGTTGTTCTGCTGTTAGAAATTGTAATTTGTTGAAAGCGCGTTGAAATTTTAATAGAGCGCAAAGAAGAGAAAATGCCCGTCCAGTATTTCAGTTCTGGAAACGCAATAAACTGCAATTTAAATAATTTCCACATCACTGTCTTCCTAAATAAATATGCAAATTCAATTATTTGGTATACAAGGAAGTTAATTTTTAAAGAGACGTATGAATTCAATGCATTTGATGAAAACATATACATAATGCTTTTTTGCTTGCCTTCTTGTTGGTTGTTTTTGAATGGTGATCTAACTTCGAATCTGTAATTTGCTTTTTAACGTACATCATTCTAACCTGTAATCCTTACACTGACATTTCCAACCTTGTCACAAATATGTTGATTATGGGATATTTTGTAGGTTCATTAATTTCTCTCCAATACAGTACTGGTAGAGTTCATGAGATATGTACCGAGGATGCTTTTCTTATTGACCTCTTCTATGCACTTTTTCTCATGAGTCGGTCATAATAACCACAAAGAGATGGAGGCCACAACTTATCAGGACTGTCTCCATATATTATGTGTCAACTGTTAGTTTATCATTCACCTGCAAAAATTATTTTTATTTCTAGTCAGGCTGCTGTAACATCACGAGTTTTGTTTCTTATGTCTGTCAATTTCAATATAGTGCAACTTCTACCTGGACAACTAATACCTGGTCTGGTCGAGCTGGATGGGAGGTTGAGGAACTAGGTAATTTTGTGATTGTATGGATCAATTAAATTACTTTCCATCAATAAGTTGGCTTGGCATTGGTGTTTCAGTTAGTATGAATATGTTAAAAGTTCATAAATGAGTTTGATTGGAAATTATTTACTAAACTTCGCTGCAAACCATTTTTGAGCTCTCTTATTTATTACACATGAAGCATCCTATTGATACGTAGCAGGGGTAAGAGGAACGAATCAGTGTGGTGTGAGTCATCCTAATCTGACAATATAGTTATGCTGAATTTCTTAGTTACAATGCTCTCATTCGTTTCAATGACCAAAAGTGTTTTTTACGCAAAGGTATTTACTAAAAATGTCTAGTTTTTTAAAAATTCCAAAAATAGTATAATGTGTACACATTATAGGTGTGAATTCTTGATATTGTGTACACAATATCAAGCAATGGGTACACATTCAAACATTTTTGGTAATTTATTACATTTATGGGAATAACTAAAGAAAACTAGACACCTTTGGAAATTTCCCCCTCTTCTTGAGTAGGCATATACACTTCAGAGCATTTGTTGGATGTTCATCTTCTTTAAGCTGTAATTGCAGTTATCTTTTTTAGATCAATGTTACTTTTAATGACATTGTTACAGAAAGAAATGGCAGAGAGAGAAGCAAAGACATGACAAGGAATCATGATGACTAGGAGAGAAATAAGAGTAGGGAATGTGATGGTTACTCCAGCTCTAGGGATTATCGTCGTAGAAGGAGCAGAGATAGGGAAAGAAACAGGGAAGAGAGGGGTGCTGAAATATTCTGATTTTGGGGTGATGCTTCTACTGCCAGCGTCACCAGAACATCCCCGGATTACCATATAGAAGATACATGGACGCAGGTATGTAAAAGTACTTGCTTGCAACCGTTGTTCTATTTTATATACTTGTTGGATGCTTGCTTTGGAATAAATTCAGTATCGGGCTTCCAATTTTGGTTGTTCATTAAATCTAGAACTTAAACAGTAACAGACCAGCAACACCAACTAGAAGTTGTCCTCAGATTTTCCGTTAAACTAATACTTCACTTGAAATGGTTTATGTTTGCAGGTGTGTTCGCATTTTGTCCCAAGCTGTACACATGCATTTTATGTATTTTTAAATTTAGTTACTACCTTATGACTATCTAGGTTGTTCTGTTGCCTAAATTCTATTTCTGAATCAATTAAACATCTTATTGACATATATGTAAGTTTCTATGGTGCATCAATGTAAAACTTTGTTACGAATGTGTGATGGTACAAATTTATAGAAGTTTAAGTTTAGTTTCTGGTTTTGTGTGAATGGTATAAATTTATACTGTTGTAGGGAAAATTTTAATTTTTTGAGTGAATGGTGCAAGGCTTCTGAGAAACTGAAATTCGGTGTCGGAGCCGGTGCAGGTGCCACTGTTGTTACCGGATAATTTTGAACGACGACAGACCAATTTTTATGACGGCCTAAAAACGTCACAAATAAATAATATTATTCCTGACGGTTGACCAACCGTTACAAATGAACAAAACCGTCACAAATAACATTTGTGACCCCAGTAATAACGATGGATTGTGACGGTCTTTTGTCTACTAGTGGTGGTTTTTTCCTATTTGTGACGGTTTTTGAACCGTCACTAAAATCACTCTGTTTTGTAGTGTTAATAATTTCTAGACGATCGATGCACCAACCTAACCCTTCTACGTTTTCTTGTAATGTAGTAAAACTCAATAAATTGACCCGCGCCTTGACTCAAGCACATGCTCATGTTTTCCACTGAAATGGTGATATTATTTATGGATAAACAAGTGTTGCATTAGAGGTTCCCATCCATCCAGTCAAATTAATAACTAAATAAGTGAATTAAAATGCACATGGGTCTCCAGCTGACCAAGGATTGCTTTGGTTTTGGAATCATAACCAGATCACTCCGTATGACGAGTATTATAAATATTTTAGTCCCCCAATTACATACCCCTTGATTTCCAATCAATGCTTTATATTATAGATACGGTTAAAAATTCATTTGAAAACTAAGTATCTATCCAGCTCTTTAGTAGACCCGGGGAAGATTGCCATGCATGAGCTAACCGGGCTCGTGAAGCATGTCATGGTTCACCAAATGACCACGGCGTTTTGGTTGACCAAACAGCCACGGTGATATCTGTTCCAGACAGATATGATGCCTGTTGCTGAATGGGTTAAGAACAAAATATCAGTTTCAAATTTGATACTGACGCACAAAACCCGTATAAGCTCCCTATATCAATGAAGTACCTTACCAGTGTAGTGTTATCACAGTTCAGTTTCCTGATGTATAAATATCTTAAAATATTTCCTTAAGTTGAGCCATAGTTACATTCCATTTTTTTTTTAAATATACCATTAAGTTGAGCCCATATATTGCGGTAACAATTTCAAAAACATCTCCGAAATTGCATACTCTAGAACTGTATACTGGTGGCTACCATGAGGAATCTCCTTTCTCGAATATCCTGTTACAAAAATTTCTTTAATGTTTGTTTCATGATCATGTAGATATTCCTTAGTTTTTTTCCGGTCTCGTGCATTCACTGTTATTAGTAAGGTATCATATCCATCATTCTCTTTGTTTACCTGATTAACCTCATCTTCATATAGTACGATCAAACAGAGCAAGGTAGGTAACAAAAAATAACATACATGTTCTTAAAACAGCTTATTAACCTCTTCTTAATTTCATTACAATTCTGTTATAGCAGTACACCGACCTCCAATCATGTTCTCTTTTCCGATGATCAATTAACATTAGGTTAATGATTGGAGTATAAGAGAGAGTAAATAAAAAAATTATGAACCACCGAAATATATACTACAATGATTTGTCAAATCATCTCAAGATTGCAGCAAGGAAGACTGCAAAAGAGAATAAAAGATCATAGTTGGATCACAATAAACATCCATGGAATTGGAACTAAGATCTTTAAATGATCATGAAAAACAAACACTATTGATCGAGGTGAGGAATATATAACTGGATTCACATATATTCAGATTTTGGCGGCCAAATCACAAAGATATTACGGGTATCAGGATATGTTATAAAAGGCGCTAGGCAAGGCGAGGAGCCAAACCTAGCGCCGCAGAAAAATTCTAAAATGCACCTTATAGGCTTACTTTGGCGCCTGGGCGCCTTTTTTTTTCCAGGCGCCATCCCATTGCCTAGTGCGCCTTTGACGCTTAAGCCCCAAAGGCGATCTCCTTTTAAAACATATGTATCAGGTTAATACTACATTAGATTTGGCAAGATACGGTAGTTTATTTCAAAGATGTGGTATGTAATTGTGGTTAAGTATACAGTTTATTTCAAAGATATGCTATGCAATCTTGATTATCCAACGAAGGTAAAGCTGCTAGTTCAAATTTTTTTCCCAAATCAGAGAAACTTTTGTTGGTTTTTTTTCCTTCAGTTTCTCAACAATCTTCCTCCTTAAAAGACTTTTCAAAATAAGCTCTCACATTGAACGGTGATGAAACCCTCTTTTCCTATTGGTCGAGATAGGCCTTCTCTAATGCAGAAGCTATGGTAAGGACATTTGGCATAACTCTATTGGTTGGAATATTAAAAATTGGGTTACACTTGGTGTACATCAAGTACTTAACGGTTAGTTAGTAACGCCTTCAACAAAAAAGTAGGTGGACATCACTTTTATCAAATTTTAAACCTAATTAATTTTGTTACACTATGTTTACACCAAATACTTAACAATACCTTTGTGCCTCAGGTGAACAATACTTCCGTCACTAAGACTGCCGTAAGATCCGGAATAATAAAAAAAAAAACTGTTTCCGATCTTTTAGAGCATCTCCAAGAGAAGGTGGAAGATTTATTTTTTAGTGACACATCGGATTTTAGGCCTTCATTTTAACTAAATCCATCACCAACAGTAAGTCCTATAAAAGATGAGGGACGAAATACTAATTTTGAAGGTTTTGAAGAAAGTCTTATCTTGACCTCCGGAATGACCTCCATGTCAAACTTATATCTGTGACAAAAGCTAGATACAGTCACATTTAAAAAGCATTACAATAATTAATAGTCACAATTGACCTAATTTTATGATTGAGACACGTGTCATATTTGTCACATTTATCTTAACGGTTTTAACTGTTACTCCATATTTACAACAATTCAGAATGTGACACGTGTCTAAAAGAGCCACACATAAAGCAACAACTATAATTGTTACTGAATCCTTGTAATAATTATTTCGACGACACGTGTCTTTTTTGTCATGAGAAAAGTAACATATATTAGCGTTGCCATTTTTTATAACAATACCCACAGGACACCTGTCATCTTCTTGTCACGGCTTTTGTAACGATTAAACTATTACACTCATTAGTAACAACAGTAACATGATGACACATGTTGTTTTTACTTCACAATTCTTGTCACAGTTATCTCCGTGACAATTCTTTCAGTTACAATAAAAAAAAAGGGTAACCCAGATCATTTTCATGGACCTTGGCTTCCAGTTTACAGGCCTGTAATACTGGTCCTCATCCTAGGCTCGGAATTCCAGTGTACACACCTACAATAATACCCAATTGCATGTCATTTTTCTTGGAATTGCAATTCATACATTCACAAATTGCATAGAGGAAGTCGATACATTTTATATAGAAGCTCAAAGGAAGTAAAATCCGACAACAATTCAATCTTATTCATTAATCTCAGACAAGAGTTACAATTGCATATGAAAAGTTGATAATAGACATGGTTCAACATGTGATAGGGCTAACTCACATGTTTAATTACGCTGCTAAATCTTGAAAGATCTATCTAAGATTTCCCAACGTGGATATCTGTGTGTGAAGTGTCGAGTAAAGCATCCATGTGTTGTGTCTCTGGTTCACATACGACAAAGAACGGCCTTCCTGCAAAGCAAATCAACATCAGTATAATGACTTCGTTCAGTTCTTAATGCACAGTATTACAAAATAAGTTACTAGAGTATACTTCACTCAGCCAATTCTACAAGTCATACAGCTCGCAAAGAAATGTGTTAAAATAGAAAACAAAAAAAAAGAAATTAGAGTTTATTAATTGAATATGCTTATTTTGGATACAACTACTCTGACTTACTAGTGGATAGACACGAATCTGACAAGGTACTAAGAAGAAGTATCAGTTTTACTAGTGGATACAACTACTCTGACTTGGCTAAAATCAAATTAGAAAGTTAAAGTGAAATATACAAAGTGTGGCTTTATTATGTTAAAAAGTTCAAATATACAACCAAAGAAACTTACTGATGGAATAGCATTCTATTCCCAGTGTTTTAAAGTTGCTTAGACCCAACATTTGAAGAAAACCATAAAAAAACAGAGATTCAAGCATATTTATCTTATCATTCATCAACTAATAATCTGAAACATCAAGGAATCATATTTATGGGAATAGATAGAAAGACGTACTTGTGAAATAATCTGCATGTGTGGCAGCCTTGGTAAAGCAGGATACCATTAACTTCAAACAAACAAATAAAAAATCAATAAATCATATTCCAGTTCACAAACAACAGTCAAAACCTAGATTACGCTCCAGCAATTAAGATGGAATACAGGACAGTATTTATAATTACACCAGCCAAAGCTTCAAAGGCATTTCGAATGGAAGACGGAATGCAGGATGGTAGCACCTATTTGTGTCCTTCCCAACACTAGAACAATACTACTATCTCTATACATGCCCGCACCAAAAAAATAAGTTTACAAAATCAATAAAATTGGACAGTATGATGGAGTATGAATAATAACACAACAAATAACTTTAGACCAAAATATAGATTGGACAATATCATGGTATTAGTCCAAATTGTTATTAGCCAGCATGATTAAACTATAAATATGTCATGTTTTTTTTATTCCAGACGAATGACAGGGCTAGAGCTTACATAGAGAAGATAGAGAGGCATACATAAAGAATATCAAGCCAACAATTAGCAACAACTGCAATAGATCATACTTCACTTTTGAGGATAGGAGCAACAAGTTGGAAGAAGCGCATTGCTTGGAGTTTCATCTTCCCATCATCACTAGTAGTAAATCTGAACATAAACCGAAGTATACCAAAACAAAGGCTCCAACATCATTGTTACTGGAAAAGATAACACATTGACAGAGAATTATTACAAACATATTGGCTTCACCTTCAGTGATTTCTTAGTACTGTTGGTTTCGTCTTGAAGACCTTATAGAAGGTCGAGCTCTATCTTAATGCAATAAAGTTTGTAACCAGGTGATAACTTAAAGACAAACCAGGGCTCTTCACACCTGCATCATCAAATAAGAAGTTTTTTTAGAGAAAAAACTGTTCACATTAATACAAATTACTGAGGTATTTAGCACTTTAACTACATGTTGACTCTCATTAGTTACGGTTTAGATCAGGCTGTTCAAAATAAAATAATTTGAAACTTGAAACCGAACAAAGAAAAACTTCTATAATATATCCAAAATCTAGATGTTAAATACAAAATGAACAAGATGATGTTATGCATGCTGATAGCTTTACCCTAATTAATTTACCTGACATTCCTTCTTTAATTATTTCCTCCTAGTTTCTATTGTTTTTTTTTCTTTTGGGTAAGATCAATTGGTTCTTTTTTATCATAAAATCATACCCAAAGTTCCCTAGTGACCAAATTAGAATCAATATAATGATCGTCAAACAAGCAAACCCTTCCTAAAGCTAACTTATGGAAGCATGCTTTAGTAATATAGCAACAACTAACAAATGTGGAAATCTAGGGTTTATGGGTATTATGAAAGCATGTGATACTAAAAAGAAAATCACTGTGACAATTGAAATGGAATCAAGTACATGTAGTGTATGAAACTAATAAAGAAAAATAATGCATTTCGTGACCAGTTAGCTTCTTGATTTCAACATGCCATAATTTGTTTAACCCCAGTATAAGTTAAGGAATCTAAAAATTACTATCAGCTTGAGGACTGTCCACTATTCAAGTTTACAACTTCTTAGTTATTTTCACACATTACATAAAATTCTCTACCTTAACAAAGATTGTTTAGCTATAGACCTTTTTCCCTAAGAAAAGTAGGTACTTGACACCACGTTACCTTGCAAATATCATCAAGCTCATCGAATAGAACTTGATAAAACTGACCCTCGCTTAATTACTCCACACCTGAAAGAAAAAAAAATGGATCATAAATAAAATAAAAGGCAGTATACATAAGTCAAATAGATACATTATGAACGCCGAAATAACCTATTAAATATATAATGCTGAGGCTTCTGTCCAGTTGCTCTATGGAAAGAGAGAATAAGTTCCCTAGTTCATGAAAATATCAAAAGATTAGCCAAAACAAATGTCGAATATGCAACTCGTGTTTGATAAGAAAATATAAATTGAGATGATAAAGATGTAGAAACACAAAATCCAAGACACATACTTAACCATGCCTCCCATCACAACTCCTCGAACTGGATTATGATATTTTTAAATAGATCCTCAATCAACCCTTAGTGATGGGCTTGAGAAGACACCAAACTAGCATACTTCATTACCTCAGGCCAATCTTGTGATTCCACCTCCTTGATAAGAGGTACAACAGAATACAGTCAACAACCGGAACACATTAAAAGTCAAGTCACCAAGTTAAACTAGAGTGGACTAGAAAAATAATTGTGGTAATAATTCTATCAACATCTATGATTCAGTAGCAACCATATCTATTATCTGAAAAATAATTTGAGTTGTTTCGGTCAAGTTGTTCCTTTGAGCTTTAACACATTCAACCTAGAAAACAATAACTTATCAGATAACCATAACAAGCAAAATTGCAATATATATATATATAAATTAAATACTTTGGATAACAAGTAATTTAACATCTCATTCAATATCTTTTTCAACTGTATTATGTAATAGGTTTGATCAACTAATGAGATATCATGCCGTTTCCCTTTCTTCATTGTCTCTTCCACTATTTCCCTACAAAATGTTATCATGCACGAGCTCTTCCCTGCTAATTTTCCTTTTGCCAGTCAGATCAAGGGTGATCTCCTGAATTTTGATTCTTGGTTCTGTTCATTATCGTCAAATTAACAATCACGATAGCTAATCTCCGTATTTGTTCACTCTGTTTTTGAATTTGGAGAATCGATACATTATGTGAATATAAAAAGCTATTATTGATCGGCACCTGTTAAGGAAAATCTACCGTTCTTATCAAATCGTTAAATAAAGAAGCTCAATTTCTATTGGTTCATTAATCAATCACCCGCACAAAGATCAAGGTAGAGGTGTAAAGTGGGATATGCCAGCACGAGCACAGCCCAGTGTTGTGATTTTATATAGTGGTAAGAAGGTTGTCGTTCATTCGGACTTGATGATTTCAGATTTAATAAACGAAAACACTAAAAATATGAAAATATATACACAAAACAGTAGCATAATGGAGGGATATTGGGATTCGTAATTTCACCAAACTCATAACACAAGGTTCAATTATTAATTCTTTTAACAATTATAGCTCAATAAATGAAGACATGGACTCTTATTTTTTCCAAGGAAGATTCTCAAAATATTAGTTATAGGTCCTAAGCATGGGACATCAAAACATCTAAGCAAGCATGACCCATCAAACGAGATGACAACTAATTAATCAAAACCATAATTCAATTGTAATCGGTGCAAAAGTCATATAAGAATTTAATATAATTACCCACGTATGATATTAGGCTTCCTCCTTCATCCCAGTGTTGGGGTTTAGCTCCTCATGCTCAAAACACGCTCAAAATAAATACTCATGGCTGAATAGGTGTTTTATTGAAGGAAAATAGTATTACAGAGAATTTGTAACAGATATAATTTTGACAGAACCCACTGTTACAGAACCAACTGTTACAGATAAAAGACTAACATAAATAATTGTTGCAGAACTGTTACAAAGATATTGTATTTGAATGAATAGGTAACGGTTTCTGCTCTTCTTCTTCCTTCTGCTGCGACTCTGCAACTTCCCCCGATATTTTTCCTAGCCTTTGTGGTGCTCTAAATCACCGGTGAAAAAATTTCGAGAGAGATCACAATTATTCTCCCCGTTCTCCTCTCTGCAAGTCACGGACTTTCCTTTTATGTTCACGCATCTTCCCAATTTTACTTGCAACTGATCAAACTCTCTGTTTACGATTCTTGTTGAGATATGAAATTTGTCTTTCCTATTTTGAAGCAAATTCCCGCAAACAAACTTCTCTTTCCTGTTTTAACTAAAGTCCGTGTTAACTTCCCTCTTTTTGGTCGAATCAAACACACACGAACCATGTATTACGTTAACAGGCCCACACTAAGTCATTACCATGAAAACTCCGCACAATTCTTTCCAAAAACATCACGCAACTGCCAAATATAATCCTCCTCCCCTGTTCGTCGAGATAACTAAATAAACTCCTTTTCTTTCGATTCGAAAACACCTATCACCCCGGTTTTGTTGAAACAGGAATACCAGCCAATCTCCGAGAATATCTCAACAGAATCGAATCCAGGAAATTTCGCGGTAGAAAATAACATTCCCGCCAATAATTTTTTTGAACCGGTGATGAAGAAATGCCCCCTATACTGCCACTGGGGTGCCGACAGTAATATGGGTGCCCCTTAGTAATTTGGGAACCCCTTATCCAAAATGGGGGTCCATTAACAAATGTCCTCCGGGATGCCTTTATCAACTTTTCGAGTTGGTTTCTCCGCAAAAGCTTATTTTCCCAAAAACATAAAATACCAAAATAAGCACAAAATCGAGTACTAACATTACAGAGAATTGAGACTAAAATAGACATATAAATGTGTCTATCACCCAGCAAAACACGCTAAAATTTGAGTTATCAAAATTTCACCCAACACGCGTGACTTGACCCAAAGACAAAGACAAGACGTCGTTAAATGGGACGTGTTGGGTTTGACTAATTGGCACGGTAGCACAACACATCACGCGGCACAGATAAACACGTAGCCCATCCCATCACAGCACGTTAAGAAAGCATGCCATAACATGTATAAATACACCGTATAACAAGGCATAATACATCACATTTTTTGTATATTTCACAAAAAAAACACTATTCTAACTAGTTTTTAACATTTTATGCTCGCTTATTTATAACAACACATATAATACCTTAACATTTTGAAAATATATTTCAATATCGTTGTTATAATGTCGTCACCTATATTTAACTACAACATTAATTTACATGACAATAATCCAATTTTATATTTGATAGGCTATTTCTTTTTATTGAATAAATTTGTTAATTTTTACTTGAAATAATATCAAATGATATTTTTTCTAATTAAATTCTTGTGATAATGTTCGACTTAATGTATACATTAAGTGATTTCAAATTGTTTATAGCACGTGTGCCAGCACGGCACAACACGACACGTTTGTTCGTGTGCTGTGACCATGGGTTGTGTTGTGCCTAGTTTTTGACTAGTAAAGTACAGCACGACACAACATGTTTAAATCGTTGACACAGCACAACATGGTACATCGCATGTGAAGCACGTGACTTCATGTGCCGGGTTGTGCTGGGTCGACAAGTTTTACACCTCTAGATCAAGGTATACCTAAGCCTTTCATATTTTTTTTTAGTTCATTCTTTTGTCTGTAACAAAAAAAAAAAAGTATAAGGTGCCTTCGTGAATATGATTGATTGCTTTTGTGTCTACCTGCCATGATTTAATTTTTTATCATTTGGTGCCATCTATTTCATGCGTGTAAGCACTGTTTGACTATGGTTTCAACATTGCTATTTAAAAACTAAACTTTCTATCAAATGCTTTGATTGTAAATATATTATTATATTTTAATGTGTGACATAGAACTATTGCACTATGATTGTATTCAGTGTGCGAAAGAAAATTATTATATTATTATTTTTTATACAATTTTTTTATTTCTTCTTTGGTAACTGTCTGATTTTTGAAAAATAAAAACAGAATACTAATTTAAAACAGAATACTAATTTTTCTTTAGTACCATGGAGAAATTGATGAAGTGGTGTCCGTTCATGTTTGGATTTGTAGGAATTTTATTTACATTTATTAGTACTATGTCTTTAACGTATAAATCTTTTTATGTTTGTAACGTAGTGATTGTTTCTAGGGTTTTTTTGTTGTTTCTTTTCTTTTTTGCATTTTCTGTACTGCGATTTTTTTTTCTGCACAATGTATTCTTTGTGCGGTGAGAATGTTTCCACATTGTTGTTTGTAAAATTCCCGATCAATGCCGTATTCTTTATGTGTAAAATGTTGATAACTTTGGTAAAATGACAATGAATCATAATAGTATAGTGATAAAGAAAATTGGTTGCTAAAATTTATTTTTTTCTCTTTTAATATGATACTGGCTTTAGTGGAAATGATATGTTTCGTCCAATTGGCTGAACCAACACTATTCAAATTTGATCGTTTTATTATTTTTGGCTTTGAAGTACTTGTGTATCATTTTTGTTTAGTTGGAGTGGAAAATGAATGTATCTCATATAAAACGTCCTATACATGACAACGCATAGTCTAAAAGGTGGAACTATATATTCCCTTGCGTTTGTTTTTAAACACATGCATCCCTATTTTTGTGGAAGAAATAAAAAAAGGTGATATGAGTCAGTTTTTTTTTTTTTTTTTAATTATTTCATCTGTAATACTAATGCACTAGTATATGTTAAAGTATGCAAACAAGAGATTTACGATCTTTAGTAATATATTCAACCTAATGTAAGTTGTTGACACGTATAGTGAGATTATCTTGGCTTGTTGAGATAAAGAAAATTTTCAAATTAAGGTAAATGTAGCAAAATTGAAAATGGAAAGAAGCCCGAAGTAATGAGGGTTAGACATATCGACTCATATAAATCATGTGAAAAGGGGCATATATATCATGAGACAAAGATGTGATTTTTTTTCCTCCGGTAGTAATGACACCAAAGTACAGGTATCAACTGAATATGGGATGAAGCTAAGATGTAATTCTAGCTCTCACCAAAGAGTTGGGAATGAACCTTCTTACCGGTATTGGTACAAGCAATGTAATACGGGTACCATAATAACAACCAATTTCCATAGGAATATCATACTTAGATATCAACTTTAATGGCAAAAATAACTTTTCTCGTCCAATTGATTAGACTAAATCCAATGTATGTGCTTATGGAATGAAAAGTACATCATTCCCACGAGACATAAATTCTCTAAAGCACTTGAGATATATCCGGTGAAAAATAATCATCGCCCCTGAAACGTAACATATATTCACTATAAAGTACTTGAGTTTAATCCTCCAAGACTCAACTTTAATGGCCTCGTTACTCATTAAATCTCTCAAGACTCAATGTCTAACAGATTGTGGTCTTTCTCCCACTAATTTAAGGAATATACACTAGTTGTTCAACTAGTTCCTTACAACGTGACTAGGATGATTGGATTATCGAGCAAAGCAGTGCTCAAATTTTGTTTCCAAGATGGAATAAAGATTAAAAGTCACGAAAGATCTATATGTACAGAGAGCTAATCGCCTTGTTAAATTCCAAAGAACTTCTTCTCACTTTTCTCTCCTAAGAAAAAAAGAATAAAAAACACTACAAATTCTTCTTCTTCTTCTTGCTCAGATTTAGTCCTTTCGGGATAGATATGAGCAAGCATTTTCTGTTTTTTATGAATAAAAGTAGTGTAATTTGTAGTTTTAGGTTTTGTTTTTGTTATTTTTGGTGTCTATGGACACATTTCTTCGCTATTTGGGCGATATTCTCTTCGTCTTTGGGACGATTTTCTCTTCGCACTAATAGAGATTCTCTCAAATCTCCATGGTGCTTCTTGGCTTGCTATTCTCAATTCATTAAGAACATCAATGATTCTGCTCGGATTCTCTTTGGATTCATCTTCAACAAGAGGGATTTAGGGCATCCGGAATCGATTGGATCTACAAGATTTTGGGAAAATTACTCCATTTTATTTGGAGCATCTCTTATTGAAGAAGATAATTATTTAAAATGGTCGGAGTTGATTCCGGTTCACACCATCTTTCGTCCGCACCACCGGTACAAAAATTGGATATCTTTAGGTGCATGGCTCTTTCTCTTCGCGATGTATTTGCAATTGGTGTCATCATTTGTATTTGGGTTTTGATTATCTTGTATTTTGGTGTTTTTGATAATCTTGTAAGAAATCATGTAATCACCTTTTTGTTTTGAATGAATTGAAATGTGATTTTCCAAAAAAAAAAAAATAATCCAAAGAAACCCATGTAAATGGATTCATGTGGAAACTCACAATGATGAGAATATAATTGATTGCATCTTTTATAGTTTCTAATATATTTGGAAGGAAATATATTTTTAGAGAAACTAATGAGTCAAGTCAATCTATTGAAATGTAAATCACTATAATATTTGGATAATTGAATACATATGACTCCGATGATGAAATGTTGGGAATTGACTCATACAGGCTTTTGACATAACCATAAAGCAACTTTCGTTGTGACATGATGATCGTTTTGAAATGACTCATACAAACATCATTTTATTTGAGTGAACAAAAACGGGAGAAAGATTGAAAGAATGCTAAATGATGGCATATCTCTCAACATGTGTTCTCCAAATAACTAGATACACCATCCACTAGTTCCCATTATGCTTTAAAGTACGGAAGCACATCACTCATTTTACAAAGTCTATTGTAAAAAGGATTGAGACCATCAAAGGATGTAAATGGTAAACAACCTATATTACAAAGAAAATAAGGTCACCTAGAAATATACCCATGCAGAATGCGTACCATTAAAGTGACTTATGGATCTGGTGGATGTTTTCACACTTTGGACTAGTTAGAGTTCCCGAGAAATGTTACGTTTGGAAAACTACTAGCACATATTATACATGTGAGGACTTACCATCCCTTTTAAATGCTAGAGAGTGTACCTCAAAAGGCTTGATGGTTATTGCATGTTTAATAGGATCACTGTAAAGCATCCTATACCCCATGGTCTCGTAAAATCTATCATCAAAGGTTACAGATGGTGTCTCAGGAATAGGTTATGCGTACCAACCTACCTTTTATTGCTTTAGGGATATGAAATATTAAGCGCATCTTTACTTAATTCATTTTTAGACCCCAATATTAGTCAACCTTTTTTTGCGGTAACTGGATTTAAGCCTGACATTCGTGTTCTTACACATTTTTGGTTGCACTATACATGTGCCATTACGACTCCTCATCGTACTATGATGGATCTTCAAAACTGTCAAGTAGTTATGCTAGAAATGAGTTCCCAACAACAATCCGTATTTTTAAAACCTTTGGCAGAAGATCTCTTACCGCTAGATTTGAGGGTTCCCATTTTAATGAGACAGTCTTCCTGTCATTTGGGGGAGATAAGAAAACATATTTTCTAAGGGAACGACATGAATTGTCGTGGTATGATCCCACTGTATCTCATATTGATTCTTGTACTCTACAAATGTAAATGTGAAGTGACAAAAATCGATTTTCAGAATGTACACTAATGTCGCTAAAGTGACAAGATCACGCATACCATCTGCAAATATTCCTCCAAGGTTAGAAATCCTCATAATAGGGGTACACCATAGACTAAGGTGTTGCAATTACACTTGGCGGAAGTGTAGTTGAGGCCATGGATCCATAAAGGAAGATGGAGATACCACCAGGATCGATCAATGATCACATAGATAGGAAGTAGATAAGTAAGGCACAACATAATTTGTATCATTAATGAAATCATCTCATTTGATTGTGTATGACTATATCCATGAATCAATACTGGAGGACCCTCCGAAGTTTTAAATGATTTTAGTGAACAATGAAATCCTGACGGATTATGAGAATGCACATGGGTCAATGGAAGGATCATGCATGCACAGTGATGATATAATCCATAAATAATTTATCCTACAATTTATCACTACCATGGTAACACAGAACTTAAAATTCGTTTATTGTTTTGTTTTTTTCTTCTCAATATACTTCTATGCTTTTGAAAAAAACACACAACCAAACTCATTATAAACCCCAAAAATCTCTGATCTAAATGGTTGAAATCAAATAAGCAAACACAAAATAAAATCCAAGCAATATTGAACCCTAGAAAATTAATACAGCCAAATCTAAAGAAATACATTAACAGAACTCAAAACTCAGTTCATGAAACTCAAATTAGAACCGTACCCATCATTTAAACTCCATGAAATCCAATAAAAAACATAAGACTTGCGAATACATTCGAATTAATAGCACCTCCATATGAATCACCTGGGTTCTCAACAGATCCATCATCTTTCAATGATTTCTTCACCTCAAGAATAAACCCTAGCCCTAACTATCTCCCCGATTCATCACCTCACACATTGAACCTAAAACTCATACTGGCTCTCCTTCGTATATCAACAATTACACCATCACCCTCATCATCTATAAAAAGATCAGTTCTTCAAAGCTCCAACTCCGACGAACCCTAAAATAAAATTGATTTTTTTTTTGGTATCAGATGAAACCCTAAAATCTGATTTAACAGATGATAAAACCCTAAAATCGAAAAATTGATGATGACTTATGTAGATCGAAACTGAAATTGAAACTAAACTCGTTAATCTTACACAGTTCTACAAATATCAGAAGATTAACGAGTGTGGAGAAGAGAGGACATGAGAGGAGAAAAAACTGAAAATGAAATCCCGATTTGGCCAAGTGCTGAGATATCCTCAAAAGTACGCATGAGAGGAAATATCCTCAGGTATAACTCATCGTGGGTGGAAATATATTGGTACGCATGTGAGTGGCACACGCACATACTCAAAGGTGTGACGACCCTAGTGTGACCAAGCGTGTGAGTGGCACTCCTATAAAAAATTAGTAACGGTCTAAAAAAATTAGTAACGTCTTGAACCTGTTACTAATTCTTAAAAATTTAGTAACCGCTTATGCCTGTTACGAAATTTTTGTAACGTCGATTTGTAACAGGTATTTTGTAACGGCTCATAAGCCGTTACGAATTCTTGTTACTAATCCAGGAATTTGGTGTAGTGCTAGAATACCGCTGTCACGGTAGGGAGGGCTGACCAAATAAAAATGAAACACCGGTGATTGCATATAGCGCGTTATACATTTATTTATTTATTTTCTTGCGAATAATATTTTTGAGGCATATACATCGTTTTAATGGTTGCATAACCAAATTAGTTATGCATGAA
>JAJJWX010000239.1:0-15845 GCA_023529315.1 Papaver bracteatum
ACCCATACACATAATCACAATAGCATTCATACGATTATGTCGATGTCATATATACGAAGTACAAAAGATAAGCGTTTACTTCGTATACTAATTCCTTAACACTATGATCATGTGATCATGTCTTACTACTAGAGTATAATCATTCACAACTTTGCAGTTATGTTTTTAATATAGCACGACTTGAAAGATACGTTAGGAATGAAACAGTTCAAGCCAAATATTACTAACCTCAAGAGGAAGGATGATGTCGTCTTTGTAGCTTGTTACTTCTTCACATTCTTCAAGTCTTCGAGTAATATTTGTATGTCTCATAATCCTGAACTTTCTAGTCTAACCTATACGAAGTTATCTCTAGTACATAATCAACTGACTCTTTAGATGAGTTTTGATTCACTAAAATATGACAACCAAACTTGACATACCAACGCTTGGGGAGTTCAACCGAGCTATGCTCTAACAGTTAGAATACCTAGAATTTATTTATTTTTCTTGTTTTAAATTTATATTAGAAACAACCCATACCATAACGGCACGGCATGAGGTTAACATAAAGTTGTAGTAAAAGTCTAATAAAAAAAAACTTGCAATGAGGTTATATTCATATTCATAGTTTGAAGTTATACATTATTGTTATCTCAAGTACATTCTATTAAAAGAATTACTACCAAAGATAACTTCAAACTACTAAGAATATACAATGTGTAAAAAGAGGCAATTGTCTAGAAGAAGATCTAAATTCTTGAATCTAAATCTAGATAAATTCTTATAAAGAACTTAAATCTTCCGATACAAAGGAATTAGTTAAGAAAAAGAAATTTGTTAAATTTTAGATGTTTGAGGCACTCATTTTTTGATAGAACATTTTCTGGAGATGTATGAGCGTAGGATAAGTGTGGCTCATACAGAGCTCCTAGCTCTCTAGTAGTGTTGGTGAAGCAAGATTTAAAACTTAACGCCTCTGTTTATATTGATATGCTTTCTCAAGTTACAACCGGTATATCATGGCTTTTTATAGGCTTCATTTACCGACCTGACTATTCATAATATTCTCTGGATGTTCTTTACTTAAGAAACAAAGTCTATGACCAGTTGACCGCTCTAGGTTCCTCTAGATTTTTCCTTTCTCTGGCTAACTACATAGTTTTACATTGACAACGACCTCTCAAAGGAACTTGATGTTTCTGGACTCTCTAGGCATTTCTTACTCTTACAGCATCCTGACTTACTTTAGGTAACTCTAGAGTTATCTGAACCTTATTCACTCTTTTCTACTAATCTAGATTACGAATTATACTTTCCAACATCCCCCTGTAATTTGTAATCTGTAGAAGTTGAAATTTTGATCATCACCCTTTTATTTGTTCTCATCTTTCGATCCTGCTTGTATAACTTTCTTCTTCAACTTTGCATTGTAGTAGTCTCCATCGCATGGTCTTCTCTTTTTTGCATTTTTTTCTAGATTAGTAGTATGATTGCATGGTTGTAGACTTCCCAGGGCTTGTACGAAGCTTGATCAATGTTTATTCAAAGGATCCGCCTTTATTCGTTCATTCCACTTCTCACATTGGGCTTTTACATAAGGAACTTAACCAGTTCCACAGATTTCGCCAGCACAACAAAATTTTCTTCTATAACTGAGCAAGCAATTGTATTGCTCTTACCCTAAATTTCTTTTTTTTCTTTTTTTTTCTTATAGTTGATGCTTTTCTCTTCAAACAACTTTTATCTGTTTAGAAATATCTCACGAACAATTTTTTTTCTTTCTTCTTTTCTATTCAACACTCATCTCTAGTGTCAAGTCTTCATCTTCTTTTCTCTCTCTTGATTTGGGTGACTGGCAGTTAGTTGGGGACGCACCTTGTTGTATTTTTTGTCTTTATGAAATTCATGTCTTCTTGATTTTCTCTATGATCACTTATTAGGAAGTGATTCTTTATTCATCTTCTTGTTATCTTTTCGATCTATATTCTTCTTGTTGTTTTTTTCCGATATCACAAACAATCACACGCCCATATGGATTGAAATGAGCTTTGATACCATGTTAAATTTTAGATGTTTGAGGCACTCATTTTTTTATAGAACAATTTATGGAGATGTATGAAACGTAAGATTAGTGTTGCTCATACAGAGTTCCTAGCTCTTTAGTAGTGTTGGTGAAGCAAGACTTAAAACATAAAGTCTCTGTTTATATTGATGTGCTTGCTCAAGTTACAACCAGTATATTATACCTTTTGCTTCATTTGCCAATCTGACTCTTCCTAAAGTTCTCTGGATGTTCTTTACTTAACAAGAAAGTCTATGACCAGTTAACCGCTCTAGGTTCCTCTAGATTTTTATTTTCTATGGACAACTACATAGTTTCACATTTACAACCAACTGTTATAGGAACTGGATGTTTTCAGACTCTCTAGATACTTCTTACTCTGACAACAACCTGAATTACTCTAGGTAACTCTAGAGTTATCTGAACTTTTTCACACTTATCAACTAATCTAGATTACGAATTATACTTTCCAACATAATTTTTTAGTGCGTGAAATGTTTTTCTTGAAAATTAAAGAAGATTGAATGAGTCCAAAGCCAATAGTTTGACCTATTTATCTTTTAAGTCCATGAACTCATAAGAGAGAAAATAAAATTCCGAATCTCTATAGATTTGGGAACTCAAACGCAAATGAAGTTATAGGAAACATTGAAGCCTTTATGTTCGCGAAAAAAAATGCTCAAAAAGTCGCATAAGAATTTTTATTATATTATGTTCGCGAACTTATCCTTTTAGATTCACAAACTCAAATCGCGTTAATTCTCAGGAGAAATTTTCTTCATCAGGTTTGCTAACTCAAATGTCAAAAAGGTCTCGAAAGAAATTTCTATAATAGGTTAATGAACTTACCTATTCAGGTTTGCGAACAAAATTGACTTGTTGACTTTGGTTTTTCAGTTCTACATTCAACATATTAAAAAACTCAAACTTTTGAGTTCGTCGACTCAAGTGAGTGAAAATTATTAGTAGTAAACTACAAAAAACAAAACTTTACAAACTCAGTAATGAATTCGAAAGTCGTGAGATTTAAGTTAAAACACTTGTGCTTTCTCTCAATTTTATTTTTGAGTTCTCGACAAAAAAGAGGTTGGGAAGTTGAAACATCACTAGACTTAACAAAAGCTAATCTGTGAGATGGTCTTCTTTGATCATTTACTAAAGTACTCGACTTGCTAAGATAAATATGTATGTATATATATAATATATATAGGTTGCGCCACTTTTAAATTGTTGAAGAAAAAAGTTATATTTTAAAAATAAGTTGGTTTACACATGCGAAGTTTGTAGTATGATTTTTGCATTTGATTATTCGCATATGAATAGTTTTTTACAGATAAATTTACTGAAGTATATGAATACATTTACTACTTGCAGTACTACTAATTCAATTGTCAATGTGTCTCACATATGAAAAATACGATGTGTCATTGTAAGAATTTTTTTTTTGTATATGAATACATTTACTATTTGCAGTACTACTGATTCAATTGTCAATGTGTCTCACATATGAAAAATACGGTGTGTCATTACGAACTTTTATTTTTGTTGATGAATATCTTTTTACATATACTTTTTGCTAGTGTAATATGATTTATTCTCTTTTCGTATGAATATGTTTTCACATATAATATCATTAAGAATTTGGACATTTTATAACCATTGTTAAGAAATAAATTTATTTTCAAATAATTCATGTAAAAAACAAATATCGGTTTCAAATGTCAATAATTTTCTCTAAAAGTAAGAAATAAAGATCTTAAAGTATGTTTTTTTTATCAGATATACGTAAATATCACCGGAGAGTAAAAGTAAAATGTGATTGGTGGAAATTTATACTTTAAAAGTTGTGTGTGCAAACACTATCTAATTAAAAAAAAATCTACCGTACATGCGACACATAAAAAGGCCAAATTTGGAGTCCGCTTATAGCCTCTGGGAACGATGAGACGACCCTGGATGCGAGTACCGATATCACCATAGCTAGTTTTCTAAGAGTTGCAGTTTTTGGATCGTAAACAGAGAGAACTCTTTGGTTGTACAATAATTTTTTTTTACCAGTTCTTATGAGGGCAGATAGTATAAGGACGTACTCTAGATCCTTTACTTCCATTGTTATATTGAACTCTTTGATCTAACTCCAATTAGGACAGTCATTATTACATACTTTGAATATCCTCTAGTTAGATATTCCATCATAACTATATGTATTTCTCTTCTTTAATGAACATATATCCACGTTATAACCACTAGAAACATGCCTTTGATCGTCAACACTCTTTGAATAAGTGGTCTTTTTACGGGATATTCCATAAGATTTAGCTAAGAAAAAGAAACTTACCGATTAATATTCACTAGCAGCATGAGCTTCATGGTGAAGAATCAAAAAGAACTTCAGTTAGTCCAGCGACTTCTATATCCCATTTAAGTACTACTGCTTCTACTACTACTGCTACCACTTCGACTACACCTCATATTGCTCATGCCATTCCTAGTTCAGATATCTACAATGATCTTCTCTATCTTTATAAAGAAGTATTTCTTCAAGGGTCTGAGTCTGTTTAGGGGTTCACTCTAGCAGTTTTAGATAGTAAGCACTTTGTCAAGGAATAAACATTGAGTGATGTAGAATTTTTTTGTCTCAGATATGTATGTTAGCTTCACCCGAGTTTATTTGAATACGGTCGCACATATGATTTAAGTCGGTCATTGCCACCACCTAGTGACTTAGTGGTAGTGCCTATGTGTACATAATCTGGTGAGTTGAAGGAGAAAATATAGAGCACATACAGGGACACATACTGCGTGTTTGATAGTTTTAATGTAACTGAAGTGGAAGGGACTGAAGGTTTGGATGATGGTGGTGATATTTGGGTGTTGGGGGATGGACTGGGTGAAGGGAGTGACCATCTGAAGTATGAAAATTGCATTGATAATTGGATATTTGATTGATTGAACACAAGAATAATTATAAGAGATAGACTTGCAATGAGGTTATATTCATATTCATAGTTTGAAGTTATACATTATTTTTAGCTCGAGTACATTCTATTAAAAGAATTGCTATCAAAGATAACTTCAAACTATTAAGAATATACAATGTGTACAAAGAAGCAGTTGTCTTGAAGAAGATCTAAAATATTGAATCACAAGCTAGATAAATTCTTATAAAGAACTTAAATCTTCCGATACAAAGGAATTAGTTAAGAAAAAATAATTTGTTAAATTTTAGATGTTTGACGCACTAGAACAATTTCTGGAGATGTATGAGCATATGATAATTGTGGCTCATACAGAGCTCCTAGCTCTCTAGTAATTTGTAATATCCGTAGAAGTTATAGTGTTGATCATTACCCTCTTATTTTTTCTCAGCTTCCGGTCATGATTATGTAACTTTCTTCTTCAACTTTGCCTCGTAGTCGTCTCCATCACATGGTCTTATCTTTTTTGCATTTATTTCTAGCTTAGTAGTGTGATTGCATGGTTGTATACTTCCCCTGGCTTGGCTTGTACGAAGCTTGATCACTGTTGATTCAAAGGATTGGCCTTTAGTCGTTCATTCCACTTCTCACGTTGTGTTTTTTACATAAGGAACTTAACCAGTTCCACGGCTTTCGCCAGCACAACAAAATTTTCTTCTATAATTGAGCAAGCAATTGTATTGCTCTTACCCTAAATTTCTTATTATGATTACTTATTAGGAAGTGGCCTTTATTTATTTTTATTCTTTTTCTTATAGTTGATGCTTTTCTCTCAAACAACTTTTATCTGTTTAGAAATATCTTACGAGCAATTGTTTTCTTTCTTCTTTTCTATTTTATTTGCTATTCAACGCTCATCTCTAGTATCAAGTCTTCATCTTCTTTTTTCTCTCTTGATTTGGGTGACTGGAAGTTAGTAGGGGATGCACCTTGTGTCTTTTTGTCTTTATGAAATTCATATCTTCTTGATTTTCTCTATAATCACTTATTAGGAAGTTATTCTTTATTCATCTTCTTGTTATCTTTTCGATCTCTTTTCTTCTTGTTTTTTTTTTTCCGATCTCACAAACGATCACATACCCATATGAATTGAAACAAGCTTTGATACCATGTTAAATTTTAGATGTTTGAGGCATTCATTTTTTGATAGAACAATTTATGAAGATGTATGAAACGTAGGATTAGTGTTGCTCATACAGAGATTCTAACTCTTTAGTAGTGTTGGTGAAGCAAGACTTAAAACTTAAAGCCTCTTATTACATTGATGTGCTTTCTCAAGTTACAACCAGTACATCATGCCTTTTGCTTCATTTACCGATCTGACTCTTCCTAAAATTCTTTAGATGTTCTTTACTTAATGAGAAAGTCTATGACCAGTTAACCGCTCTAGGTTCCTCTAGATTTCTCTTTTCTATGGCTAACTACATAGTTTCACATTTACAACCAACTGTTATAGGAACTGGATGTTTTCGGACTCTCTAGATATTTCTTACTCTAACAACAACCTGACTTACTCTAGGTAACTCTAGAGTTATTTGAACCTTATACACACTTACCAACTAATCTAGATTACTAATTATACTTTCCAACATAATTTTTAAGTGTGTGAAATGTTTTTTCTTGAAAATTAAAGAAGATTGAATGAGTCCAAAGCCAATAGTTTGACCTATTTATCTTTTAAGTCCTTGAACTCATAAGAGAGAAAATAAAATTCCGAATCTTTATAGATTTGAGAACTCAAACGCAAATGAAGTTATAGGAAACATTGAAGCCTTTACGTTCGCAAAACCAAATGCTCAAAAAGTCGCATGAGAATTTTTCTTGTATTATGTTCACAAAATTATCCTTTTAGATTCACAAACTCAAATCGCGTTAAGTCTCAGGAGAAATTTTCTTCATTAGGTTTGCTAACTCAAATGTCAAAAAGGTCTCGAAAGAAATTTCTACAATAGGTTAATGAACTTACCTATTCAGGTTTGCGAACATAATTGACTTGTTGACTTTGGTTTTTTAGTTCTACATTCAACATATTAAAAAACTAAAACTTTTGAGTTCGTCAATTCAAGTGAGTGAAAATTATTAGTAGTAAACTACAAAAACAAAACTTTATGAACTCAATAATGAATTCAAAAGTTTAAGATTTAAATTAAAACACTTTTGCTTTCTCTCAATTTTATTTTCGTGTTCTCGACAAAAAATAGGTTGAGAAGTTGAAACATCACTAGACTTAACAAAATCTAATCCGTGAGACGATCTTCTTTGATCATACTAAAGTACTCGACTTCCGCTAAGATAAATATGTATGTATGCATATATATAATATATACGGGTTGCGCCACTTTTAAATTGTTGATGAAAAGAGTTATATTTTAAAAATAAGTTAGTTTACACATGCGATGTTTGTAGTATGATTTTTGCATTTGATTATTCGTATATGAATAGTTTTTTTTTAAAGATAAATTTCACTAAAGCATATGAATACATTTAATATTTGCAGTACTTGCTAATTCAATAGTGAATATTTCTCGCATATGAAAAATAAGATATCTCATTACACGAACTTTTGTTTTTGTTAATGAATATCTTTTTACATATACTTTTTTCTAGTGTAATATATGCTTTATTCTCTTTTCGTATGAATATTTTTCACATATAATATCATTATGATTTTGGACATTTTATAATCATTGTTAAGAAATAAATTTATTTTCAAGTAATTCATATAAAAAACAAATATCGGTTTGAAATGTCAATTATTTTCTCTAAAAGTAAGAAACAAAGACCTTAAGTATTTTTTTTATCAGATGTAGGTAAATATCATTGAAGGGTAAAAGTGGAATGTTATTTGGTGGAAAGTTATACTTAAAGGTTGTGTGTGCAAACACTATTTTATTAAAAAAATAAAAATCTAGCGTACTGGCAACACATAAAAAGGCCAAATTTGGAGTATGCCTATAGCCTTTGAGAACGATAAGATGGCCCTTGACGCTAGTACCGATATCACCATTTGCTAGTTTTCTAAGAGTTACAGTTTTTGGATTGTAAACAGAGAGAACTCTTTGGTTGTACCACAATTTTTTTTTACCAGTTCTTGTGAGGGCAGATGGTACAAGGACGTACTCTGTATCCTTTACTTCCATTGTTATATTGAACTTTTTGATCCAACTCCAATTAGGATAGTCATTCTTAAAATCTTTGAATATCCTCTCTTTAGATATTCTATCAGAACTATAAGTATTCATCTTCTTAAATGAACATATATCCACGCTATGACCACTATAAACAGGCCTTCGATCGACAACACTCTTTCAATAGGTGGTCTTTTTACGGGATATTCCATAAGATTTAGCTAAGAAAAAGAAACTTACCGATTAATCTTCACTAACAGCATGTCTGGTGCTATTACTTAGACGCCGCTTCTTGTTGCAAGGGAATCATAATCTTCATCGGTATCTACGACGTACTTATAATTTTTTAGATGATTTTTTTGGAACCAAGCATCAATTTTGATTCTTATGTTCCAACTTCTGCACACTTGCTTGGCACATAAGACGACCTCAGCATGTGACCTTAAAAATATTTTATTATGATATCTTCAGGAAGATTCTCCATCTCGCTTCCTCTTTAACGACCTAAATAATGATAATATCAAAGTCTCAATAAGATCAACACAGAGATAAATATGTTGTGTTGTGAGATACCTATTGGATGTATCCGTAGATGCAATATTTAAGTCTAATAAGGATTCTAATAAAATATATTTGGGGAACAGAATATCGAACAAATTTGAATATCTTACTATATAACTTGTTACAAAATATGGTTTTGAGTTCTGTCATTCAAGTATGCAACTGATCATGATATTCATTTTGTTCGTTCTTGAAAGCTAATGTGTTACAAGGTGTCAGAAGTTGATCAGGATTATGAAAGGTCAATTGAGTGTGATGTTATTTTCTAACAAATATTCTTTCCTATTGGATAATGAAAACTTTTTGCTCGCGCGATGATGGAGTATTATTAATCCGGCAGCATAATAAACCAACCATTTAAAAATATAAATTGTATTGAATCAATCAAATTATTACATTTTATATTTTTTTGTTGTTGAAGGAATGAAGGGATTAAAGAGCCCCTAAGATTTATTTATTAAACTACCTCATTCAAGTTGAGGTTTGAAGGATTACATAGAAAATGTAGTAGATAGACACACCCTCTTGTTTCATCGATCATTATACATTTGTTAGTGACATAACATAAATTAATTTACGTTTTTGCATAAAACCAAATAACGTGGAAGAGACTAACAGAGGTTTTGATCATGCAACTGAGAGAAATGATTCTCCAAAGAATATCTTGATAATTCCCCAAACCGGCTTGTTATTCGCTGATTATACCCCCTCTGAATTATCCCATTACTAAGATTAAGACTGTTCTTCAATTGAAATTCCTAAGCACATACCTTTGTCTAATATTTTAAAGAAGAAGTTATATCAAATTCAGTCTGGCATCCCATTTGTTTTACAAATAATTCTGAATAAACAAAAAAGATTTCGTCGAACATGATATATCTTCTTTATTCCTCCTTCCACTGATTTGGACGGTTGAGATTCTTGAGACAAGTTTTGAAGAAAAAAATATGTTGTAACAATTCCATATGTTGATTATATTACTAAATCCCATTATAAATCCCAAGGGCTATGATAAACTGCCGTATAAATAATTAAAGTAATAACTATTGAAACTAAGCAAGAAAAAAAAAAACCTAAACCTAATATTGCTTAAGCACAATATTTTTATATATAAAACAAACAAACTAATGTTTCCTAGAGTTTCTCGTTGGATATGAAATCTCAGACCCAAAACTGAGTAAATTTGCATTTGAGAGGAATATTATGGAGGAAAGTTAAGACATAAAATTTAGGAAAATCTTTTTTGTTCGGGAAAAATGATTACGCGGAGCCCCCGAGTCATAAGATTCGGTGTTCATTTTACAATTATTATTACAAGGATTATCACAACCAAGTTTTTCAAGGATTATCACAACTAATTCAACTATATCTCACATGGTTGGTGTTGCTCGATAAAAAATACCGGAACAAAAGTTTTTTTGAGTCAACAAAAAAGTCTTTCGTCGGTAAAAAAAAAGCCAAAATAGTTGAATCGTTTTGGACTTGAGAGGCATAGATTAGTTTAAGACTGAGTCTAATGGTAGTCCAAGAATCAAGATTTTTGCTGGATCCACGTCATCAAATTCCAAGGACCAAGTTTAGTTGATATTCAATATACAAAGTAAAAGCGTCATTTGAAATGGCGTACCAATATCAGCCTTTAGATCTCCAATAAGATTTTGAATCCAACGGTCTATATGATATTAATATTTAAATTTCTATAAAGTAGTGACAATACGCCATTTCTAATGGCGTATGGTGCTTTTTGTCTACGCCATTTCTAATGGCGTGCCGGGATTGCTTCCATCTCGCATCCAAACAAACTGCAGCACATTCTGGGAATCAAGCAAACAGTGGTACAATACACCACGGTTTTGGGTCCAAATCTAGGATCTTGGATGCCCATTAGACTCAGCCCAAGAATAGTAATAAATGAGAGATATAAACAAAGGGGATTTTGTGTTTCCCCCTCAGAAAAGATGCCTATTTTTGGTTACCCCCCTTTTAAATTCATAATAGGTAAAAACCCCTCTACGTTAACTTTTCTGTCACTACCTAGTTAAGCAAGCACGTGCAGTGCGCGCGTGTGTCATAATAAAATATTAATTATTAAAAAACCAAAAGTACCCTTCAGCCCCCTCTCTTCTTCATCATGTCTCCTTCTTCATCTTTCTCCAAGTTTTTCTTCTCTCTGAACTAAGGTTTACACCAGCATATTGGGTTACAGGTGACTGGTAGATTTGGTGGGTGTTAAAGGGTTAAGACGGGATGTGAATTTGCGACATATACGGAGCTTGATTTCGAACTTTAGGAAGTTTTGGGTGAAATTTGATGTCGTTTAAATGGTGTATTGAATGATTGGTATTTTAAAGGTTTTAGAGTTCATGAAGGATTTAAGAAGGTGGTTATAATGGTATTTGATTTTGGGAAGAGTTTGAGATCGAGAAAATTCCAATTGAAGAAGCCGTGAAAATAGCCGTCGATAGAATGGTGAATGGTGATTATAAGAAGCAATTCATATTTTATATGGGATACAGAGACATGGGTTTGATTTGAAATTGCAGTGAAATTGGAGATCTATAGAATAATAGAAGATGCTTCATCTATGTATGGCAAAATTACTAGGTTGTGCATATATGGTGTTCGACAAATTTCATAAAACTAATGAGTAAAACCAAAAGTTCAACACAGAACTTGTCTGATTTTGTTTTAGTTTGGAGTTCAGTTCATAGGAAAAATCAGTAAAGGAGATAATCTGCAGCTAACCAGTTCCCTCTCCAGACAGAATCCACCACCTCCACAACCATCTACAGCTTCGCCTCTTCTCATCATCAGCAACCTACGGCATACACCCATCACCATTCCACCTGAGCTACTACACCACCATCCACCAACATCATCATAATCATCTTCTTGCATCGCCACTCACCAGAATCTCATTAATTAAGAACATAAAGATTTACCTTCCATCTCAACCATGATACTAAATTAACCTTATCCAGAAATTGCAAAAAATTCTCTTACTGTCCACTCCTATATCATACAAAAGTAATAAAAGAAATTTCGAAGAAGATGATAATCAGGGAGAAAATAGAAATGAAAACACATTAATGTCGTTGATGATGAAGATACGAAGAAATAATCCCAATCAGAAGAAGAGGGAAAAAATATTGAGACGAGATAGGTGAAAGAAGTAGATGATTTAGGAATATGTGAGGGTATTTTAGGATTTTCATATTGAAATTATTTTATTATGACACACGCGTGCACTGCACATGCTTGCTTAACTAGGCAGTGACGGAAAAGTTAACGTAGAGGGGGTTTTACCTATTATGAATTTAAAAGGGGGGTAATGCAAAATAGACATCTTTTTTGAGGGGGAAACACAAAATCCCCTTATAAACAAAGTAAATAATACTCCCTCCGTCCTAAATTAAGAGTCTGCTTTGAATTTGTCAAGATAGTAAGGAAAACCCATAGAATGTCATAACTAGCCCTTGACTAGCCTATTTAATGTTATGTTATTACCAAAACTAAAATTATTAGTGTTAAAAATTCTAAAATGGATAGTATTATTATTTTAGGAAATATTTTGAGAAATATAAATGATTTTATTATAGGAAATGATTTTAAGAGTCCATAAATTCTTTAGGAAATAAAAATGTATTAGTACTATTCTAAAATGAATAGTATTATTATTTTAGGAAATGATTTTAAGAGTCCATAAATGCTTCTTTTTTTTTAAGAAATGAATGGAAGTTAATATAAAGATATTGAGTAGTTTTTTTTCTTCTTTATATATGATGATAATATTTAAGATTTTGAATTAAAAATGATTTTATGATTATTAAAAAAAAGGTAAATTTGATAGTTTAAGGGAAAAATATGTCTATAAACAGAGTGGACAAATAAAAATGGACAGACCAAAGTAGAAATTAGGACAGATAATTTAGGACGGAGGGAGTAATAAGCAAGAAACTTTCCCTTAAGCTCTATTCATCTTCTTCCTCCAGTTCCATAGCTTTACTGGATGCTGGAGCCTTGTAGATCAATACACATTCCGGGAAATGTTTCAATCTTTTTTTTTCTTCAGTAAAACCCTGATATGTTTCAATCTTTTTTTTTATCGTGTGTTTCGTTTTCACTTTCAGTTATGAAACGTGACGCTATTCTCAGTGCGGCTACTAGCGGTAAATTAAACCGATTAAATGGTAAGTAATTTTGAAAATTTAGCAAGAAACATCTTTAGACTTAATTTTACTGCCTAATTTTACACAAAACTGTGTTTAAATTGATCAGAATCGATTGCAAAATATGATGATGGAATAGGATTAGCTAACACAGTGATGAGTATTAAAGATGATAATGGAGTAGGAGTTGCTGCCACAGAAGGAAAGTTAAATGTTCTGGAATACTTGATTGAAGAATTGGGACTTGATGTCAATATGAAAGATGATGGAAAAGGTATATAATCATGGAAAAAAACAATAATTCAGACCTTAGTTTAAGAATCGGGAGACTTGATGTCAATTTACTGCTAATTATGTTGTTAGACAGGTGACTCTCCATTGTCTCATGCAACACTGGATGGGAATATCAACACTGTTGATTATCTACTTGGAAAAGGTGCTAATCCTAATACACGCAACACCGATGGTGCTACTCCTCTGCATTATGCTGCTCAAAATGGTATATACCACATATCTAACCTTTAAAAAAAATTGTGCATTATTTTCAAAACTTTTCTCATGTTACATATATGATATATGGATTCTGAGGATAAATGCGGAGGTTTCTACTATAACCATAAAAGAATGCTCTACCATGCAACAAGTAATTTCTTGCTTTAGTACTCTAAATGACTCCATGTTCTTGATTATGTACCATTGACATTATCTTTTTTTTTTTTTGGATTATATGATAATTGTTTTATATCTATTCTGCATCATTTTCTTTTGTGGGCATAAAACCTACTATGAGGTCACCTGCATGATACACAGAGATACTCACCAGATTACTTTCCAGAGGTGTCAATGTAAATGGTTGTGAAGATGGCACACTGACACCCCTAGGAGTGGCTAGTGATACACTGTCACCTCTAGATGTGGCTGCTAATAGTGTCCAGCTCGAGGCGATACGAATTTTGTTGGATCACAATGCAAATGTAAGTTAGGTTACCTGTTGTTCATGAAAACATGTGCACTTGTGAATATTAATATATAGCTTTCTTTTGTCTATGCAGCCTAATTTAATGTCTTGCCGTTCATATACATCACTGGCGATATCTATTAAATCTGGTCTACCCCAATCATTACCATGCGTCTAGATTTTACTTGAGGTACCACATTTGATCACCCTGTGACAGGCCTGCCATTGGCAGTAGCTGTAATTTTGTTATCTCTCTATTAATTATCGTCTTCCACAGGGATAGTCAATCTTGGATTTGGTTTATTATTTTCAATTCCTTCTGCGGTAATAGAATTACTTCTTTCTGATCACATATTACATAAATCTAGGCGTTTTCACATTTATATAAGTATTTCGGCTAAGTATATCAGTGTCTGGGATGATCGAAATTGACAACAAAATCAAGAGCTAGTATCTTGGATACTAAAATTAGCTGGAGTTCTGCTTGATGCATAATTAGGATGTCAGTGACTCATTTTGTATGCAGTATCTATAACCTAAAAGCAAATAGAATGTGGCTGTAGATGGTGATACACAATGTAGGTTTTCAGGAGATTCCAAAGAAGCAAAGTACAAAACAAAATTGAGATTTCAGAGATGGTGCTTCTGTTTTCTGCTGAAGTTGGTTCCCAGAAAGGTCAAAAAATTATTTTAGTAAGCTGTAGCAGTGACACAATATGTTTCGAATGAAATATCTGCTTTAAACTTTAGCAAGTTTGTCTAGCATGATCCTACTGAGTACTTTCGCGGTATTTGATGCCTGCATATTATGAAAAACTTTCTACCTCCTGCCATCTTTGTAGGCTGGTGCTGACCCGGATGGTGGATCGTATGGAGTAATAACTCTGATAGTTGCAACATGTAAAGGGCTAACAGAAATCATCAGGCGCTTAATTCAAGATGGTGCTAATCCGGATGTTACAAATTGTGTAATGTTGTTTAACCTTTGCATATTTCATTTATCTCTAACTTCGCTATTTCGATGAAGTTGTCGACTCATCTTTACTCTCTATCTGCAAGCTTAATACATCTGGATGATATGCTATGTTGCATGCATAACCGATGTAACATGTGCAGATACTTGAGAAAAATCTCCTCACCATTTAGGTGATCCATGAAAAGATCGAGTCGTTTTTTGTTGCGGAGTTAGAATGTGTTAAGACTGTTCAACTTCTCTATCATGTGATCTTCTAAATTTATAATTAGGAAACTAATACAACGCAATATGATAATATTATTTAAGGTTCCATTCTGGTGACACTTCTAAATATCGATGCGATTTATCTCGTACACAAATGAATTTATTAATGCTTATCTAGGCCCATCTTTCTGAATCTATAAAATGGTTAAATATGTACGACTTTTATTTATACTGAGATCTTGCACTCTTAAATGATGGGTATGCTAGATATTGTGCTTGCAATTTTTTTGACGTTGTACACTAACTGACAATAAATCCTAAATTCTCTTTGGTGTATAATCTGGCTTAAGAAATTTGTTTTTATCACAGTTTGGACTCACGCCATTAGAAATTTGCGCAAGCAAAGGTCATCACCATGATGTTGAGATTCTTTTCCCTGTTACTTCTCGTATTCCGGGATATATCGACTGGAGCGTTGGTGGAGTAATTACACACGTACAATCTGATCAAGCTAATGAACATGTGTGCAATCTATGACTTACGTCTGTAGTTTTAAACCAAATAAGGGAGGCCTTCCTTCTATCATTGCTGCTTAAACATTAGGGTAATCTTCCAGTGTGTGCCTCTAGCTATTGGTGAAAAAGATGGGCTTTGAATTTGACTATAAGTAGTTCACATTTTAAATGTTTACAAAAAAAAAAAAAAAAAAACTTGACTCGGCACTTAGAATCAACTGGATAAGGTTGCCTCATTTGTGCCTCATGTTTCTTACAATATTAAAAGTTAAAATCTTTTCATTATGGGAAAAAACTAAACAAATTAATTTC
>JAJJWX010000240.1:0-16467 GCA_023529315.1 Papaver bracteatum
ACTTGCACTAAAAACAATCAATCAATAGTGGATTTAACTCCCATTCTAGTAACATGTGAATCAAAAACCTTTTGAGGCAAAACCTTAGTAAAAGGATCTGCTAGATTCCTTGCACCTGGAATTTTGGTGACAACAATGTCACCTCTTTTAACTATATCCCTGATTATGTGATATTTCCTCTCAATGTGTTTAGCCTTTTGGTGATCTCTTGGATCCTTACTATTTGCAACAGCACCACTTGTTGTCACGATAAAGAACAAGTGGTTGCTTTGCTTCGGTACTACAATGAAGTTCCATTAGAAATCTTTTAAACCAAACACCTTCCTTGGAAGCTTCAGAAGCTGCCACGTACTCGGCTTCTGTGGTAGAATCAGCAATGCATTTCTGCTTCACACTTCTCCAACTCCCTGCTCCACCTCCTAGAATAAATACACATCCTGAAGTTCACTTTCTTTCATCAACATCCGATTGAAAATCAGAATCAGTGTAACCAATTGGTACTAAATCCTCACCACCGTACACGAGCACATAATCTCTAGTTCTCATGAGATATTTTAAAATGTGCTTAACCGCGATCCAATGGTCTTGACCAGGATTAGATTGATATCGGCTAACCATGCCTACTGCATGACAAATATCTGGTCGAGTGCATAGCATGGCATACATGAGACTTCCCACGGCAGAAGCATAAGGGACAGTCTTCATCCTTTCCTCTTCTTTAGATGTTTTTGGACATTGATTTCTAGAAAGAGGAACTCCATGTCTATAGGGACTAAATCCCTTCTTAGATTCTTGCATAGCAAAACGCACCAATATTTTGTCAATATAAGTAGATTGGGATAAACCTAATGTCCTAGTTTCTCGATTCCTTAAAATCTTAATTCCTAGAACATAACTGGATTCCCCTAGATCTTTCATACTGAAATGATTTGATAACCAAATCTTAGTTGATAACAATGCACCTACATCATTCCCAATGAGAAGGATGTCATCTACGTATAACACCAAAAATGTTACCACAACTCCATCTAATTTCATGTATACACATGGTTCTTCAGGATTTTGAACAAAACCAATCGATTTAATGGTTCATCAAATCTGATGTTCAGCTCAAGAAGCTGTGATCCATAAATGGACTTTCGCAATTTACAAACCATATGCTCTTGACCAGGTTCTATGAAACCGTCTGGCTGGACCATATAAATTTCTTCTTCAAGATTGCCATTAAGAAATGCAGTATTGACGTCCATTTGCCAAATCTCATAGTCATAATGCGCAGCAATAGCTAAAAGTATCCTGATGGATTTGAACATGGCAACTGGCGAAAAAGTATCCTCATAATCAACTCCTTGTTTTTGAGTATACCCTTTTTCCACCAATCTCGTTTTAATAGTTTCGACATTTCCATCAGGGCCTCTTTTCCTCTTGTAAACCCACTTGTATCCAATGGGTTTAATATTAGATGGTGGATCTACAATATCAAAGACTCCGTTGGAATGCATTGAAGCAATCTCATCTTTCATACCCACTTGCCATTTTGCTGAATCTTTATCAAGCATTGCTTCATCATATGTAGTTGGATCCGAATCAGATTCATCTGGGATAGCTTCAAAAGTTTCTCCTAAATGTAAAAACTTTGGGTTAGGATTTCTGATTCTCCCACTACGACGAACAACTGGTGCATCTACATGATTATAAGGGACGGGTTGTACTAGTTCAGTTTGAACTTGACTTTCAGGTTCTTGCTGTATTATTGGTGTTGTTGACGTACTTGGACCTGGTGTATTATCACCAATTTGTTTTGTACCAATTGGATTATGATAAGTATGAGGATTATTCAAGTGGGGTATCCCTGAAATTGGTATCGACAAAGTGGAAGCCACGTCGTTCATTATGAATGGACTTTGTGAACTTTGTACACCACTAGTTACCGTTGATTCAACTTCGGATAACTCCTCAAGAATTACTTTACTACGAGGCTTGTAATCCATCATATAATCTTCTTCGAGAAAAATTGCATTTGCGCTAACAAATACCTTTTGTTCCCTCGAATTATAAAATAGACCAGCTCTAGTACCTTTTGGATATCCTACAAACAAACATACTTCTGACCTTGATTCCAACTTGCTAGACTTACTTTTCAGCACATGTGCTGGACACCCCCATATCCTAATATGTTGTAAACTTGGCTTGTGGCCAGTCCACAATTCCTTAGGTGTCACAGCAACAGCCTTGCTTGGAACTAAATTCAAAATGTATGCTGCAGTTTCTAAGGCGTATCCCCAAAAAGAAATCGGTAAGGTTTTATAACTCATCATAGATCTCACCATTTCTAGCAAGGTTCTATTTCTCCTCTCGCCTACACCGTTCATGAGTACCGGTGCGATAAGTTGGGATACAATCCCATTTTCCACTAAGTATGCTCCAAACAAATTAGAAAGATATTCACCGCCACGATCTGATCGGATAGCTTTTATCTTTTTACCTGTTTGGTATTCCACTTCAATCCGATACTCTTTGAACTTTTCAAAAGATTCAGATTTATGTTGCATAAGGTAGATATGGCCAAATCTCGAGCAATCATCAGTAAATGTAATGAAATACTCAAAGCCACCTCTTGCCTTAACATTAATGGGACCGCATACATCTGTGTGTATTAATTCTAATATATCATTAGCTCTAATTCCTTTACCAGAAAAAGATCTCTTAGTCATTTTACCTTCCAAACATGACTCACAGAGAGACCATGGTTCAATATCTAGTGAACTAAGAGGTCCACTTTGTACCAATCTCTTGATCCTGTTAAGGTTAATATGACCAAGTCTAAGATGCCATAGATATGTAGAATTAACACTAGGAGACTTCCTCTTATTTGAGGAAGAAGATGCAATTATTTCCTTATTATAAATGCAAGGTATAGTAGGAGATAAAAGATATAAACCATCTGATAGTAAACCAGAGAAAATAATTAAACTGCCTTTAAATATCAAAATCTTGGTGGAATTAAATTTAACTTTCAAACTGTCTTTAACTAGACAAGAAACAGAAATTAAGTTCCTCCTAAGATCCGGTACAAATAAACAATTTTTAAGTACCAAACTTTTATTCCTACTACTAGAATTAAAAATAGAAAGAAGTCAGACTTCTCCGATAGCTTTGGCAGCAACTCTTGCTTCCGAACCAAGGTTTAGATAGATTTCTCCTTCACTTCGGTGCCTGGTTATCTGGAACCCCTGCAAAGAATTGCATACATGATTAGTGGCTCCAGAATCAACACACCAAGAATTTGGTATGTAAGTAGCAACATTTGCTTCAACAACTAAGGATTCAAAATTACCCGCAGCCTTTTTCTTTTCTAGATAATCCTTGCAGTTCTGCTTCCAATGCCCAGTTTGGTGGCAGTGGAAACATTTCCCTTTAGGCTTATCACCTTTTCCTTTCTTGACTCCAAGAGCATTAGTTGCTGCTGGCTTCTTATTAGCATTCTTCTTGAACTTATTCTTCTTTCCCTTAGCCCCAGATGGAACAGAAGAAGACTCACCAATATGAAGTGTTCCAGTAGGCCTTTGATCCTTAATTATCCCCTCAGCCGTTTGCAACTGTTGGAGTATCTCAGGGAGAGCCATTTCCATCTTGTTCATATTAAAATTAAGCTTAAAATTTGCAAACGACGGAGGCAGAGAATTGAGCACCATGTCTACTTTCATTTCAGTGTTCATGGTTGATCCCAAAACATCCAATTCATTGGAAAGGGACATCATGTACAATACATGATCTCGAACTGGAGTTCCATCAACCATATTGGTGTTCATTAGCTTCTTGACAGCTTCATTTTTTGCAGGACGACTATGTTCCGCAAACATGTCCTCGAGGCTTTCTAAAATGTCAGCAGCAAACTGATAACCTTCATAAGTGTATTGCAAAACATTGCTCATAGACCCCATGATATAGCACTTGGCCATATCATTAGCCTTTGTCCACTTAGCAAAGTCATCTTTCTCTTCTTGAGACGCATTCTCAGCATGAACTTGAGGTCTTTCCCCAACAATAGCGAACTTATAATCGTGAGCAATCAAACAAATGTCCAAATTTCTTTTCCAGTCCACATAGTTAGGTCCGGTCAACTGATTCTCTCTTAACAAATTAGGAAAAACGTTCATATTCGACATCTATTCAAGTAGAAATAAAACATACAGTGAGATATAAGCATTTACAGAATTCAAAAATAAAAACTTTTGTTCATTACAGCATTTTGATGTCATAACAAACTTGGATTCATAATCAATGCATACATCTACTCATTCTAAGGAATAAGCATACATATATATTTATTAAGAGAATCTCATTGCAAATGACGGAGGCAGAGAATTGAGCACCATGTCTACTTTCATTTCAGTGTTCATGGTTGATCCCAAAACATCCAATTCATTGAAAAGGGACATCATGTACATTACATGATCTCGAACTAGAGTTCCATCAACCATATTGATGTTCATTAGCTTCTTGACATCTTCAGTTTTTGCAGGACGACTATGTTCCGCAAACATGTCCTTGAGGCTTTCTAAAATGTCAGCAGCAAACTGATAACCTTCATAAGTGTATTGCAAAACATTGCTCATAGACCCCATGATATAGCACTTGGCCATATCATTAGCCTTTGTCCACTTAGCAAAGTCATCTTTCTCTTCTTGAGAAGCATTCTCAGCAGGAACTTGAGGTCTTTCCCCAACAATAGCGAACTTATAATCGTGAGCAATCAAACAAATGTCCAAATTTCTTTTCCAGTCCACATAGTTAGGTCCGGTCAACTGATTCTCTCTTAACAAATTAGGCAAAACGTTCATATTCGACATCTATTCAAGTAGCAATAAAACATACAGTGAGATATAAGCATTTACAGAATTCAAAAATAAAAACTTTTGTTCATTACAACATTTTGATGTCATAACAAACTTGGATTCATAATCAATGCATACATCTACTCATTCTAAGGAATAAGCATACATATATATTTATTAAGAGAATCTCATTCTAAGGAATAAGCATACATATATATTTATTAAGAGAATCTCATTCATAATCAATGCATACATCTACTCATTCTAAGATACGATTTATCCAACATCTCATGTGAAATCAATCAAACAATCCAATCATATTAGCTTCTGAAAATATGGTGACTACTTGTTCCTATGGGAAGCATCATCACTAATGTTTCAGTTAAGTGTTACCCATTAACTCAAACTTAGAACACAGCACAAGATAGGATAGTTTCCTAAGGGAAATCTATACTAGTTTGTCTGTCCAAGTCTTAACCATACGGTGATCCATGCAGATATCCGACTAGAGTATCATTCCTGAGGGAAATGAGTACATAGTCATATCCATGGACTGCTAATGGAAAGCTGTGGGTATCTGTATACCCTCTCCCACTTAATATTTCTTAATAACAGAGTATGCATAAATCATTCATACATAGACAAACTTTGATTCACATGTTAGCTACCAGCTTGATGATCAACATTGCATAATTATTATTAACTAAAATTAATCTAATAATTACATGGTGATCAACGATATGTGCACAAAACAAAATTGTAAGCATATCTCATTAATTTCATATACATTTAAAGTACCGTCCTGATTGTTAAAAATCAACATATAGAAAAACAGAGCATGTATATAATTAATTAACAGTATATAGCCAAACATCATATATGATGTTCCTAATATACAGAAAAACAGAGTTGTAAACCAAACAGACCTTAACTTGATTTAAGTTAACTCCAGAACCAAACAGAATCCAGAACTAAACTGATCCAGAACCAAAACAGATCTATAGAACCAATCCAGAATCTTGGTTCTGTACCATTCTGGGTTATCCTACAGTTGGATCAGAACTGTTCTGATCCGAGTCTGATTCAACTCAGTTTGAATCACTGATTCAGATCTGATTACTGGACCTAGTATAGATCAAGCCCAATTTACTTAACCATCTTAAAACTTATGATTTCTGTTCCAAATAAAGGCCCAAGACCTATTATTCACATAAATCAAATATTTAAAGATTAAGTAAACCTAAAAACTATTTTTACTCGGTCATACTTTGTAAAAATATTTTGAAACAACTTTTCAAGTCACGTTTTCAAACAAAACACGTTTTCCTTTTATTTATTTATTTTCTAAAAATAAATCAAATCAAATCCTAATATATTTAATTAGTTAAAATTAAAAATATACTTTTGATAATAAAAAAAAACGTGAATAAACAGGATTTTAATTTTTACAAAAATCATATTTTAGATCATTCAAAATCAACCATCATATCTCATATTGATTTGCACAACAACATGTGATTCAAACAAATATAACATATAAACAGATCTCATCTTCTTATATATTAATTAGTAACAAAAATAAATCACATATACAAATCAACCAATCAATCATTATTAAAAAAAATATTAATCATGATTAATTATAATACATACATACAATCATAGTAGAAGTGGCGCTGATACCACTGTTAGGAAACACGCATATCAAAGACACAGCGGAAGACTTGATTCAAAACTTTTTCCTAAAACCAAAAGATCCATCTACTTTGATTATACATATGAAACAAAAGAACATGGTTGAATAACTTACCTTCTTAGCAGTAATTGAGAAGACCCAAAGATTCCAACCTTGACTTCTTGCTCCTGTGTTTTCTTCACCAAAACTTCAAACAAGAATAGTATACTAATAATGGAAAATACTTTTACTGCTTGGGTTTTCTTATACCTAAAAAGTCTTAACCAAGTTATCAGAAGAAAGAGAAGATATTTTCTATGCTAGTGTGGGCGCAACAAGAAAATAGTCTACTATATCTATATATAGCAGTTTTCATTCCACTCTCCCACTAAGATAAAACGGTTAGGTATTTTAGGGTTTAACATTAATTAGCTTAATAATCGGTCAAAACCAAAACCACGTCTCACGTAATCAGTTTTGATAACTATTAACCACAAATCACTCCACTATAGATTTGTGATTGGACCCTCTAATTCATGTTGTATTTATTAATAAACCCTTTAGCCTTGTTACAGTCACATAACAATCCCTCCATTGTACCTAACATCCATAAATAATCCATGGCATAGAAACTCTTGCTTGTCAGTGTCATTACGATTATTTATGTCTTATATCCTCGACTATTACGTGTGCTGGACAACCATTATTAATCTAATAATCATTCAAACAATTTGAGTGATCACTGGCCAGTTTAGAATAATAATTACTGCATTGTAATACGAGGGGATGTCACAATTCATGGACTTCATATTGAATCATGTAATCCTACTATGTCATCATAACTATCCATCTCGTTCAGAATATTGGATCAACGTTTACGACCTCACTGATTAACGAGACAAGATGGAGATGATGAACATGTAAGGTATACATCAATTCTCAGAATTAAGAACTATATGAAATAACAATAAAGAAGTACTCTTTGTTTACTAACATAGTAAAAGAGTTTCTAGTAGACCCATCAATATGATCTCATCACATTGATAGATAACTCATATACCTGCATATAAGTTAATCACATAATAATTCATTCAACAATATATCTCATGTGTATGCAATAATCATTTATTAAACTACTTGAAAATGTCACAATAATTGTTTTAGGGCATTAATCCCAATAATCTCCCACATCATGGTTTAACGTCCAGTTAACCTTTCATGCCTGTAAAGTAAATGTGTTCCCGTGCAAATGCATGGGCTAGTTCAAGAATGTGGTTCATACATGATCGGTCATTTTAAAAAATGGAAAATATATACAACTCAAACGTGACTCCATTATTCCTCTATAATTCAATTTAACTCCAAATTCAACAGGTTCATGATACTATGACAAAAAGTTCATTTCTGAACATTCAACATTCATGAATCGATACACAGCTTCATAGACGATAACTAAATATGGTAATGACAAAATGACAACCATAAAATCGACGTTAACATCTCCAATTACCCATAGGATAAAAATTCTGAAAAAAGAGGTTTCTAAAAGATATCCTAATTCAGAAAGAGACGAAAAGAAACAGGAGATCCAATACATTTTATTCTATATGGGGTAATTCTATCAAACAATATACCCTTTTTTTTTTCTTCATCTCATGTTCGTGCAATCCAGGATAGTGTCTAAACATTAAAACATAATCATGTTCTTAAACGACCTTCTTTGCGTGTCAACTGGTACCGCAACATACCTTGTACGGCTATTTTAATCAAGAATCTTAGTTGGTAGTTGCTATCAGTTATCTTTATGATTGGATTGAATTACTCAACGAACATTAACGATTCAACCTGGGTACCTTAACGTCTTAGTGAACCTATAATTATGCCTAATGGATGATTTAACAAATGTCTGGTACATGTCTGTAATGCACGTACCGTACATAAAATATCACGCAAATGAAAACTTAATGAATGCACATTCTTGATTCCCTCTTGGGAACCTCATGTACTGTTTCATACTTGTGAAAACTATGCTTCAAGTTCAGAATTTTTTGTGAGGGTTGAGAAAAAAATCAACAGTCACTTCAAGCCGTAGTATAAAAGCTATGCCAAATATGAAAATAAACATACACATCGAGAAATGATAGTTAGTTGATTGCATACTACTTCCAATTGCTAATGCTTCTGTAAAGAACCTGTTGCACAGAATAAAAGTTCACAAATTGGAAAACGGAAGAACAATAACATAGCTTCTGCCTAGTCCTAGTAAGATTTCAGCAGGTAATCTCATGGAGTTTGGTTGTATAATGGGGTTGAGCTTTCCATCTTCGAAGGAAAATCGTCAAGAAATGTTTAATGGTGTGGCGAAAAATCACACGGATTTCACTGTGGAATAAGTTCATGAAAATCCTACTTAAATATAGCTTGCGCTCTCATTTTAGTTTGCAAGTAACAATGGCTGTTTAGTTTCTAAGTTTTGTCAAAAGGACGTTGTAGTTTTTAGCTTATCCTTTGAACTTTTTTCTTTGGCTGGGTTGTTTTTCCCTCTTTTTGGTGTATTCGCTCGTGCACAACTTGTGTGCTTCTTAATATAATTCCTTTTTTATGTTGTTAAATGGTCAACCTGAAGGTTTCTTTATGAGTAAAATAGGAATCATGCAAGGATGTCCTCTATCACCATATTTATTCACTATTTGTACTCACAACCTAAGTGGAATCATATATAGAATGGAAGCTGAAGGAAGTTATAGTGGTTACAAAGTTAACAAATGGGCACCTAGTGTTCCCCATATCATGTTTGCATATGATATTATGATTCTTGGCAACACAGATACCAGTACAATCACCTGTGTATCTACTATACTTCGAGAGTACTACAAGGTCCTAGGTCAGTTGGTGAACTACTCAAAATTTGTTATTTACTTCAGCAATAATGTTCCTGAATCTTATGAAGAAGGGATTTTGGAAACACTAGGAGTTAACTGAATGGCTAAATATGAGAAATATTTGGGGGTGAAAATTTTACAACAATGTCTCAGGGTCTGCAACTTCAATTATCTTATTGAGAAATTTGAGGAAAAACTCATAGGATGGAAAAGTAATTCTATCTCATGTTGGAAGAACAATTCCCATACAGTCAAAGTTAGCGTTAATTCCTATGTATTAATCCCTCCGTTCCATTTTAGATGATGTTTTTTGAGTTTTTACGCAGATTAAGAAATAAAGAGAGATATGAAGATTTTCCATCTATCCCCTTAATAAAAGTCTTCAAACATTAATTGTTATTAGTGCATTTAAAAATAAACTTATAGTTCTAAGACAAAATGTAAGGTGTTATTGGTAATTTTGTGGAAAAATATGAAAACTTTCAAGTATTGTGGAACAAAAAAAAAACCCTAAAACATCATCTAAAATGGAACGGAGGGAGTATATGGTTGCATATTCTATACCCAAAATAGTTCTAAATAGACTTATATATTCTAATAATAAAAGACTTCTACTGGGGTCATAGCAGAGACTAGAAGAAGATGAACTTCCCCAAGTGGGAATGATTTTAATTTACCAAAGAAAAAAAAGAGAATTAGGCCTTAGATCTCTTAGTGATCTCAATCAAGCTCTGGTGGCGAAGTTATTGTGGAGATTTCTTCAAGATCAAGACAATTTATGGACAAAAATTCTTTCTGCAAAGTATCTAAGAGAGAAATCTTTTTGGGATGTAAAAAAGACCACAAATTATTCTACTACTCGGGTTGCGATGTTTGGAAGTAGGAACTTTTTGAAGAAAGATTGCATGTGGCTAGTTGGGAAAGGAGAGAGTATCAATATTTTCTCAGATCCATGGATCAAAGGTAGCTCAGTCAAAGTACCTGATAGAAACTCGGAAGCTTATCCAGAAGTCACTAAAGTAAATCAACTCATTGATTTTGATGCAGGGAGGTGGAATATCCATTTAATTCAACATTTAGTGCATCATTTTACAGCTATTAAGATCCAAACAACTCAGATAAACTCTTCACCAGATAATCTAATATGGATACTCACTCCTCATGGAGTTTTTACTTCTTAATCTTTTCAAAAACTGCGTCAAGAGAACCAGGGTGAATCTTCAAGTCATGGAGAATCAAAATTTCCATGGAAGAAGTTTTGGAAAAATAATAAAACTGCACCAACAATAAAGACCTCCATATGGAGAGTTTTTCATAGTGGTATTGCTGAAGATTCATAAAAGAAGTTTCGATGTAGTGCTGCATGTGCAACAATGCAGTTGAAACGACATAGCACCTCTTCTTCCAATGTGAGATATCTCAAGCAATATGGTTTGCTCCCCCCTTTGGTCTATTAACTCTTATCCAATCATGACTTCAAAAAATTGATAACTATTATTCTGCTTATCTCAGCATGGCCATCTGTTGGGCTATATGGAAAATAGGGAATGAGAAATTTTTCGAGAATAAGCAAAACACAGTTCATGGAGCGCTAAAGATTGCATTATTCTGGTTGAACCTTTATTATAATCCTCCCGTTGCAATCTGTACTGAAGCTAAAGGCATCTCAACACAAGTTCATTATGAAGTAAATCAAAATTGGAACACACTTGTCATACCCTTTATTAATTAAACGTGGATGCAACTTGGAAAAATGGTTATTATCCATGTGCAACTATTGCAAGGGATCATAATGGCGGTTGTTGGGGTGCAGGTACTCGCAACGGCAGATCGGATACATATCTCTTTGCAGAAGCATATGGTTTTTACCTGGCAGCTGAACTAGATGTGTGGCTGAATCTCAAGGACATTGTTTTCGAAGGAGACTGTCAAGTTGTGGTTAGATTCCTCACTGGTGCCACAACAAGACCCCTTTGGAGACTCTGGAAGATAAAATATGATATCAAAGAGCTTATGAACATTTTCATCAACTGTGAAATCAGTCATATCTCCGGAGTGGTCAACATTATGGCTCGTCAAATCTATGTGGACAAAACAACAGTTACTTGCTTATGTCACTTCTCTCTGATTACAAGTTGATAGTTTTCTTTTTTTGTTGTTTGATACCAAAGAAAACAAAAAAAAAACTCAAATATGACAGAAATCAACCCTCAAATATGAAGAATTTTTTTTGGTAATCTTCCAACTAAAATATCGTGGAGTTTATGGTATTTGTCGGCACACTCACGCTCACACTTGTATAAGTTTATTTTTTTCTAGCCCTCCCAGCAATATTAAACAAGTTCTAGTTTCCCCATTTCCAGTGACCATTCAAATGCGCCGGGTGTCTCATGATGTGGCTCATGCCAAATTTTTATAAGACCACCAGAAATGTGCCCCCTTCAAACCAAACACCCCCTTACTTTCAATTTTAGCCAAACCCCCCTTTTCTACTTGAACCCCTAAATCTCTTCTTCCTTCACCTCAACTTAGGGTTTCATTTTCGGCATCAGCCAATCTCGCGTTTCCTCAACCTAACCCAATCGCTTCTTTCTTTTCAAATCCCTAACGCTCTTACTTTCTTCTTCTGCCATCACTACGCTGTAGATCCCTTCTTCTCAAGTCTCAGCTAGGGTTTGAAATGGGGGACTTCGATATGCTTCAATCAGACATCATACTTGACATTTTGAGTCGTTCGCCGACTGAATCTGTGTTAGATTGCAAACTAGTCTCTAAACCTTGGAGAAATCTTTTTCAACGTCCATCATTTTCTTAAATCCACTTGAATCATCTATCAGCATCTCGATTCTGGTAAGTCAAGTTTTATTTTCTATTGTCATGATTATAGAGGAGGGCTCAATGAATTTTATTATACTGAGTACGATGATAATTGTCATAGGGCACCCTTTAATGGAAGAACAAAGATGAATTTAAGCCCTCCATTTGATGAGTATTCTTTGGTTGGTTCGTGCAATGGTTTAGTTTGCTTGAATGGATATGTTAGCGAAGAAAGAGGTGCTCCATTGCATTATGGACCTGCTTACATCTGTAATCCAATCACTAGAGAGTATGTTATGCTTCCAACATTTGAAGGACAATACTGGTCGATTTGGTTATGTTATTTCGACCAATGAGTACAAGGTTGTTAGGATATATGCGTCTGGAGGAGACTCAAATCTTAGGATTGTAGAAGTATACACTCTTGGCAGTGGTAATGGATGGAGAAATGCGGGAACGATTGACATCAAATTTCCATGTGAGTCAGAATATGCTGGTGCGTTTGCAAATGGAGCTATTTATTGTGTGAACATCGAAGGATCCGTTTTTCTTGCTTTCCATTTGACTGATGAAAAGTTTAGCCAACTTCCACCACCACCACCTTTGTTGTCACCGGATGGTGGTCTTCCATATTTTCTTATTTCCCTAGGGGTTTTAGGCGATTCTTTAAGTGCTATCTATATTTACGATGGCCCTGTTTACCTTGACGGTGATTACGAAATATGGCCATTGAAGAAAAATAAAGATAATAATGACTTTGGTTGGATTTAATAGAATTTAGAAGACAGTATATTTTGGTTTCACAACTGTGAACTATTGAGATTTCATTCAATGATATATATAGTTACAATTACAGTAGGGTTTACAATAAATCAGGAGAACAAAAGGCTAAGCAAGGATAAATCATAGCTAACTAAGTAAACTATAAATCTGGAAGATTAAGACTCATTGTTACAATGCTATAAAACAGGAAGACTAGAAGATACGGTTACAATTCTGGTGCAGTGATTGTAGTGGTACGAGTATATGACACATATATCGTTAATACCCCCCTCAAGTTGGAGCAGTAGAGCCAGAACGAATGCCCAACTTTCCAAGTAGATGCTAGAACCGCCGTACTCCTAAGGGCTTGGTGAATATGTCGGCAAGATGATCTGCTGATGGAAGATGGTTGGGCAGAATCAAACCACTGACCAATTTATCACGGACAAAGTAACAGTCTATTTCAATGTGTTTAATTCTTTCATGAAAGACAGGATTCTGTGCAATATGAATTGCCGCCTGACTATCACAAGAGACAATGATAGCGAGTGTACATGGAATATGTAAGACCCTGAAAAGATATTTTAGCCATTGTAGCTCAGCTGTCAAATTCGCAAGAGGACGATACTCGGCTTCAGCTGATGACCGGGCAATAGTTGGTTGCTTCTTGGATTTCCATGAGATTGGGCTATCACCTATTGTAACGAAGTAACCAGTAGTAGAACGTCGAGTCATAGGGTACCCTGCCCAATCAGAGTTGGTGTATCCTCTGAGAAATAAAGGACTAGAAGATGACATGAATATGCCATGGCCAATTGTTCCTTTTAAGTATCTCAGCACATGATGAGCAACATCAAGATGTGCTATGTACGGGTTTTGCATAAATTGACTCAGATAATTCACAGCATATGTGATATCTGGTCGTGTTACTGTAAGATACAGTAGACGTCCAATTAATCGACGGTAAATAGTAGGATCAGGTAATTGTTTGCCATCGTCAGCACGTAATTTTAAATGTGCATCCATGGGGAATGAAGAAACCCACGCACCTGTGAGACCAGAGTCTTTTAGTATATCTAATGTATACTTTAGTTGACATAGAAAAATCCCTTTTGGAGATGCCTAAAATATACTGCAATTTACCCAAGTCTTTGATAGAAAAATGGGATGCAAGTAAGAATTTAAGAGAGGTAATGAAATGATTATGAGTACCAGTTATTATGATGTCATCCACATATACTAGAACAAAAATTGAAGTATTGCCTTTATGATATGTGAAGAGAGAATTATCACATAAGGATTTGTGAAAACCCTCAGATAATAAGACAGAAGAAAGCTTGGCAAACCATTGTCCTGAGGCTTGTTTAAGGCCATACAATGATTTGTTAAGCTTAAGTACTTTATTCTGACCTTGTTTGTCTAGACCAGGTGGTAGCTTCATGTATATTTCTTCTTCAAGATCTCCTTCAAGGAATGCGTTATTGACATCAAGTTGATGTATATCCCAACCTTTGATAGCTGCCACAGATAATAATACCCGCATTGTAACAAGTTTCGCAACAGGTGCAAAAGTATCATAAAAATCAATACGTTCTTGTTGAGTATAACCCTTAGCAACTAGGCGAGCTTTGTATCGCTCTACATTACCATCTGCATTGAATTTGATTTTAAACACCCACTTACAACCTATAGATGTTTTTCCTTATGGGAGATCAACCATAATCCAAGTATTGTTGGCTTCAAGAGCAAGAATTTCCTTGGCCATAGCTGCTCTCCATTTGGGACATAGCTTAGCCTGAGAATAAGTTTTTGGTTCTTCAGAGAGAACAATCGCAGCTAAAAAGGCTTTATGAGCTGGTGTAAATTTGTCAAATGACAAGTAATCAGTCATAGGATAGGATGAATTTGCATTACACTTGGGAAGTGTGCAATGATAATCTTTCAGATATGATGGAAGAGTTTTAGTTCGAGTGGGTCTTGATTCTTGCAAGACTGGAGCTAAAACTGTGCCAGTAGGGGGAGACGACTCAGAAACAGTTGCAGGAGATGAAACTGTGGTATGTCTAGATGAATTAGATTCAGGAGATGAAGCTGTAGTATCAGCTATAGAATGTTGTGAAAAGTCCACATTTGTAGTGGTTCGAAATGTGGAGTTAGGAATAGATGAAAGGCTATCAGAACTAGAACTGTCAACTGGTTCCGTATAGCTTGATAAGTTGTGTTTACATGCCACAACAGAATAGCGTTGTTGAACGTAAACACAGACATTTACTGAATGTTGCTAGGGCTCTCCGTTTCAATCGCATCTCCCGTTAAGCTTTTGGGGTGAATGCATCCTAACTGCAGCATATTTACTAACAAAATGCCTACTCCAGTATTGTCTCATAAGACTCCTCATGAGATGCTCCTATCCACAGTGCCAAGTTACTCTAATTTACGAGTTTTTGGTTGCCTATGCTTTGGCAGAAACACACGTCCATCTCATAAATTCAATATGCGTGCTAAACTAGGTATTTTTGTTGGATATCCTTATGGTCAGAAAGGTTACAAGGTTTATGACCTTCAAACAAAACTCATATATACTTCTAGGGATGTTGTTTTCTATGAATCAGTGTTTCCTTTTTCTAATGAGAATCATTCTTCCATTCTGCCAACTCCTAAGCCTATTCCATCCTCTGACTGACAACTATGACCAGTCACCTACTTGTCGTATCTCCACACCATGTGATACTGCACACAAGATACTTCTGTATAGCTTGATATGTGGCATTGCACGATGTTACCATAATAGAATTTAGAAGACAATATATTTTGGTTTCACAACAGTGAACTATTGAGATTTCTTTCAATGATATATATAGTTACAATTACAGTAGGGTTTATAATAAATCCGGAGAACAAAAGACTAAGCAAGGATAAATCATAGCTAACTAAGTAAACTATAAATCTGGAAGACTAAGACTCATTGTTACAATGCTATAAAACAGGAAGACTAGAAGATACGGTTACAATTCTGGTGCAGTGATTGTAGTGGTACGAGTATATGACACATATATCGTTAATAGGATTAAAGAGTTTGGTTTTAACACTCACATTTTACCACCACCATTTTACTTAACAAAGAGTGGTAGGTTCCTGTGCAATGAATATGGCGTAATTTGTAGTTACAATTCGAAGGATGCATCTACCCAAATGAATGTGTGTTTTGGAAAGTCTATATCTGGCGTAATCCCTCACAAGAATACTTTCGTTTCATTAAAACTATTAGGAGACAAGGATACAAAAACAATGGAATACTTTGAAAGAGTAAGTTCAATCGAGGAGACAGAAAACAATGATATTCTGAAGAAGCCGCAGAACAAAGTCAGAGATTGATAGGTAAGTATAATGATAATTACTTCATTGAAATTTTAAGCATTTAGAGATTAGATAACAAAGGATCAGTTCTGAATTTAGTTAATTGACAGTATGTGCTGATCTTATATGGTGTATG
>JAJJWX010000240.1:16488-102618 GCA_023529315.1 Papaver bracteatum
TTTATTTTCTTTCTTTACTCAATTGCTATAAAATAAATATCAAGGAATGATTGGGGGCCAGAGGTTTTAATTGGGGGCCTGACAAATTTTGTTTACACCCAGGGGTGTACCAATAGTACAGGTGAAAATACTCTTTTACCCTTTATTTTATTTTATTTTTTTAAATAAAAAACAAAACTTAAAAAAAATCAAAAAAAATCAAAATTTTAAAATCAAAATCAAAACATTAAAATCAAAATCAAAATTTTTTTTTTCGATTTTTTTTCCTGCTCAAATGTGTATGAAAAATCGTCACCATTTAAAAAAAAATATTAACGACTGTTCGAAAGTCGTCATTGTTGTTTGACGATTCTAAACAGTCGTTATTATTTCCAAAACGACTCTCAAGAGTCGTCATTGTTTCAGTGACGACTCTAGACAGTCGTTAATTTTTAAAAAAAATCATATGACGACCCTTTTATGTATTCCGCCATTAATGAATCTTTAAAAAAGGTAACGACTCTTTTATAAGCAATAACGACTGTCTAGAGCCGTCAAAGAAACAATGACGACTCTTGAGAGTCGTTTTTGAAATAATAACGACTGTTTAGAGTCGTTAAAGAAACAATGACGACTCTAGACAGTCGTTAATTTTTAAAAATAATTGATGACGACTTTTCATATAATTTGAGCAGAAAAAAAAATTATTTTGATTTTAAAGTTTTGATTTTATTTTTTTTAAAGTTTTGTTTTTGATTTAAAAAAATAATAATAAAGGGTAAAACAGTATTTTCACCTGTACTATTGGTACACCCCTGGGTGTAAACAAAATTTGTCAGGCCCCCAATTAAAACCTCTAGCCCCCAATCATTCCTTGATAAATATCTGTTAGCTATTACCTCAAGGTTCGGTGAAATTAAAACAATTACTCTCATTAGGGATCTAGTATAAATAAACTACAAGCAGGATGGATCATACGAAGTCTTAAATCACAACAACCAGGCTTCGATAATCTTTAATTTGTTTGTATCGTTACCGATATGTACAGACGTGAAAACTTCTCATTAATTATTGTATTACCTCTCTCCAGTTTACTCTAACACCTTAAAAATTCACATAACTCACCTAATTATTTGACCTCATCTTTGGGTGCATATCCGAAAACTCCGTCAATAGCTTACCTTTATGTATATTTTTGTAGGCAATTTCACTCCATTTTTGGTTGTAGATGATTTTATTATCAAGTGGTAACTTTTTATTTAACCTCAATTGTTTGGCGCATTTTCAAAATCCAATTGTTTATTTTATATAGCTTTTATATATGGTATTTGCTCACTCCAGTTTCCTAATAAATTAGCCACCTCAAAAGTATTTTGCATTTGGATTGCATGAGACTTGAGAGACTTACCCCAAATAGTAATTAACACATGCAAAGAGAAAACATACAAAAAATAAAGTGATGATTGGGGCAATGCTGATTTTGTGTCAAGCCTTTATCGGCAACCTAAGCTCACACTAGATTATTGTTTCATATAGCGGAACATACGTTAACTATTAGTGGAATTTATGCTTTAAAGGTAAACAAGAAATAAAAAGACAACTTAAACTTGTATCCAAATTGCTAGGGGGACAATCGACTGCATTTACCCTGTATGGAGCTGTGTGTTTTATCTTTCCTTTGTGTATTCGGGCAAAGCATTCATGTAATGTTAATCTCGATACCATTTACCTTTCCGAGGAGACTAAACGGAGGGTAATAAAATGAAAAAAAATGGAATTATGCAGTTGAAAGGTGGTAAAGAACAAATGGAGTCGCTATCCGTTTTCTTCGTGCCAAATGTCCAACGCATGTCTATCCAATCAACTCACTAACTCCAAGCATACCATATTTTCTCTCTGGCAATAAAACCCAAAATTTCCATACGTTGTGACAAAAAATGAGTTTAAATAAAAACGTAATTAAATGAATTTATAAGGTGTTGGAATAAACTGTGAAGATAATAAAGCAATGGAGTTGGGAGTCGAAGGTAATCAAAACTTCTTAATAAATGAATCAATGGGTTCTGGTCTCAATATTACGAACATGCTAAGGTGTACGAAGGCACGACTTTTCATCATTTTGTTTGCAAGTTGGTTTCCATCACTGCACTGATATGTTAAAAGGTTATACTAATTTGCGTTATATTTAACAACTAATTTGCATCATACTTGACAATTTAAGATACGTTTCAAAATTTTCTAATTATTTATTCTTTTTAACTCTGACGCTCAATTTTCTGCATACCAACCAAAGTTTGAACGCGTAATTGGGATATGAAAATTAATTGGGGGATATGAATTACTTCCCCCAACCATAGGTGGCTGTTAAGGGGTGTTTTTTGGGTGTGAAAATACTAAAACATCCTTAGATTAATTAAAAACATTATGAAAAGACTGTTATGCCCTTTTCCCTAAAATATAAAAATCAAATAACCAAATTCATATATCCCCCAATTCCCATTTGTACCGGCATAGTTAGGGTTAGGTTTTGAAAAAAAAAAAATTCTTCATCTTCTTCCTCATCGTTCATTCTTCATCGACGATTAATTGTTGAATCAAAAATTTCTTCGTCGATTAACCTACCATAACCATGCCTCCGGGAACCAAATCGAAAGCAAAACCGAGAACCAAATCGATTGCTCAACAAACACATGAACAAAGAATCGAGAACATTGCTCAACAACTAGAAGAGGACGCAGCAGCGAGCTCGGATGATCAACCACTCGCAGTCATGGATTCTCTGAGAAGGTAAGTCATTTTTGAACTCATTTATGATTGTTTTAATCGATTTGTAGCCATGGGTTTAGGTTAGAATCGCCAACAATAGCTGAAACTTTCGATTTACAGAGAGTACCGGCATAAGATCTGGGTTTGAATACCAAGCTGGTTTGGGTACCGGCATAGCATTTGGGTTGAATACCATACCGGTTTGAATTCCTGAAACTGAATTTTTTTTTACCGGCATAGCATTTGTGTTGAATACCATACCGGTTTGAAATCCTGAAACTTTATTTTTTGTACCGGCATACGAATTGGGTTGAAGGCTATTCCGGTAGTCAACTAAAAACACACAGGAATAATTTATCAAAACCGGCATTGAATCTAGGTTTCGTAAAATGTTGGTACTTAAAAATCGGCATGGGTTAGTTCAATTCGAAAATACCGGTAGTACACTTAAAACATACAAGAACATCACTGAAATTGTGCTCCATACTGGCACACAATTAAGATTCCATAGGATGCCGGTACAAAGATACCGACATGCTTGATATCTAGGATTGTATGCCGGAACATGTTACCGGCATTGATTTGTTTAAGAGTTTCCATGCCGGTTCCTAAACTCCTTCAACTTTTTTTATGTTTGTTTTGTTTGCGTATGTTATAGGTCAAAAGCCAAAGAAACGAAGAAAAATAAAGGTCTTATTCTCACTAAACGGAGGAGGAAGGACAGTCTTGATACTCCTCAGTTCCTACCTCCACGAGGGAAAGACGAAGGTCGCAAGAAGCGTTTGGGGTTTGAAACAAGAGGGGCAATTTGGGAGAGTGGTGGTGACCATAGTTCACTTGTAATCCGTGAAGGTACTAGAACAGTTGACGACGGTGAGCATGATGAAGGTGAAAGTACGGAGGAAGATGTTGAGGTTCATCCAAGTCAATTAGGAAGCCAAAGCGAAGTTAGTGGGACTTGTAAACAACCAACACAAGGAAAGGACAAGGCGCAACCCAAAGTTAAAGTTAAGGGTTGTCACATTCCTCACATTGATGACATGATACCCTACCACGATGATGGTATAATTTTGGGTCAAGCTCCGCAACCGAAAGTACTCTTTGGATACAAGCACTCTTGGGCTCGTACTATCTTTCAAACCTATGTAAGCATTTTTTTATTTTGTGCATGTGCATTGTTTTATCTTTTACATCATCTCTTAATCGTATTATCTCTTATTTGTAGGATCATACTAAGGCTGTGCGTGTTTGCCGAAACCAAGCCGCGGCTAAGTGGAAATTGTCGTTGGAGCATGAAGATGTCCAAACATTAGTAAAGAACTCTGGTCTGTATTCTTTGGTTGAAAATTACGTGAATCCAGATATTGTGACCGTCAATTGCTTCGTCGAAAGGTATCATGGTGAAATTGATACAATGCACTTCTCGTTTAGAGAGATGACCTTGATTCCTGAAGATTCTCATGACATTCTAGGCTTGAATGTTATCGGCAAATCAATTTAAGAAGGAGTTGAGTCTCGGGACCTAGATAGGACGAAGTTGCACGATTTGACTAAAAAGATGTTTGGTTGGGACTTAAGACGAAGTAATAAGAAGACATTCAAGCTGACGATGCTTAAGAAGATGTTTGAAAATACAAAGTATAGAAGTTTGAAGGATGGATGGGACCCTGCACAGATTCGTTATACAGCCACTGCGTACCTGTTATACATCTTTGGCACTAGGGAATTCCCTGACACTAGGGTAAGTGCAAACTTTCTCCAGTACCTTGACCCGTTGGAAGGTGTCTATGGCTATTCTTGGGGCACCGCGATAATGGCACATTTGATGGCGGAGATGAGAAGGGCTTCATTGGCTAAAACAAACCAATTTGTCCGGAATTTCACTCTACTCCAGGTACAAATTTCTTTAATCTATGTTCACATGTATATTTATAACTTATGTTCACATGTATATTGTTCACATTGAATTAGGTATGGTGTTATGAACACTTCCCAACCTTTTTCAAGGACTGCCAATTCTTGAAGATCATAGACCTTCCTGAACCCGATACCCCTAGATCTCAGAGGTTCGAGTTTAACAGTAATCCGAATCCCGGTAACAAAGGTCGAGTCATCGATATGAGATTGGCTCTGGATTCTATGAGGAATGAAGATGTTGTGTTCGACACTTATAAGGAGATTAGAGGATACCATCAAAATCCAAGAGATGTTGCATTTTACAAAAGGCCGTTGTACCACCCAAAAGGATACATCATGGCCGATCCATGCCGTGTGATGCGCCAACATGGATTTAAGCAATTATCCCGTTTTTGGTCGGCCTTTGTTGATAATTATCGTCTTTACTTTTCTCGGTGCGATTCAACTCCCAACAAGTTGCATGTAGTATATGATCCAAAACCGGAACCAACACATTAGAGGGAAAGAGAGACACATCGTTTGGTAGATATTAGTAAGTGGGAGATTGCGGAAAATGGTTATAAATTTGATGACAGCTACATGAGGGATTACCTGGAATGGTCACATCCTTATGTCGTTCGCCCTCCCTCCGTCGAAGCTCCACACCAAGAAAACCCTCATGTTGAAATTCCTCCACCTCCACAACCTACGTTGGCCTAACTTCTTAAGACTTTCGGAATGGTGGTAAGTTTTATTAATTGCTTATAGTCATTAAATGTAAAACTAATCATATATTAACATATATACTGATTATGTGTTTGATGTATTAAACTAGCGACGTCGGCTTGGAAAAGTTACGAAGATGTTAGGTTTCAAGCACAAGGACGGAGTGGTGCTATCTCTTCAATAAATCAAGGAACTCGAGGAAAAGCTTCATAGAATTGAAGAAACCGACCCTACTGTCAAAGCTATGTTTGGGGAAAAAAGGAAGGCGTCGACCCAAAAGAAACAAAAGACCAATTTAGTGGAAGAGAATTGATGACAATTAGTGATGGTGGTTGTTACATCAAAAAAAAATTCAAACTTGTTTTGGTTTGTACTATGGGTTAACTCTTTAGTTCTTTGGTATATGTTGAACATGTTTAGTTTTCATGTAAAATCGGCATCCTCGACATTTAAGTTTCTATGCCGGTAGCATAAACCGTCATTGTCTGTCATGTACTCACACTGCCGGTTTGAATATTCCATAGAATATTCGGTGGTAGGTAAAAAGTATAAATGTGTACCGGCATGCAATCTTGGTTTGAATACCACGCCGGTATGTTCTTGAACAGTTTGGGATATTTTGTCCCGGCATACAAATTTGTATGAATACAATGCCGGTTAAATGATACCGGCGTAGTATTCATACATAGAGCATGCCGGTACTAAGCTTTTTCAGACAGAAATGGCGGTTTCAAAAAAAAAAAATCACATTTTCGACCTCTTTGAAGCATTACCTGTGTGTTGGGGTTGCTTGTATGCTGAACATGTTTACTTTCTTGAGTTGGTTCACAAAACACTTCATGGTCACGAAAATCATGATTCAAAGGTGTTGGTTCATCATACAAAAATTGTGAGTTGTTATCATTAACCGAAGATTGAAGATATGATTGTTGTTGTAATTGAGCTAAAGATTCAGCAACTGCAAGTCTCTCATCACAATCATCTTCCATTTCAAAAAAAAAATAATTCTACTCAAATTTTTTTTCCCTCCTTCTACTCTCAACTAACCCACACAAATTAAAATAACATAAATACACACTTATTATATCTCCCAAATCATTAACATTTTACTAAACATAATTAGTAACTAATCCTAATTAGTGAGGGTTAGATTAGGAATTAATAATTTAATTATATAAGGGGTAACCAGCTAGGATATTTGGATCTCTATTTTATCATTTAGCTATATCCCCCAATTACGCGTTCCAAAGTTTAGTATGAATCCTAATTCAATGTTTGTTAAAATAATATTATTTTAAATATTTTAACATTGATCATTCAAGAAAAAAAATGATTAACCACTTATAAAGCAAGACTAATCTTAATCAAAAAATGGCAATTTTGTTACAATAAAAAGTTTTGGTTAGATGGTTTCAAAATGACCTTATTTTGTTTATCCACCAGCCCTTTCTGACCTGTACGTTCCCAATCAAATAAGGTTTTTCATACTCACCCAAAGAATAAGAATACTATAAAACTCGTTTAATTGATTTCTCATGAGGTAATATTTACTTCCAATCAGAATTTCTATCATTGTATTATCCGTGTAGTTTACTCCAACACCTTAAAATTCATTTAACTACCTTCTTATTTAACTTTGTTTTTGGTCGCAGTTCCAAAATTCCAATCACTAGCTTATAGCCTTTATATCCAACAAGTAGTGAGCACGTGCGATGCACGTCGGTAACATTAATATTTCAATGTGGTATCTTCATTTTACTTTTCAATTTATCCAAATATTATAAAAATGGAAAGAAAAATAAATTAAAGTATTTTTTCTAATGAAACGAAGTTAATATTCCGAATCGAAGCTAAAATTTAGAGTTTTTTCTAGGTAATTTTATCAAGCTTGGTAAAGGGGCGTCATGAATTGGTAGAGGGCGTCAAGTGTGATAGCAATGTCCCTTTTATTGGTTAGGGGGTGTCCTATAGGTGTGTAGAATGACTAGATTACCCCTTTCACCTTAAATTAACCAAAATCAAATCAATTTTTTTAATTAATCAAAATCAAATTAATTAACCAAAATCAAATCAGTTTTTTTTTTCATCTTCTCTTCTCATCCATCAACCCTAAACTCCATTAAAACCGAAAATGTCATCGTCTTCGATTAATCTGCGATTTGAAAAATGTTTGGAAAAACCCAGTTAGGGTTTAGTTTATTGTGTTGGATTTAAGTTAATTTTGTATCAAAAATTAGGGTTTTGAATGAAAATTGAAATTGAAATTTCTGGGTTTATGATAGTTACGGTTGGTAATAACTCAAATACGAACCGTAACTGTAGATTGGGTTGATGTTACGGTTGGTTTAAACTCAAATACCAACCGTAAGTTCTTAGTTTTGGGAATATGTTCAGTTACGGTTTTTATTTGCATCATATTTATCAACCGTAATTGAGTTACGGTTTGGAACTCAATTAAACTTACCAACCGTAAATCATCCTGAATGTTAACAACTTATCAAATAGTTATGTACGGTTCAAAAGTTAAGATGACTTACCAACCGTAGGTTAGTTACGGTTGGTTTCTATTCATTATTTACCAACCGTAATTTAGTTACGGTTGGTAACTAAATTAAATTACCAACCGTAACTGGGTTTACGATTGGATCTTCCCCAAATTTAACCAGTTACGGTTGGTATTCGATAACTTACGAACCGTAACTAAGAGTTATCGTTGGTCACGAGCAAAATTGCAACCGTAAGTTCTTCTGAAAATTCAAAATTTTGATTTTGTTATGTAATTTAGATAATTTTGAGCGAGAAAAAGCTAATTGGAACTAATTTAGAAGTATATCGGGTCACTGGACTCACTCATTTTGGTAGAGTGAATCAAAATCTAGGGTTTCACAAATATCACGTAAGTTTTCTTCTCCTCAATTTTTTTTTTTTTATAACTCTAAAAATCTGATTTTAGAGTTATAATACACTAATCTTGATTATCAACACTAATCTTGATAATCAACACTAATATTAATTATCATTACTAATCTTGATTATTAACAATAAGGGATAATTAGTCATTTACAGATTTTTATTGATAAGGGGCACTTGAATTTACTTCTAATGACCTTTTTTGTTTTATTAGTTTGACGCCCCTCTACCAATTCATGACGCCCCTTTACCAAGCTTGAATTTTATAGTATATCAAGTGTAGTAGTTGAGTATTATATATGCAACATATAAAGAGTACATAAACTCTTTCAATTTTCCTTTGAAGTATAACTATTTTTTCGGAGAACTATAAATATATTAAAAAGTAAAAAATTTGATATGGTTATTTATACTCGTTGCATTCGTGATTGAAAGAGATTTCCAAATATATAAAATTCACAAAAATCCGACATACCATTTGGAAGATACGGAGTTTTAAAATATTTTCTTTTATTTTTATAAAAATGGCATTTCTGTAAATAAACGATATTATATATTATTATTTGTAAGTCCCTATTCCGTTAAACATTTCAGTCCTTATTTATATTCCTTAATTAAACAGTCCCTTTTTATTTTACATTTTAGTCCCTAATCAGTTTGGTGAACCATTTTCCGTTTGGTGAACCAAAAAAGACGTAAGGATTTCAATTAAGCTTGCTTGCATTAAAAAGGGGAGATACTTGTTCACCCAATTAAACGTATTTTGCATATGTACCGTATGAAAACATATAACACATGAATAACACGTGTTAACATAGAAGGAAAGCAATAACGTACAAAAGAAAACAAAGAAAACGTGGGTTGGTAGGAAGCGATTTTGCTCTAGCAGCGCTAGAGCATTTTTGATTTAGCTCTGCTAGAGCCATTGGATCGGTGGATCCAATGGTGATGGTGGTTTATGGTGGGAACCAAGGGAAATTGCATTTTTTCCCTTAGACTAAAAAACTGCACTGGGAACCACCACCATTGGATCCACCAATCTAACGAATCTAGCAGCGCTAGATCAAAAATGCTCTAGCGTTGCTAGAGCAAACTTTTTTCCAAAAAAAATAGCCTTTGCGGTGGTAAACAATAGATAAACCGACAATTTTAACTGGTTTAAGAGATAATAGTTAAATTTTAAGCGTTGCTAAGTTTTGGAGCCAACAACAGGTGGTAACAATAGATCACCCTGAAATTGCCCTTGAATGACGCTATGGTATTCCATCTTTCCTTGTTGTCATTCTCGAATTCTTGATATTTTTTTTACCCCTGAGGAGCGTAAACAGAGTGTAATAATGCGAACACAGTACAGGATTGGAAATAAAATCACAAAATTGGTCAAAAAAAGATCAAAACCAACAATTCCTGGATGAAATAGATTTCTAGCTTTTGATACTGTTTATATGGAAAAAAATCAGAAAAATAACCTGGCGAGATTGGGGTATACTCAAATTAATTGGGGTATACCCAAATTTAAATGGACATGTGCCCTTACTAAGGGGAGGCCAAAATGTGATAAAGTTACTTTAATACCCCTACACTAATTAACCTAAAATTAAACCCTAAACTTAAAAACTAAAAACTGATTAATCTTCCTCTAATCCTTCTTCTCTAATCCCTCCCTCTCCTCTTCTCTTTCATTCCTAAAACCTAAAATCAACCAAAATTTTCAATTTTTATTTTCTACAAAAAATGGTTGATTCTAAACGATCTGGTAGCAAGAGAGATTCAACAGGTAACATTAGAAGATCCAAATCGGAAGCAAAAGGTAAGGAAGTAGCGAACCCGAAAATCCAATCCGTGAGAATGTTGAAAAAAACCCTCCGCCGGCGAAAAGAAGATTGTAAGTGATTTATAAACTCAAACTCATTATTGTTTTGTGTTATATGATTGTTAGATTAGGTTAGAAACCGAGAATTATGATTTTCAGGTTTTTAGCCAGCAAGGTCGATAGTTGAACAACACGCCGACCAATATACAGCCGTCATGGTATCAGGATTAATAACCTGCCGACTTTTTATCAGAGCCATGGCGACTATTGGACAATAACCAGGGCCGGCAGGGTATACTAACAAACACCTTGCCGACTAATTTGTAGCTGGTATTGTATTGTACTTGGGCCTTGCCGACTGTAGGCATCAGAAACTTGATATTTTTAAGTTATAGCCGGCATCATTATTTAATACAATCATGCCGGCTAGGTGAATGATTATTACCATGCCGGCTACCTATTGGTCAGCAGTTTATGTATTATATACCTTGCCGGCTATTAGATGACCAAAACCAAATTTCAATGTGTAACAATTTTTATCTCTCTCCCGCTTTTTGTGTATGGGTAAGTGATGAGGAATTGATTATTTTTCTTTGAGAAACAAGGAGAACAGTAATTAATTTCGCATACCTAAAAGTGGAAGAGAGAAGAAAATTGTATTCACTCAAATCATGAATCGACCAATATCTTGAGTTCAACAGTGTTGTGTTGTTTGTTTTCATATATCCTATTTGTGCATTGTTTAGTTGACTTGTACTTGGGCACTATAACGGCTAAATTTGGCCACCATCCTATAAATACACTATTTCTCTCTACAAAACAACATACAAATACCATTAACAAATGTAAGCTTGTTTTTGTAGCACGAAGCCGTGAAAGCGCGCTACTTGGAAGTAAAGGGGGAAGCATTCGCATTCGATGCAAGCTATCACTTCTTGGCCGATAGAATCCCGTTGGATAACCCGGACTACTTGGATGCGGTATCGTCTTCGTCGGAGGAAAAATTAGCCAATTTGGATATTTCACCCAGGAAAAATAAAATAAAACATTACGTTTTACCTAAAATACCCCCTAATCTTTTAAACCCTTTTTTTCAAACAGATTTTTTTTCTGTTCGCGAAGAAACAACTTCTTTCCTTTTTTTTTTCTCTCCTCACCTGCAAGCTTCGTCCCTTTTCTTCAGAGCGATTTTTGTTTCCTTTTCAGATCTGGGAGCTTAATACATGGTGATTAACGATTGTTCAATCGAAGTTCGGAATACTCTACTTTCAAATCAGTAAGTTTGAAGTTTCAATTGATATAATTTTGATTTGATTTTGGTCTTATTGTTCTAACGCCTATCATTGTTTGTCGATTTTGAAGTTTCTCTAGCAATTTTTATTATGGGATTTTTGTTAATTTTGGGTTTTAGTTGTTGATTTTTATTATCCAGTGTTTTATTAATAACCAATTTTGGGTTTAGTTGGTAATTCTAAACGTGATGATATTATTTGTTATGTCTTTGTTGATGGTGGTTTTTAACTTAGGGGTAAAATCGTAAAACCCTAGTCAGACAGTGACCTCACATAACTTGAGTAATAATGTTCAAGCCAAGCACATTTATTGAACCCTTTAATTTGTCTGTGAGGAAATTACCAGGGTACCTTTTTTTTAATACTAATTAGGGTTTCGACATGCCATAACCCTGATTCTCACACCACATGTGCCAATGGAAAACCATGACATCCACACCTACCGCGCCAAGGCATGCCAACCATGCTAGCCGCACCCATGTGCCAATGACTAACCATGTCAGCCACACCTACCGCGCCAAGACATGCCAACCATGCTAGCCGCACCCCTGTGCCAACGGAAAACCATACCATCCATACTTACCGCGCCATGCCAAATGCATCTTGCCATGCCCCCATGCCAACCTAGCCGCGCCACCATGTCGGCCTTCCCTATGAAGGTACCAAAGCGAAGGCGTCCAACAATAAACGGTTGCCCTTAAATCCAATGAGAAAATCCTAGCTGTCCAAGGTTACCATACAACACATGGTAACCTTTGACCCAAAACCCTAGCTTGGTCACGATCCTAACTTGGTCGCGCCAAACCCTTGGCCCCACCATGCAAAGACAAACCTCACCCTGCCTTGTCCCTATCCATGCTATCCGCACCATGCCAAGATAAACGGAACCATGCCTTGGCCCTAACCATGCTAGCCGCACCATGCCAAGCCAAACCGCACCCTTACTTGGCCCAAACCATGCTAGCCACACCATGCCAAGCCAAACCGCACCCTTCCTTGGCCTTAGCCATGCTAGCCGCACCATGCCAAGCCAAACTGCACCCTTCCTTGGCCCTAGCCATGCTAACCGCACCATGCCAAGCCAAACCTCACCATGCCTTGCCCATAGCCATGCTAGACGCACCATGCCAAGCCAAACCGTGGAAGGTGGTTAAAAATATGAATTCTTTTGGTTCTCCGGGTCCGGATGGATTCCCAGTAATATTCTATAATGATGGTCCATAGTGGGAGTTGATATGACAAAATTCATTCAAGAAATCTTCATTACAGGTGTTCTTCCAAGTAAGTTAAATCTTAAAGTTCAAACACATTAGCTTAATTCTTAAAGGTCAAACACCTACCACTGCAATGGAATTTCGACCAATTTATTTATGCAATGTATTGTATAAGTTTGTTGCAAAAATCATTAATGTTAGAATATGTCTTCATTTGGATAAGTTTATATCTTGGCACCAAAATGCTTTTGTGAAAAAGAGAAAGATCACAGATAATATTGTGATTGCAAAGGAAATCTTTCATTCGATGCATAAATCAAAGTCAAAACAGGGTTACTTTGCTTTAAAACTAGATATTTCAAAGGCGTATGATCGAGTTTCTTGGTCCTCCCTTGGTTTCATGCTTCATCAGTTGGGCATCCATGAGCATTTTCATAGTCTAATAATGAACTGTGCAACTACTTCTAGTTTTTCTATCACTTTAAATGGTGCTCATTATGGGAACTTTAAAAGTGGTAGAGGTCTGCGGCAAGGCTGTCCATTATCCCCAGTTTTATTCATAATATGTTCTCAAGGGTTGTCTCTTCTCATGGAAAAATTTGAAGATTTGAATCTTTACAGTGGGTATCAATTTAACAATAGAGGTCTTTCTATTAGTCATCTCATGTTTGCTGATGACTTATTCTTCTTTAGGAAGAATTCGGAGATGAATGTCAATCAATTGAAGCAAATTATAAATTCGTACTCTTCTTTCTCAGGTCAGATCATTAATTTTTCCAAATCTGCTATTGATTTCAACAGTGGTTGCTCTACTTATCACAAGTGGAGACCATTCAAAAATTTGGAGTTAGAGAAATGGAAGTTACTGAGAAATACTTTGGATCTTATCCACTGAAGTCTGATTACAACATTGACACTCATGAACCATTGATTTCAAAGTTTGACAATAAACTTACAGGCTACAGATCCTTCTTTATTAATTCGACAGGGAGAACAGTGTTATCCAAGAATGTTCTCTCAGCTATTCCTATATACTCAATGGGAACAAGCAAATTAACAAAGGGAGTGATTAATCATATTTCTCATATTCAACGTGCCTTTTGGTGGGGACATGATGTTCACACAAGAAAATGTCACTTTATTAATTGGGATATAATGGCAAGAGGTAAAGAAGATGGAGGACTCAGTCTAAGAAATATGGAGCAAGTGAATATTTCACTAGTATCTAAACTGGTTTGGAGATTTTTAACTTCTGATGATGTTGTATGGGTTAAACTGTACAAAACTAAATATCTTCATTCTATTTCTTTTTGGGATTGCGAACCAAAATCAGGAGATTCAAAAACATGGAAGGATATGCTGTCAGTAAGAGATATTTTCATAAATAATTGTTGCTGGTTTATTGGACCTGGTGATTCAATACATATTTGGAATGATACTTGGGTTCCAAACATTTCGGGATTCAGGCCAACTAAATTGGATCAGTCAAACGTGCAGGTGGAAGTTGTCTTAGACTTATTTATCCCAGGTTAGAGAATGTGGAACATTGATTTGTTATCGCAGCCTTTTTTGATAGATCAGGTGCAAGCAATATCTGCCATCTATATTCCTCAGGATGAATCGATTGAAGATAAACTTATTTGGCTAAAAACTAAGTATGGAATCTTCACTTCAAAATAGTGTTATAAAGTACTGGCAGATGACGTAGCGAGTACATCAATAATTTCATCTTTTCCGTGGAAACAATTTTGGAAAAATATGAAAACTTTACCAAAAGTTCATACATTCATCTGGAAGGTCCTTCACAATGGATTAGTGGTATATGGGAACCTATCAAGGTTTAACTTGCATATTCAGAATGTATGCTTGCTTTGTAACTCTGGAGAGGAGACTGTGCATCATCTTCTCTACTCATGTCAATTTTCCAGGGAATGTTTTCAAGCAAGTCCATTATTTATTGATATTTCAGCAGGAAACACTCCAATGGATATTATTCAAACTTGGATGAGTCAATCTGATCGGGGGATTATGCTAAATTTAGGCTCTTGCATATTGTGGAATATATGGAAAACTAGAAATGATAGAGTTTTCAACAATGTCACTCCGTCAGTTCATATTTGCATTCACAAAGCTCTGCAAGATTTCAAAACTTTGATCTACACCATGCTCTAATTTTTTGCTCTTCAATTCAATTCAACCAGCAGAATACAAGCCAGTGGCAAGCTCCTCCTCCCTATTATATCAAGATCAATGCTAATGCTGCTTACGCATATGGAAAAGGTGCGGCAGTGGATGTAGCAACAGATTATTCTGGTAAGCATTTGGGCGGTGGAGCCTTTTGTTTCGACTCTTTCTCTTCAATGGTTGCTGACGAAAAAGTGTATGGACTTGGAACTCAGTTGGTGACAAGAATTCAAGCTTCTGAAATCATAATTGAAGGGGATGCTAAAGACATTCCTAAAGCTATTACAGGGAACACGAATGATATTCCGTGGAGTATTCATTCCACTGTTCTCTCTATAAGAGATCGCGTCAAGGATTTTAGTGAAGTGACTTTCACGTCAATCCCCGAAGAGGCAAATTCAATTGCTCATGACTTAGTTCAATTTGCAATTTTAAACTTTCAAAACAGATGGTGGATTCATGATGAACCGCCTTATTGTATTATGCAACGTCTCAACTCTATTGAGAATTAATACAAGTTAATTTTTGTTTCCTTCAGAAAAATTTTTTTTTGCCTTACATCAAAAAATGAAAAATAAAATAGAATTTTTAACCAACTTATCAATTTAAAAACAAGCACACGTTGTATTTTCTCTTAGTTTTTAATTTTCTTTCGTAAAATTTAAAAAATGAATGTTCGTTAAGTATTTCCTAAACCTGAGTAACTTATGAATAACATCGTATATGAAATTTAAACACTTACTCTCACTAATAGATTCATTTAGAGGTGTAAATTGGGTTGTGTCAGCACGAGCCCAGCCCAGCCCAGCACTACACGCTAAAATTTGAGCACAGCCCAGCCCAACACGGCACAACACGTTAGTTAAATGGGACGTGTTGGGTTTGACTAATTGGCACAGTAGCACAGCACGCGGGACATATAAGCACGTGGCCCAGCCCAGCACAACACGTTAAGAAAGCACGTCATAACATGTACAAATACACCATATAACAAGGCATAATACATCACATTTTTGTATATTTCACAAAAGAGTCACTATTCTAACTAGTTTTTAACATTTTATGCTGACTTATTTATAACAACACATATAATACCTTAATATTTGGAAAATATATTTCAATATCGTTATTATATTGTCATCACCTATATTTAACTAGAACATTAATTTACATGACAATAATCCAATTTTATATTTGATGGGCTATTTCTTTTTATTGAATAAACTTGTTAATTTTACTTGAAATAATTTCAAATAATATGTTGTCATGTTCCACAGTTTTGTAAGAATTATTGCAATTGTATTTCAATAATGGGAAAAAGAAAGATATAAAAAATTAAAAATTAAATATCAGAAAAATGAAATTATGCAACTTAAATCGAGAGTAATATGCTTCCAAAAATAAAAAAATAAAAACGAGACAAATTCTTATATTTTTCCTTTGATAAGTTAAAGAAGATTACATTTGTGCCTTCTATGTAAGAATATTATGTTTTGAGTTTTCAATAAATCGCAATTTGTACAACAAATATACGAGCTGTTTTCGCATTTTGTATAATATATTGAATACGCAATTGGGGATAGAAAAACTAATTGGGATATAGGAAAAGGAAAAAAACTGGATCCAAATATCAAATCAGGGTCACTCCTTATCTATGTATTTTTTTAATTCTTAATCTACCGCTCACTAATCAGGTTTAATGTTTAATTATAATTAGGAAAAATCTCAAGTATTTGTTAAAAGATTAGTGTGTAATTTTATTTGTATTTGGGTGAATGAGGTGAGAGTAGAAGGAGGGAAAAAATTGAGAGGGAACTTTTTTTGGTGAAAATGGAGGATGATTATGAAGAGAGAATTGCTGCTAAGAGGTTGAAAATGTGATTTTTTTCTTTGAATCCACCATTTTTGCAGCTGAAAAAGCTTGGTGCCGGCATGGACGTGGTATGATACAATGCCAGAAGCAGCGATACCGGCATGGTATTCATACCACATCCATGCCGGCACCGAGCTTATCCCCCATTTTGAAATTCAAGTCGGCATAGTATTCAACCAAAATACTATGCCGGTACAAAATTTTTACCCAGGGGGTCTGGGGGGGCGTATCCCTTCCCGGCTGTGTTAGAGAAAATTGAATTTCAGTACGTTTTGATAAAAAAAAATCTGGTTTTCAGTCCACTGTCGGCACAATCATTTAATTCTCGAGCATGCTGGTACTGCTACCGGCATGGTATGATGCTTGAATTTCTATGCCGGCATATGATGTACAGTATCCAGAAACTTGAAAAACAAATTTCAGTTGACTATCGGCATTGATAGATTTCTATCGAGTATGCCGACACTTAGTTACGGCATTGAATGTTAGTTACCAAGCATGCCGGCACCATTTTCCGGCATCGTCTTCATCACTTCCGGCGATGTAAATTTTTTTATTTCCGGCATGGTATTCTTCACTACCGGCATGGTCTTCATCACTTACGGCATGGTCTTCATCTATACCGGCATGGTGTTCATCACTTCTGGCATGTCTTCATCACTTCCGACATGGTATTCATCACTTCCGGTAATTCCTAGGATGTTCCTGGATACTAAAAGAGAACTACCGGCACAGATAAAAAAAATCAAATCTATGCCGTAACTAAGTACCGGCACTCAAGGAAACCTAACATTCATGCCGTGATACAGATCGATAACAAATTCTAGGGGTTTCCTGGATACAAAATAATCACTACTGGCATACTCGAATAAATGTAAACCAATGCCGTAACCTTCTACCGGCATAGTATTCCACCTAATTTCAATGCCGGTACATAACTATCAATTTTCAGACGACTATGGGTTTGAAAACGGCATTGTATTCATACCAAAATCATTGCCGTAACTTAATACCGGCATTGTCTTCATTCTATTTTGAATGCCGTAACCCAATACCGGCATTGTATTCAAACAAAATCAATGCCGGTACTAAGTTGATCGTCTTGAGCCTCTTGTTCTTCTTCTTCTTGCTCTTTGAGCAATCAAAGAAAGCCTTTGTTGCAATTTTTGTTGAGCAACCGATTTTGACTTCGATTGGGCATCTAATTTCTTTCTTGGAGGCATGGTTATGATTCGGGTAGGTTATGCAACGAAGAAATTTTTGAATGGACGATTAATCGTCGATGAAGAAGATGGAAGTTTTTTTTTTTTTGAAAACCCAAACCTAATGAGTGCCATAATTGATAGTGTAAATGGGGGATAAATGATTTGGTTTTTGATTTTATGTTTTAAGGGAAAGGGTAGTATAGTCTTTTCATAATGTTTTTTAATTAACCAAAGGGTATTTTAGTATTTTCATACCCAAAAGTCACCCTTTAGCAGACACTATTGGCTGGGGAAATAATTTATATCCTCCAATTAGTTTTACTATCCCCAATTAATTAAAGATTCATTATATTGTCAAACTATTGTATTTTGTATATTATTTTGTAGCATAGATGTTATATTATTACATTTCCTGCATTTCCTCATAATAGTTGCAATTGGAGTTGATTACCTGCTTAAACATAGTATCCAAGAAAACAAGGTACTATTCCTAAATGTTGATTGTTTTTCTTTGTTAAGTGAATTTGTTGTTAATGGAAAATAGAAAAATATCCCAATTTTTAAATATGATGCAAATCAGAATAATCTCGTGATATATGGCACTACAATCATTGAAAGTAAAACACTACTCAGGCCACCGTGGAAACATGATTATGGATCATTTATTATGAAGTTTAACTACTTCAAATCACGACCCTTACCCTTGCATTATCTTTGCAGTTTACTCTAACACCTTAGAAATTCATCTGAATTACCCTTTTATTTAGGGTTAAGTGACAAAATGCCCCAATTTCGACCCCTAGGTTATGAAAATGCCCCGAACGTTAGGCAAAAGATGAAAATGCCCCAAAAAGAAATCAAAATGCCCCAAACTGTTATGTTTTCCGTCTGACTTGGTTAAGTGGTCAAAATGCCAAGCATGTGGCGACCCACGTGCAAAAAAAAGTCCCGAATACCCTTCTGTTGAACATGCCCCCATGCACGTGAGTCTAACATGACCCACATTATCTTAGATTGTGGACACGTGGCTACTATAAAATTGGGCGGCCAGAGATGAAGTGCATATATTTACTGAGATTGACATTTTTTTTTTGAGAAATGACCAATATGTCCTATTAATTAGGATTGCGACACCTGTAACATAATTAATAATCAACGGCTACATATTTCGACCGTTAAGAATCCGACCGTTGTAGATTCCGACCGTTGTAGCAACGGTCAATTTCTGGTTTCCTGACTCATATAAATGGGTAATTTTCACAACCTTAAATTAGTATATTGGGTCATAATGGCTACTAGCTCAAACTTGAAAATGAAAATGGTAAGTTCAATTTGAAAAAAAATTCAAAGAAGAATATAGTTATGGGTTACTATCTTATCCATCTCACTTTAATTTTTTCTTAATTTGCAGGAATGTGAGATGTGCAACGAAAATAATCATCAATCAATTGATTGTCCTTGGATCTACACTAGGTGTAAATTAGTTCCTTGTAATGGTATTCGGAAACTTTTAAAGGTCAAAGAAGGTGCTAATTTAGGGAAAAAATTCTTCTCTTGCTCTAATCCTATGTGTTCATACTTCGAATGGTTTGATGATGATATTAAAACCAGGGCACCTCAGTACAAAGGAGGTTGTAAAGCTTGTGTTGGTGATCACAAATTTGCTGATTGTCCTTGGTCAAATACACATTGTATCAACCCCAAATGCAATTCAACTAAGGTGAGAATGTTAAACATAGCTCAAACATCTTGGAATTATGGTATTAGCTACCTAAAATGCCCAAAATGTGAAGATTTCCAATGGGTTTCTGATGCTATCTTTGTGGAAAAACAAAAGCAAGAAAATAATTCTGAAGATCAAATTTGTGCACAGTTTAGAGACAAAGTGAAGATAAAGTGCAGAATTAGAAGTTAACTCATGTAAACAAAAGCAATGTAACAGATTGGAAGGATTTCTCAATGTAATGTTAGTTTGCAGAACTAAGTACTTTTAAAAGCAGACTTTAAAAACCATAGATCCATAAACAAAATATTGTCAACATTCATAAAACAAAAACATAACTGACTACTACTATCTCTGTCATTACAAGTTCATAAGTCTAGAAATGCTAAAAGATATAAGGGAAATCAGGAACCAAACATTTCTGATATTACTGATATTTAGAGTTAGGCTTTCTAACCCTCTTTGATGGTGGCTCAGAAATGTTGATTGTCTGGCTAGATATATTAACAGTACCATGATAAGTCTGATTAAAACAGGCAGATGAAGGTGTAGAAGAAGTACATGGATGTGTTACCTTCCTTTTGGGTGCACTGGAGGAGGGTGGTGCAGTTGTCTTACCCTTTTTCTGGGAACCAGCTGAAGAAGTAGATGTTGTAGTAGCAGCTGCTTTTCCCTTTGACAATGGTGGTACCTCAGCTGATTTCTTTGATGAAGATGATGTTGATGCAGTATTTGGTGCAGACAAGGCCTTCCTCATCTTCTTTGTTGGTGCAACAGTAATACAGAAATCATCCCCATTAACACAACACTCCATTCTCACCCCTTTCTTCTTAGGGTTGGATCCAACTGGGGGACCTTGACAGGTTAGGATGTTATGATCAATACCTTTACATACACTGCACTTGTTTACTCTCTTCCTTGGCTTGTTCTTCTGATACCATGACTTCTTTCTTTTCACACAAGGTCTTCCCTTATCTCTCAATCTGTGTGGATGTAGAATCTTAATACCAGTCTGCAAAAGAAATAAGGTTAGGTTTAGTCTACTTTAAATGCATAGATCTAGAGAATAATAAAAATAAAAAAAGCAATAAAGTAAAAGGACATAAGTAGATAAGATTATTCATTGAAAAGATTCTCAAAACAAAAATACTTGAAAACATACAATGCAAAAAGTTAAAGCATTTGAAAGAAAGTTATGTATTTCAAACCTTATTGGTATACTCATCAATGTCTCCCAATGGTGTTATTGACCATGAATAGGTGGTCCTATAGTAGTCTACTGTGTAGTATTTACTGCAGTACCTGCACACATAATTGATCCAATCAGTCATCATACATTTATTGCATAACCACATTCCACTCTTTAGGTGTAGTAAATTTACTCAATTGGACCAATCAGGATTCAATTTAAACAATGCAACTACACCATGTATGCAGGGGAACTGCCTCAATTGCCATTGTCGACATGTACAAGATTGTTCTTCCACCCGAACAACAAACACTTTGCTAGTAGCTTTGTTAGTAACCTCATACACTTTGCGCTCTATAGAAGGATCACAATCATAGTTACCTCTAAGATCGCACATCACCTGAATGAGATCTTTCCCAGCAGGAACAAGGTCACCAGATCGCCAAGTTGCAAGCAAGCTTTCTTCTATTTGAAAAGAGCACCATCACCAAATGTGTGTACATATCGACCAATTGAGTGAGAGGCTTGTCTCTGAATTTTGTGGCCATGTTATTAAAACTTTCTGAAAAGTTAGAGTAGATGTGCTCACAAGCAACATCATGAGGAAACCATGACCTTGCCCAGGACTTAGGCTCTGCATCAATCAGGTATTGATATGCAGCCGAACTTATCTCTGAAATTTCTTGCATGGCCTCCTAAAAAATAGGTGTATAAGTTAAAAACAGTTCATGTAATAAGGCTTGAAATAAAAACTTGAACATTCATTATAACCCAACATTGCTTACCTCCCATTGATGATACTTGTATGCCTTTGCAGCCTGCCAAAGAAGGTGTGTCAGTCTTGGATTTCTGAAACCATTGGTCAAGAAATTCTTGTATAGATGCCTGGAAAAAATAAAGGGCAAACATTAATCAATTCCAAAAATTTGTTAAAACAAAACTTGCAGTCAAAACAAAATATACCTTAGGCAGTATCTATGATTTTCCAAAGGAAACAATCTTTTTACTGATTCAAGAATTCCCTTCATTCTATCAGAAATAAATGTTAGTCCAGGCATATCAGGTATCCTTTTTCTCAATTCTTTTAACATCATAAACCAATTTTCTTCAGTTTCCCTGCAACAGATGCTTGTGTAGGATTAACTTGTTATTCATGCACATGGTTTTCTTCAACAGATGCTTGTGTAGAAACAACTGGGTCTTCATGCACAAAATCAAGTCTTCTTGGTCTCATATTATCACTTACCCCACTCACACTAGCAATCTTATTAAGTCTTGGACTCCTCCTAACATCAACACTTTTACTAACAGTTTTCTTCTTCACTGGACTCACCCAATCAGTAACACCACTTACCCCACTAACACTTTCACAATCACAAACAAAACCCCAATGTGTAATTGTAGGACTATCTACAGTGAACCACAATCTTACCAAATTGTCTTTTCCTGGTTTTCCTTTATTCCAAAATGAAATAAATTTCTCCTCTGATTCACACTTATCATATGCATTCCCGTCATCATCATCATCAAATAAAAACAGTTCTAGTGTAGAATTCATACCCTGTTCATTCACTAACCTGCTCTTTAGCATAGCCATGAAAGCTTCACCACTGGTACCAGCTTTACAACCAAAACAATAAAGGTCCTTAAACCTCTCCCCTATATCCGTAATCAAGAAATTCCTATCCTCACTACCCATTTCTGAAATATTTAACAAAAATGAAACAATAGTCAGTTTTAATGAAATAGACAGTATTTAAACACACTTACCAAATTAAGTATAAATATATTGCATATGAATCTGAATTTCCACTAAGTTAAACAACATACATGCCAAAGCAATAATAAAATACCCTCACTGCTTGTGTATAACATTCATTCTAAGGCAGTAAAAGGGTTGAGCCATTGTTAGTAATCACCACAGTTGTAATTAGAGAACTCACACAATGCACGAATTAGCTTCGCAGAGTGGTAAAATGTGTCTTGTTGTTAGACGCTCACCGGAACCCCGTTAGGACGCTCATGAAACCCAATTGAACAGAAGTCTACTATGAACAATCAACTATATACAAAATTGAAATTATATCCCTAAATTCGTTTATCTGAAACCCTATTTTGTTTCTCAGAAGCCCTAATTTTAATTCTATATTTTTTCAATTACAACGGCGAATCAAAAACAACAACCCTTTGATATGGAAATCACAAACAGTATAGCAAAAGAAGAAGCCCTAATTTCTTTTTTCCGAACACTAATTCTGTTTCTCAGAAACCCTAATTTCAATTCCATAACCGTTCAATTACAAAGGCGAATCAAAAACAATAACCGTTCAATCAAAAATCAAAACAAAAGAAAGCAAAAGAAGATTAGGGTTTCAACAAATTACCTGTTCTTCCCTCTATTCAACACCTACCAACCTCGCGGGTTTCGTAACTTAGCCTCGACTACGGTCTCTTGTTCGGTTCTCATCTATATCTTCCTTCACGATCTAAGTTATCTCTCTTATCGTTATCAATCTTTCGTCTCTCGATCTCTCTTTTCTCTCTCGCCGTCGATATTTGCTGAAGAACAAAAAATTGTGGATGAAACTTGACTATGGAAGAAGATTAGGTTGGAGGTGCACGTGTTGAATCACACGCGTGGTTAGGTGGCAGTCTCATTCCACGTGTCGACAACCTGATTTGTCCACGTGGCCACCATTCGATTTGTACACGTGTTTTATTGATCAATCCAACCGTCCATTTTTACCGAGATACTTAATGTGTAAGATTTCAACACGTGTCCAAAAATTTATTAACCCATTTTATTTTTTATGAAGGGTACGTTGGACATTTCCGCAGGGCATTGACTAGTCAAAATGCCCCATTTTGACCACTTTACTATATACTAACGGATTGGGGCATTTTCATCTTTTGCCTAACGTTCGGGGCATTTTCATAACCTAGGGGTCGAAATTGGGGCATTTTGTCACTTAACCCTTTTATTTAACCTTAGTTTTGGTCGCATTTCCAAAAATCCAATCACTAGATTGTGCCTTAGCCTTTATATATTATACTTGTTCACTCCATTTTCATGGGACTTGCAACCATGAACGAAAGAAAAAACATATAAAAAACGTGAAGATGGATGTAATGCTGATTTTATGTCAAACATTTGGCAACAACCTAAGCTTACACTAGGTTTTAGCTTCACATACCGAAACTAACGTTATATGGAACTTGTGGTGCGACCTGGATTTTTTACAGTGTAGAGGTTGAAAAAAGTACTTTGTAGGTAGTTTGGTAGATAAAAAGCCAATTGTAACGGATTTAAGGGATAACAAAGTTCTAGGCCTTGGTAAATTGTAGAGCCTTGCTAGGTAGGAACAACTGACTCCACTTAGTCTGGGTTTGCCCCGAATGTAGCTACGGTATTACATCTTTCTCTGTGCATTCTGGCAAATGTATTTCTATAGCTGTGACTCAGGATGCTACTTCCCTTTCAAAGGAGTGTAAACAAAGTGTAATACCAAATACAGTGCAGGATTGCTATATGCAACCGAAAGGATGCAAAGGACAAATGAAGTCACCATCCTCTTTCTTCAAGCCAAACGTCAAACATCTGTTCCCAAGACACATCCCATATTCCCATGTCTATCCACCCAGCCAACTCCTAGCATACCATAATTTTTCTGTCTAAATAAACCTGGCTCGATTGAGGTATACCCAGATTAATTGGGGTATACCCATTTTGTTCCCATCCAAAGTAGAGTGTTAAGAGGTGTCTAAAAGATGCTAAAATACCAAATTATCCTTACTATTATACCCTGTCGGCCGACTGTTGAACCAAATGATTTTCAAAAGTCAATCAAAACCAAATCAACACATTTTTGTTGCATTCAATCAAAAATCAATCAAAAAAATAAAATAAAATTGGCCACGGGATTTGAAATTGGGTATGATTTCATACCCAATCTCAAACTGTTTAAAAATTTTTAAACGGTTTGAGATTGGGTATGAAATTATACCCAATTTCAAACCCTGTGTGATTCATACGTCGGCAGGGTATTTGTTTGTGGAACTTGCTTGCTAGTTTTAGCCGGCAGGGTGTTTTTTTGGAGAACTTGCCGACTTTTCATTTTCGAAATTAACATTTTACAGGGTCGGCATGGTATTCATCCTTGTACCTTGCCGGCTATATTTCAGTCGGTAGGTTATGAAATTAAAACCTTGCCGACCAATCATGCATTTGCTGCTCAAGATAGCCGGCATTTTCTTCATCCTAGGACAATGCCGGCTAAAATATGGTCGGCAGCTTATTCAAAGTCCACCTTCACAAGACTGTGATCGGCAGATTATTCAAATTGGACATTGCCGGCTGAAGAATGGCCGACACCTTATTCAAACTAATACCTTGCCGGCTTTTCACATTTTCAAAACAATTTTTTTTTTATCCAAATCAAACTCATAAGATGGGTTAAAGGTTTAATCCATTGAATTCATAAAATCGAATTTTTAATCGAAACTCAATTAATTAATCTAATCAGAATTTTAGTGTTAATTAATCAAGGGCATATTAGCTATTTAGAAAGTATAAGGTTAAGGGTGGTTTGGCTTTACTTCAAAATGACCCTATTTTGTCTTATTGGGTATACCTCAATTAATCTGGGTATACCCCAATCTCGCCCGGTAAATAAACCAAAAAACCTGTGTCTTTTTCCAAGTTATATGACTTCATCTCTGAACTCTTAAAGAAAAAACACCTTAAAACAGCAAACACTTCTTTAAAAGCAACACACTTTCCCACTCATCATTTCCACCAAGCCTATCTCTCTTCCTCTCTAAGAATCAAGACCCATTTTTTCTTTAACTCTCCACAGCCAGCCATGGGAATGAGCAACAAAGTAACAGCAATCCTGAACTTCATAGCTTTACTATGTTCAATACCTTTAATAACTTCAGGAATTTGGTTATCAAAGAAAGCTGATAACCAGTGTGTTCATCTTTTTAGATGGCCAGTACTTATACTTGGAATACTTCTTTTGATTGTATCATTAGCTGGTTTTGTTGGGTCTTACTGGAATAGACAAGGGCTTTTAGCTTTTTACTTGTTCTCCATGGCTGCACTCATAGTAGTGCTTCTTAGTTTACTGATCTTTGCTTTTGTTGTAACTAGACATGATGGTAGTTACACAATACCTGGTAGAGGTTATAAAGAGTATAGAGTTGAAGGATATTCTTCATGGCTTAGAAATTACGTTACTGAATCTGAAAATTGGAGTAAAGTTAGAAGCTGTCTTGCTCAAACTGATGTCTGCACTGAACTTAGTCAAGAGTATTCATCTGCGGATCACTTTTTCTCCGCTCGTATATCTCCACTTCAGGTACTACTATCCCAAAAACTAGCAAGTGCCTGTTGTTTTTGTAAATTATTGTTCTGATTAAAGATCGAAGCTTATTTGGCTGTTTGGTTTTTTGAAATTTCAGTCAGGTTGCTGTAAACCACCAACTATTTGTGGTTTCACATACGTTAATCCGACGTTCTGGGTCAATCCCGCAAACCCAACATCTGATCCTGATTGCTTAGTGTGGAGCAATGATCAACATCAGTTATGCTACGGATGCAAAGCTTGTCAAGCAGGAGTATTAGGAAACTTGAGAAAAGAATGGAGGAAAGCTAATATAGCTTTGATAATTACAGTTGTGGTTCTTATATGTGTTTACATAATTGGTTGCAGTGCATATAAAAATGCACAGACTCAAGAACTCTTTCGCCGATACAAGGATGGCTGGGCATGATGCATAATCCCTTGCCAGACCAAGGTTTTTTGTTCTTATTTCAGGTTCAAAGCACTTATTTATTCTAGTTTTTGATTGTTTTTCTTTGCTCCATATTGAAATCTCTGTCAGTAGTTTTATGTGCATATTTCCCTTCTTTTAGAATTCTATGCTTTTGAGGCTGACAAGTTGGGTGGATTGCCCTTGAAATGCTGAATTCATATGTTTAATGCAAAAGGCTGGAATATCAAATGAAGAAAGAATCCTTATCTTATTAGAATCAATTGTTAATGAAGTTCGTTTTTAATGGTTATTTATTCCAGTTGTATATCAAGACAAATGTTCTTGTTCTGCACTTCTGTTCTTAATCTTTATTTTATAATCAACAGCGAGCTTAAGACAATTTTAGTGTTCCTAAAACAAATGTCTGAAATGTGGTTCCAGTGCTAGATTCAAGAATTATGCTGCTTTTAATGGCACCGACGAACACCGACAATTTTCACTGGGTGTTGCCCGAAGCTCCGAATCTCGGGCATAAAAACAAAATGTATCCATCCTATGTTAAATTGCAGATATGTGTAAGTACATCGTTCAGTCCCTTTAACCAATGAGAAGCTTAAGAAGTAGTCACTATTCAATATGAATTACTGATTTGCATTCATTTCTAATACAAATAATGTATTACCGAAACCGTAAAGACAAACTTATCAGAACTCTTTCCTGACCAGATGAAGGAATTTTGTTACCGAAACCGTTCATTTATATCCCTGAACAGATATTGTTCTTGCATATTTGGGGAAAAAGTAAATTTCACTATATTGACTGCTTAAGCTGTATTATTTACCTTTCGAGAATACACGATATACATTGGATCTGAACGTCCAGGATTTGGAGATATATCCAGTGCCTGCAACAGTCAAGGAAATTCTCATTAATCAAGGTAGTAAAGGTCATCCACTGTTGATCAAAGTCTGTGGCCAGACCTACTACTTTATGCAAGGTGTATAAGGCTTTTTACAGGAATAAAGCAAACAACAGCATCTGAAAAGTTCGAATTCACGATTTGACACATTGAAAGCAGGGGTCTGATATCTAAGTGACCACTGTGAGTATTAGATTCTAAGTTGTGATTTACAGCATCTGAAAAGTTTGAATTCACAATTTGACACTCGGAAAAGTAACAGATTAAGAGTAGAAAAATCTGACTTTATCTGGGAGGGCATCTCCTACAACCTGAACCTGAGCCTAAAACTTGATGAGGCCTGTTGGGCCCGTTTCTCATGTGACAGATCAAGCCTCAAAAACCTGAATGTGATCCCTGTAGTTTTAGGCCAGACTAAATGATTCCAAGATTCAGTGGATTGGGCTAGTTTTACTTGCTGGCTTCTTTGTCTGGCACCATAACAATTGGCACTCAAATCTACCCGTCAAATTTTCGGATGCGCCCAGGTAGACTGAATGGATTGCCATCCTAGAAAGAACCGTATAGAGATATAACAATGTCTAACACGGTTGCAAAGTCTCAATCAGTAATTCACATATATTTCACAGGACAAGAGCAAGTTGTAGCTGTCGTCTCACTTGATTGTTATGTAACATCCTTGAAATTCCAAAACTATAAAATAACTACACAAATGTTTATCCAATAGTGCACAGACGTAACAGACACGTACACACAGTAGGCACATAACAGATTATGTTTAAAAGATTTGGAAAGTGGAAATAGTACCTGAGGAGGTTCAAAACCACCGGCATAGTGAAAATAAGACCCAACAATCAGAACGTGATGAGGATCACCAGTTGATGTCCAAATAGAGATTGCTTTTGTGAAGAAACACCGATTCGAGAAACTGAACAGCGTATAGCCATTTCAAAGAATCACTTAAAGGAGTCCTTAGCGAAAGAGAAAAATGTGTATCTACTATTGAATGATTAACAAAGTATACAAATAAAAATACCTCATTATAGCTAAACCTCCTGGCTTAAGAACTCTACACATCTCTTTGAAAACATCAATTGGCTTCGTTAGGTAATCAACACTAACCTGCAAGATAAATACATTCCACATTCTATGACAGTGTTCATATGTGTTTCTTTATTCTCCAACAAATTAAAAGGATTTCTGTACTTACCACATTAGTTATGACATTAAAAGAATTATCTTCAAATGGAAGTTTGGGGTTTACATTTAGATCTTTTACAATATACTCTGTGAGAACCTGCAAAACAGTTTGGGGTTTTCAATGGCCCATAACATCAGGTGGATTCAAAAAATTTAGACCATAGGTCGTGTGCACCAACTAATTAATCCATTCAATAAATTGCACCATCATTTTCTATAATACAGAACTCCGAAAGGTAAGACTAACCCCAATCCTGCCCATTTGTGCTTACTCATATCTATATCTTCAAGGATATCAAATATTGACCCATAACCGAAAAGCAAGTAAGGTCTCTCATATGTTATCACACATTAGCATGTTTGTAGTTAACGGGAAAAGTTTGGAACTTACTGGATTTCTTTTAAGCTCTTCTTCGTTCATACCCATGCCAACAACTTTGTCTTGCTTGTATCCTGCTGGAAAATGGCTTACCTACAAACACAGAAAAATTCATTTGACATAACTTAAGTAGCCTAAAAAAAAAAAAAAACAAGAATAAGGAAGCACAAAATCTTCTTACCCAGCTGCTGCACAAATCCAGTAGACTTATTCCAGGAGTGTTGCTAGGAGGGAAAACCTTTGAATAGTACTTGGTAAGTGCAGCAATAGCAGGATCATCTATATGCGTCACAAACCGTGGACTTTCGTAAAACACCAAATCTGATGACCTACCAAAACCATCTGATTTAGAATTAAAATCCATAGAAACATTTAGTGTTGAATCAATACACTGAAGTTTAGACAATCAATCTAACCCAACTACAACTGAATTCTCATTTTACTGTAGTATAAAGGTAGAATAAGTTAGAGACATACTCATCAAACCGCTGAAAATCCTCGGCTGTATAGGGAAAATCAGCTGGCCAATCTACATTCTTCAGTATCTATTGACACAAAACCCAAACACAAATTGCAAATTACAATCTTACAGAAGCATTCATGGCTTAATGCATAAATTTCTTCACTGAAAATGCAGTCAATCCCGGGCATCTCTAAAGTGAAATATTGATGCACATATGAAAATCTTGGATTGAAATTCAATCTCCCCCTAGCATTTCTTACTCATTTAGCTTCAACCCATCATCAAAAATCTAAATTAGACAAATCCCAATTGTTCAAAAACCCAAAAAAATACATGAAAAATCAAAAATTTCACCCAGTAGCAATCACAAAACCCTAAATTCTACTGCAAAAACATCTCTAAACCAAAATTTTCAACAAACCCATGCCTAAAAAACCTTAAATTAGCTCTTTACATAATCAAAATCGAAATTTCAAGAAAACCCCATTACTCAAAATCATGTAAATTACAAGATAAAAATGAAAAAGGAGATGAATTTTGTTTTTGTCTAACCTCTTCAATTGGGGGAGCACTTTGTTGTTTAGCAGAAGCTAAGAAATATTTCCCTCCACCACCACCAGTACTACTGCTATTACCAGCCATTTTCAAGAACTGATTACCTAGAAATGGAGTTCCAATTCCTAATAGTAATCTACGACCGACCCTAGATTGTTGAAGTTTTACACATTTGAGTTCTGATGAGATAGTGGGAAGAGTTCGAAGTCCATATCCAAGACGAAGTAGAGCCATTTGGTTATTGGTTAATAACCGTTATCTTTTCGTTTTGACTGGACATTTTATATTAAAAAAATAGAAAGTCCTCGAGATCCTTTTATCAGAAGCCTAATATTGGGGTCACATTCAAAGAAAGGGGCTTCACTCGTGATACTAATGTCTATTTAGTTGGTTAGCGGGTGTCCTGAAGACATTTAAAAAGTCTAAAAAGTCCTTCCATCAATTTAAACCTAATCAATAACAGAAAAAATTAAAACCAAAATCAGTTTTTCTTTCATCTCATCCTAATCAATAACAGTGATGGGATCGACGAGAACCCAACCAAAAATTGATAATCAATAACTCAATAAGAAAACCAACATCAACTCAATGATTTTTGATGTTTGATTCGGCACAAACTCGTATGGTTTTCCTTGGTTAGTGTTTAAAATGGTTTGATTTATTGAAATAATTAGAAAAAATAGATTTAAAAACCGCATTTCGTTAGTATCCTCAATTTCAAACCGTAATTTTGTTTCTCCAAGTCTACGGTTAGAAAACTAAAAACTTCTATCTGTAATATAAAAAATAAATAAATACAGGTATAGTTACAATTAGAAACCTAACCGTAAATATTATTACGATTAAGTTCGATTCTCAAAAAGCTAACCGTATATATCCCTGGGGAAAAACATTTTCTAGTTTTAAAAATTAGTTACGGCCGGGTTGTTTAAAATATACCAACCGGAAGTTGTCAACCGTAACATACTTCGAATTTGTTTTGCTTTTATGGAGTTAACCGTAGATATTCTTGAGATGAATCTATGCAAGAAAGGAACACGGGGAATTTTTATTGCCTCAAAATTCTTAACACCCACTTGGCTACTTTCAATTGGCTATCTATAGCCTGTAAGTGTTTAACAAGATGCAAAATTCATACCGCCGCCCATCTAGCATTTTGGTTGTTATAATCAATGATAAAGCACCAACCCAAGAAAGGGGATTCAATCCATCTTCTCCCTGGACTACGCACTGCTTAAGAGAATAACTATCGAACTCCGAAGATCTTCTAATATTATCAACCGATCCTACAAAGTTTACTCCAACACCCACATATACATAGAACCCAACATTTTTGTTAGATATCTAGAGAACTCATAACTAGCTTTCATTAATAGTTTGTTAATGAAATTAATGAAACTATTAATGAATTAATAGTTTGTGATGAATTAATTGGTCCTCTCTTCTTTGCAACTTAATTTTCTCTCAAACAAAAGTTACTGAAAGTAATCGAACCAAATCTTAAACATCTAAATTTAATACTTCCAAATCTTCCCTGATCATCAATTCTAAACCTTCTTCTTGAGAACCAAAAGTTTCGGATTTCTTCGTGGTTAAACGAAGATATCCTTACATTTTGAGTTTTCCAGTCATAAAACTTCCCAGCCATTGGCAATCTAAGATATCTATTTTAACCTCTATCATTAATGGATCTCCATAATGTTACTAGACATATTCCATCAGGTTCAGAGATGGATATGATCAACCAATTCGCTAATCTACTCAATCAAGACAACCCAGTCAAGACAATCCGCATAGAAACCCAATTACCGAACCTATCAAATGACTACCAAAACTGTTTAGTTCTTATGATAGTTTCTCCAAGGAACTTTCAGATCACTGGAGTCAGAGAACTATTATACAAAACTTGGAAATCATTTAGTCAGAAATTTTACGTTTCTGAATTCACTGAAGATACTTTTCTAGTCAAGTTTGAATCTCATACTGATTCTGAAATTATTATGGAATCATCGCCATGGGTTGTACGTGAGGATTTACTGGCTCTTGAACGATGTCAACCCAACAAACTTCCTCATGAATACCTGTTCGACAAAGTGGAATTTTGGGGACAACTGCATGGTTTTCCTGTAAACTACCTAAATAAAAATTTCATCCAAAAACTATTAGCTTTCACAGGTAATCAGAGGAGTATTTCTTCAAGAGATGCAAGAAATTGGGGAAAGTTTGCAAGAGTTCGTATTCCTGTTGATATTAAAAAACCTTTAAGAGACTTAATATCATTCCCGGTGTCTGCAACAAAGGAAATCACGGCAGAAATTCGCTATGAACGACTACCCAGGTTCTGCTTATTTTGTGGTATTCTGGGTCACCTAATGAAAAACTGTCCTAAAGTTCGGCAATACAGAGACAGAATTCACAGTCAATTCCCTCAGGAATTACATCAGAAAGTTGGTGAATTAATTACTCCAAAGTATAAACGTTCAATTAATGCGAATGTTAAGGATTACATCAATGCTATGGAGGACTTTGAGGAATCAAACAGTGGGGATGAAGATATTCTCAAATTCAAGGACTCTAGAAATTCAACCTTCACGGAGTGTACTGGGACGATGATGAATCATCAGGCCACGTCGGATCCAATTGGTTTACAATATAACACGTCATCGTCAAGCACGTTCAATCTGCATGCAGTTAACTTAAAGAGTCAGTTATCTACAGATAAACATAATATGGGAAAAACTGCTTCGATAGTTACTCAACCACAAGGGTATGGGATTAATCCACCCATTCAATTATCAGAAAACCGTTCTCCAGCAACTTCCCAAAGTGGTAAACCAAATTATTCAGTACAACCTACTACACCATCTCTGCAACAAATAAACACTGAGTTTATGAAAGGGAAGTCGATTGCTTTGGATTCTCAAGATTCTGCATCACAATTGCAATACAACATAATCCAATCTCTACAGGTTTCTGAATCATTCCAATCCATCACCAAACGTCAAAGGGCATCTCCGGTAGAAGTCTCTGATAAAGCAATTAATGAGAATCTTCATCAACTTCTATCCAGGGCAAACAGAAAACCACAGGATAATCACAGTGGACGGGTTCTATGGAATCCCAAACGATCAACCAAGACTTCCAGGAAGGGTGAATGGAAATCGTTGGCTAGAGGCTCTAGCTCTACCATTATTCCGGAACCAACTCCCTCCAAATATTCAAGAGGCTCTAAACGAATGTTGGATGGATTATGTGCCGATATTGGATATGTTCAATCAGAGATGGTTACAAGAATCGATGAGGATTATGATGACCAATGGGAGGTGGCGGCTAACCCTAAGAGGCCGCACGGACGTCCATGTTAGTGTTTGCATGGAATTGTTGGGGGTTAGGGAATGACCCAACAATTCAAACTCTCAAATCTTTCCTGAGAAGTTCAAAACCTAACATTGTATTCTTATCAGAAACAAAATTATCAGAACCTTCCTCTTTGACTATTGTTAGAAGACTAGGATACACCAATCATTGTATAATCCCTGTTGTTGGCCGTAGTGGCGGGTTGTTACTTTTATGGCAACATGATGTTGAAGATGAAGTTATTTCTTACTCAAAAAGTTTAATTCATCTTCAAATTCAATCATCAGGCCCTTTCCCTCAAATTATGTAGTCATACAGGAACGAAATGGTTTTCCATTTAGTAATAGCTTACTCTTTACATTATATAAAAATAATTATGCTTTTATTATTAATTTTCCAAGTGAGATAAGTCAAAGTGTGGGTTTAGCGGAATTCCCTCCCACATTAGACCCATAATAAATATTTATTATATTTATATATATATAAAATAATAAAGTTTGCATTAATTCTATATTCTAAATAATTGATGCATGAAAATCTCTTCTCAATTTCTAATAAATTTCGATATTAAAATCTTGCACATAAGTATTGATAAAAATAAATTATAAACTTTTCCCCTTTAATCATGAAGTAGAGGCCAATCTTACGATTGGGCTTCTGATGGGTGCCTAACACCTTCCCATCCCGTACTAGAATCTCCTTACTCAGAATCTCTGATAGCAGACCATAAATATGCAAGTCATAACTAGGTTTTGTTTTCCTCGAAAGAATTCAAACTAGTTAAAAGGGTCCTGACTCCCTTTAGTCAGGTGGCGACTTAAAACATCTCTTTCTTCTTTGCCGAGTTGGCCCTCTTACTAATGAACTAGTAAGAAATTATCTCTGCCAGACCCATGTGTACATTAAACATCCACGAACGGATGAGAACATGGACCTCGCCCCATAACAATTATGGACAAAGGAAATAGACCGGCACTCGACCCGTGCTAGGTCATCCCCCGATTTCTACACTTCGTATCTCGTGGGAAGTGGAGAAAGTGGAGTGACGGAGTAGTGGAGTATTTTGTTGGTGTCACACGACCAGGCTTGACCACTTCTCCCATCATCACTAACCGTCCATAACTTCCTGACACGTTCTTGTGATGGCGCATTGTGTGCTGCACGCTGTAAACCGCCATACCAATACCCCAGTATGTATCCCCAAGTTTGTGACATTATTGATGTCTCGAGTGTGTGGATCGTGGGATCCACAAAAAGTAGCATGTAATGCTACGTTATTTAAGAAATTGATACTTGTGAAGTATCGTGTGTATACTATGCAGGTACTGCATCGAGTATATTCAGCATGTATGAAGTATCGCTATTTGAGCGTAATAACTTCATGTCCATCCTACTTCATATGATGGTTTGGAAGTTGCGCATGCAAACCCTCCCTTAACCGACCACATGGTGTGGTAGAGTGACGGATGGTGATTACCATGACTCCGCACTGATCAATTAACTCCTAACCAGGGTTATATAACTGAGCTGGTGAAGTTGGATGTATGAGATGATCTTTGAGACACTCATCTGCGACACTTGGTGAAATTAGGGTTTCGAAGGAGGTGCGCAAGCACCGCTCTTCACCCTGATCGATTCCAAGCTTAGGGAACTATTTTGGGTTGGCCGATCGTACATGTGTGTATATGGCGTGACGGTATAGGCGCCTATACCTGACCGTCCCACAGAAACGTGATCTAGGCCACTCAATTCGTCCGGAGAAGTTGAGTGGTCGAGATCGAATTGCGACATAAAATTAGTGCCGCAAAAGCCGGATCCCATACCAACTTCGGGCGGGCGTTCCAAGACGACCAGGCTTGGTCGTTCTTGGCTGATTGCTCCAGCGTGCAGGTGGTAGGATGGAGTTCACGCCAATTCCTTATCGTCCCATGAAAACATGATCTAATCCGCTCAATTCGTCCGGCGAAATCGAGCGATTGAGATTAGTTTGCAGTTTGTAAGGAGCGACCATGCATGTTGGAGGCGTGCGAACCGAGGCATATTGCCAAGTTCGGACTTGGCCGATCAGGTAAAGCGATAGACGGGTCCACGGTGGTCATGTTGGTATGACCGGACCTGCTTTGATCTGATCTTGGACCCTCCATTCGTGCCGGAGAAAATGGACGCTCGTGATTCAAAACCCTAATTTTGGGATTCAAGGTCGTGCGTCATGCTTCATTCAGGCGCACGATTTGGAATGACCAACCATGGTTGGTCCTGACCGATTGGTCAGGTATGTATGTGGGCCCACGGTGATTGTGTTGACATACTCCGTGCCCTTTGAATCTATAACTGCATCCTCCATCTATGCCTGCGAAGATGGATGGTTGAGACTGTTTTGCGAAACATGTAATGTGCCGCAAACCCTAATTTAGGGTTTTACATCCATAATGCTATAGTTTGGATGTTTTGGAAAGCTAGGCCAAGGGGAGACCGACCATGCGGGATCCACGTTGGTTCTGAAGATATTCCATACCTTCTTGGGGGTTATAGAATCGATCTGGGCCACCAATCATGCTGGTGGAGTTGGATGGTCGTGATCATATCCAGACTGATACGGTCAGTCCGGATGCTCAATCGGGCTAGTATAACACACCGAGAGTGGCTCAATCGGTCTAGTATAACACACCGAGAGTTTAGCATGTACGGGTATTTCATACATGCTTTTATTATAATGCTTGGAGATTCGTGTTGCTCTGCTGAGAGCAACACTCAGTCGTCATGACGCACTGATAATGAGTACAGGAAATACAAGGCTGTTACGCATTAATTAATAATGCTGGAAATTCACAGGGTATATGGGTTTGTTGCTACATACTCCAACCTGGATGAATTTCGTGTATTTTAATTCACAGAATGGGATAGTTGCCACATGCTCCATCCTAAGTGAATTAATAAAGTGAAGGAGTATCCATCACTCTTAAATGGCCTTATCTTTTACAAGATGTTGGCGCACAATTTTTTAAGTTTTACAATTTTATCCTTAAATGAAAATCCACCATCAACATTAAGTCAGGATAAAAGAAGTTTACCCCGAGGAGTATTGACCGACCGCTAGTTGTCCATGTCGTTGCGCTTGTGTGGAACCCTTTGGTGGGACCTGTTTCCTTCTTTAGGTATTTGAATCAAAAGAGGAATCATTGCTCTATTAGGATTCTTCCAAATTTTGTCTATATAAGGGACCGACCCCCTCTTCTTTTCCTCACAACTTCTTTTTTTTTTTAGCAGCTCCCGCCCGTGCTCTTTACTACCGCCGCCGACCGTCGTTGTCGGAGCCGCCGCCAGACGCCGCCGTCGTCCGTCCGACCAAGGTAAGTTTCGGTTTTTTTTTTTTTTTTTTTTTTTTTTAGGAAAAACCCTAAATTATTAGGTAAAAATCCTTTGATAGATATATCATTCTTAGCTTTCCCATCAAGATTGATAGTAAAACCGCTTATTTTTGCTAGAACTGTTTAATACTGCGATCCCATGAATATGCCGTCTTTTGATTCTCCTTTCATTGTTGCATGCAAAACCTAGTTTCTTAGCTTGTAGCTTGGAGAGATATTTGGCTTGCATTTTGTAAACAAAATTCTCATGAACATAAGAAAACCGTGCTACAATGCGTGCTCATGAATGCGGCCCCACCATGTATGTTTGATCCGAACGTGGCCATCTACATACGCTTGACTAAAAGACGAATTTATGCTAGTCTTGTGCCCTGAACTAACACCGGTCCTTGATACTTGAGCAATACCATACTTGAAACCAATCCGGACTTGAGCAATACCATCCTTAGAATAATACCAGACTTGAAAACAATACTGGACTTGAAGCTTAAACAATACCGGACTTAGAATAATACCAGACTTGAAAACAATACTGGACTTGATGATTGAACAATACCAGACTTGAAAACAATACCGGACTTGGATCCAATTCCTTTGCGCACTCAAACGTGAACTGTAATACCCTGTATTTTATCCACTGTTTCGGTTCGGGTTTGCCCGACTTAGCTAACCATGTGGTTTAGGTTGTTTCTTTTCCTTAGCCTAGGTGGGTTGCTTGAACAAGGAAAGGCTACAATTTAGGGTGAAAATAGAATAATTAATAATAAATAAAATTATGAGAAAATGAATAGACAATTAAAAGAAATAAACATTAGTATTATTATGATTTTTTATAACAAAAAAAAAGTTTAGGAAAGGAGTTTTAGGGAGGAGAAAACTAAAAGTTATGGAGAAGAAGGAGATAAAATTAGGATTTATTTTAAAGAGGAAGACTATGGAAACTCAGTGGAGGCTTAATAGAATAGAGGTAGAATGTTTAATCCCTTTCTCTTTGTGTTTTTCTTGTTATACTTTGATTTCCATTTTGTTTATTCTTATATCATTAGGGTTCTGAAATTTGTCTATTTAATTTGATGAATATTATTGATGATCAGACTTCTAATATTGGTATATAACATGATTGGGTATCACTAGTTAAAATATGAGGTTATTCCACTGTAAATTCACCGTTGAATATTTGATTTCATTTAGTTGATAGTTTCTGAAATATCTGGACAGATTCGCTTTGCTGTAGTTTTAATGTTCTTAGGAAGTCTTAATGATGCTAAAATGATTTGAGTCCTTAACAAAAGTTGTATATTTGTGATTTATCTATCAGTGTGCTTTGGATTGAGTAAATTTGATATTTGTATGAATTTATCATGAATTGTTTGGTAATGACATGTAATCTGCCCAGTTTTTAGAATGTCCTTGTAAATTCTATAACTTTTGTTTGAACCATGGAGTTTATGTGAAATTTGGATATGTTGTTGATTATGGAGCTGTGTATGTTCTGTAAAGGTTTGAATAAGATCAGATAAAGCAATCATCATGAAATGCATGATGTAAAATATCTGCAGTTAACTTGTTTGCATAAATGCTTGAAAGAAACTCATGTTGTTGTCATATGTTAAGCCATGGTTGCTTGTGTTGTTTGTAAAAAGGATTTATAAAATTAAATGAGTTCATGTTTTACCGTTATATGGAACATGTTTCATGATAATGGCGGGTAATGATCCTCGAGAGCTAAATGGGAATGATCCCCATGGGAACTTATGTTCCCGACCATCGATGGATGGTCTGTAGTGCCGGTAAACGATAGGTGGTGTACGAACCAAAGGTTTTCAGATCATGAATGAAACGTGGTAATGATCCCCGAGAGCAAATGGGGTATGATCATGACCATCGATGGAACTTTTGTTCCAAGGTTTTCGACCGTGAATCATGGTTTGAGGTGACTTATAAATATCCGATAAACGATAAGGTGGTGTATTGAACCAAGGTTTTATGAACTCATTTGTGAAACTCATGGAATTTCTATGTGTTAAATCGATATTAATATTATGAACAGATGTTTTGAATCATTGATGAATCATTGATTGATTTGACAATTATTTTGGTGTTGTAAACTCATGGTTTGTTGTGACAATATAAATATTATTAGTGTTATTAACTCAAATGAAATCTAATTGCATGAATTGTTGAGAATGTTATTGATGTTATGAACTCATGTCTTGAATCTAAATTTAGATAATTTGTTGGAAATATTATTGGCGTTGTGAATTATGATTGGAATCTAAATAAGATAATTTATTAGAAACATTATTGGTAATGTGATTGTCGAATATAACAATGATTCGCCGAAGTCGTGATGTGATTCTTGGTATATGTTTTTGCTTGATAAAATGATTATGTTTGTGTATCTTTGGAGAATTGGGAATGCATTCTATTGAGCCGTCATCTCACCCCAATTGACATCCTTGATTTATCCAGTGGTGCAAGAAAGCTAGAAATGAGTAGCTTAATGATTGAATTGTTTTATTGTATTGCTTGAAATGTAAATCTTAACAGAAATGTTGTTAAAGATGTTTAGTAAATTCATATGAATCCACTCATGTATATAAAGATTTAATTATGTTTAGTATAAAAATAAATTTTAAGTCTCTTCCCTAATTGCACGCTTCGAGTTCGGATCCCTAGATGGGTTTGACCCTGGTCCGGAACTCGGGGTGTTACAAGTTGGTATCAGAGCTCTAGGCTTTAGATCTTGAATGGGACCGTAAATAAATCACTTTTTGTTTGTTGCGATGCATGCTTGTTTGATTCGATTGTTTTATCGCTTGTTCCATGTTTTAAGTTGTATTTTTGACTTTTATGGAGTTCATGTGAATTGCCAGTTGTGTACTGGATTGAATTGTTGTGTTGTTTATTATGCTACTTATATTAAGTGATTTTAGGTTATACATGTTTTCTAAATTTCGGGACGAAATTTCTTTTAAGGGTGGTAGAATGTAATACCCTGTATTTTTATCCACTGTTTCGGTTCGGGTTTGCCCGACTTAGCTAACCATGTGGTTTAGGTTGTTTCTTTTCCTTAGCCTAGGTGGGTTGCTTGAACAAGGAAAGGCTACAAGTTAGGGTGAAAATAGAATAATTAATAATAAATAAAATTAGGAGAAAATGAATAGACAATTAAAAGAAATAAACATTAGTATTATTAAGATTTTTTATAACAAAAAAAAGTTTAGGAAAGGAGTTTTAGGGAGGAGAAAACTAAAAGTTATGGAGAAGAAGGAGATAAAATTAGGATTTATTTTAAAGAGGAAGACTATGGAAACTCAGTGGAGGCCTAATGGAATAGAGGTAGAATGTTTAATCCCTTTCTCTTTGTGTTTTTCTTGTTATACTTTGATTTCCATTTTGTTTATTCTTATATCATTAGGGTTCTGAAATTTGTCTATTTAATTTGATGAATATTATTGATGATCAGACTTCTAATATTGGTATATAACATGATTGGGTATCACTAGTTAAAAGTTGAGGTTATTCCACTGTAAATGCACCGTTGAATATTTGATTTCATTTAGTTGATAGTTTCTGAAATATTTGGACAGATTCGCTTTGCTGTAGTTTTAATGTTCTTAGGAAGTCTTAATGATGCTAAAATGATTTGAGTCCTTAACAAAAGTTGTATATTTGTGATTTATCTATCAGTGTGCTTTGGATTGAGTCAATTTGATATTTGTATGAATTTATCATGAATTGTTTGGTAATGACATGTAATCTGCCCAGTTTTTAGAATGTCCTTGTAAATTCTATAACTTTTGTTTGAACCGTGGCTTTTATGTGAAATTTGGATATGTTGTTGATTATGGAGCTGTGTATGTTCTGTAAAGGTTTGAATAAGATCAGATAAAGAAATCATCATGAAATGCATGATGTAAAATATCTGCAGTTAACTTGTTTGCATAAATGCTTGAAAGAAACTCATGTTGTTGTCATATGTTAAGCCATGGTTGCTTGTGTTGTTTGTAAAAAGGATTTATAAAATTAAATGAGTTCATGTTTTACCGTTATATGGAACATGTTTCATGATAATGGCGGGTAATGATCCCCGAGAGCTAAATGGGGAATGATCCCCATGGGAACTTGTGTTTCCCGACCATCGATGGCGGCTGTCCGTGCCGGTAAACGATAGGTGGTGTACGAACCAAGGTTTTCGTACTGTGAATGAAACGGGTAATGATCCCCGAGAGCAAATGGGTATGATCCCCATAGGAACTTTTGTTCCGACCATCGATGGAGGCTGTCCGTGTAGATAAACGATGAGGTGGTGGTAACGAACCAAGGTTTTTCGTGTTATGAACTCATTTGTGAACTAAATGGATGAATTGTGGAATGGTTTCTATGTGATGGTTTCTATGTGACGATATTAATACATGAACAGATGTTTTGAATCATTGATGAACGACTTCTTGACGATTATTTTGGTGTTGTAAACTCATGGTTTGTTGTGACAATATAAATATTATTAGTGTTATTAACTCAAATGTGAAATCTAATTGCATGAATTGTTGAGAATGTTATTGATGTTATGAACTCATGTCTTGAATCTAAATTTAGATGATTTGTTGGAAATATTATTGGCGTTGTGAATTATGATTGGAATCTAAATAAGATACTTTATTAGAAACATTATTGGTAACGTGATTGTCGAATATAACAATGATTCGCCGAAGTCGTGATGTGATTCTTGGTATATGTTTTTGCTTGATAAAATGATTATGTTTGTGTATCTTTGGAGAATTGGGAATGCATTCTATTGAGCTGTCATCTCACCCCAATTGACATCCTTGCAGATTTATCAGAGTGGCGCAGCGAAAGCTAGAAATGAGTAGCTTAATGATTGAATTGTTTTATTGTATTGCTTGAAATGTAAATCTTAACAGAAATGTTGTTAAAGATGTTTAGTAAATTCATATGAATCCACTCATGTATATAAAGATTTAATTATGTTTAGTATAAAAATAAATTTTTAAGTCTCTTCCCGACCCGTAACGCTTCGAGTTCGGATCCCTAGATGGGTTTGACCCTGGTCCGGAACTCGGGGTGTTACAAGTTGGTATCAGAGCTCTAGGCTTTAGATCTTGAATGGGACCGTAAATAAATCACTTTTTGTTTGTTGCGATGCATGCTTGTTTGATTCGATTGTTTTATCGCTTGTTCCATGTTTTAAGTTGTATTTTTGACTTTTGTAGAGTTCATGTGAATTGCCAGTTGTGTACTGGATTGAATTGTTGTGTTGTTTATTATGCTACTTATATTAAGTGATTTTAGGTTATACATGTTTTCTAAATTTCGGGACGAAATTTCTTTTAAGGGTGGTAGAATGTAATACCCTGTATTGTATCCACTGTTTCGGTTCGGGTTTGCCCGACTTAGATAACCATGTGGTTTAGGTTGTTTCTTTTCCTTAGCCTAGGTGGGTTGCTTGAACAAGGAAAGGCTACAAGTTAGGGTGAAAATAGAATAATTAATAATAAATAAAATTAGGAGAAAATGAATAGACAATTAAAAGAAATAAACATTAGTATTATTAAGATTTTTTATAACAAAAAAAAAGTTTAGGAAAGGAGTTTTAGGGAGGAGAAAACTAAAAGTTATGGAGAAGAAGGAGATAAAATTAGGATTTATTTTAAAGAGGAAGACTATGGAAACTCAGTGGAGGCCTAATGGAATAGAGGTAGAATGTTTAATCCCTTTCTCTTTGTGTTTTTCTTGTTATACTTTGATTTCCATTTTGTTTATTCTTATATCATTAGGGTTCTGAAATTTGTCTATTTAATTTGATGAATATTATTGATGATCAGACTTCTAATATTGGTATATAACATGATTGGGTATCACTAGTTAAAAGTTGAGGTTATTCCACTGTAAATGCACCGTTGAATATTTGATTTCATTTAGTTGATAGTTTCTGAAATATCTGGACAGATTCGCTTTGCTGTAGTTTTAATGTTCTTAGGAAGTCTTAATGATGCTAAAATGATTTGAGTCCTTAACAAAAGTTGTATATTTGTGATTTATATATCAGTGTGCTTTGGATTGAGTCAATTTGATATTTGTATGAATTTATCATGAATTGTTTGGTAATGACATGTAATCTGCCCAGTTTTTAGAATGTCCTTGTAAATTCTATAACTTTTGTTTGAACCGTGGCTTTTATGTGAAATTTGGATATGTTGTTGATTATGGAGCTGTGTATGTTCTGTAAAGGTTTGAATAAGATCAGATAAAGAAATCATCATGAAATGCATGATGTAAAATATCTATGAGTTAACTTGTTTGCATAAATGCTTGAAAGAAACTCATGTTGTTGTCATATGTTAAGCCATGGTTGCTTGTGTTGTTTGTAAAAAGGATTTATAAAAGTAAATGAGTTCATGTTTTACTGTTATATGGAACATGTTTCATGATAATGGCGGGTAATGATCCCGGAGAGCTAAATGGGTAATGATCCCCATGGGAACTTGTGTTTCCCGACCATCGATGGCGGCTGTCCGTGCCGGTAAACGATAGGTGGTGTAAGAACCAAGGTTTTCGTACTGTGAATGAAATGGGTAATGATCCCCGAGAGCAAATGGGTATGATCCCCATAGGAACTTTTGTTCCTGACCATCGACGGAGGCTGTCAGTGCCGATAAACGATAGTTGGTGTACGAACCAAGGTTTTCGTACCGTGAACTCATGGTTTGAGGTGACTTATAAATATGTGAATAATTTGTTCGAAATCTAAACTAAATGAGTTATTGAAAACATAATCGGTGTTCTGAACTCATTTGTGAAACTTAAATGGATGAATTGTGAATTGATGTGTTAAATCCCAATTGGATGATTAGTGAACTCATGGTTTCTATGTGACGATATTAATACATGAACAAATGGTTTGAATCATTGATGAACGACTTCTTGACAATTATTTTGGTGTTGTAAACTCATGGTTTGTTGTGACAATATAAATATTATTAGTGTTATGAACTCAAATGTGAAATCTAATTGCATGAATTGTTGAGAATGTTATTGATGTTATGAACTCATGTCTTGAATCTAAATTTAGATGATTTGTTGGAAATATTATTGGCGTTGTGAATTATGATTGGAATCTAAATAAGATACTTTATTAGAAACATTATTGGTAACGTGATTGTCGAATATAACAATGATTCGCCGAAGTCGTGATGTGATTCTTGGTATATGTTTTTGCTTGATAAAATGATTATGTTTGCGTATCTTTGGAGAATTGGGAATGCATTCTATTGAGCTGTCATCTCACCCCAATTGACATCCTTGCAGATTTATCGAGGGCAAAATAAAAGCTAGAAATGAGTAGCTTAGTGATTGAATTGTTTTATTGTATTGCTTGAAATGTAAATCTTAACAGAAATGTTGTTAAAGATGTTTAGTAAATTCATATGAATCCACTCATGTATATAAAGATTTAATTATGTTTAGTATAAAAATAAATTTTTAAGTCTCTTCCCGACCCGTAACTCTTCGAGTTCGGATCCCCAGATGGGTTTGACCCTGATCCGGAACTCGGGGTGTTACATGAACCATGTATTGTTATCTTCATACAAGTTCTAACTCCTGCCTTTATTTCATTGTGGAATGAAGAAAAGAATTCCTATTGAGATGTCTTCCGGAAATAATATTGGTGCCATGTCAGGAAGTGTTGACAGCTTCAAAGATATGCCGAGCATCGATGATGAGTTGTTCACCTCGCCTTTTCCAAACATTAAGAGACATCCTTCTCACCAGATAGTCCTGCTCTCCGGTTCAGAAAATATGGAAGATGATCCATCTTCTTCTTCAGCGCTTGTGATGAGATTTTGCCTCCGGAGAAATGAATATCCGCCTTCTCCTATTGACTTCAAGATTTGTCATACTCCACTGGGTTCTTATGAAGTATGGATGAGACGCATGTTGAATAATAAGGATGTCAAAGATAATTTGGCCAATGCGAAAATCCTTATACGGTCATGGCATTTGCTGCTCTTGAAATTAAGAAAGTCGCTGCATGTTTGATTACCTTTGTTTCTCGGTGGCGCCCTTCTACTCATACATCTATATCTAGATGGGGAGAGATGACCATTACCCTGGAGAGTGTAGCTGCATTAATGAACCTTCCTGTCACCGGAAGTCTTTATTACGAGCTTTCTGACAAGGAACAACGTAATTATGACATCATACTCCAAAAGGTGGCAGGTTTAGATAGTCTGGACAAGGAGGAGAAAAAAGACACGAGATGCTTTTACACCTGGTGGGTGTCGGAGTGGTCTTCTGCAGACCCGGATCAAGGGTTGGAAAATAAGCTCAGTGTGATTGTATTCCTGCCTTTGTGGCTATCCAGAGATATATTTGACGACGGTTCTGGAAAGAAAACCATAAGAAGTGACCTCGTTAAGATCGTTATAAGGCTAGCAAAAGGTGAAGTTCTTCCCCTAGGCACCTTGTTCCTTGGATCGTTGTATTCTCATCTAGACGCCTTAGCAATGGACATGCATGTTTCCAATGGGTACAAGAAGGTGGAGTCGCACGTTCACTTCGCTTTTCTTCAGGCATTCTTATGGGAAAATTTCAAAGGCTATGCTCCCGCTCCTGCGAATTCGCTCAGTAGTTTTTATGGTGGTTCGAGAATACTCCGTTGGCATAGGAGGCGTCCTAGAACTGGTGTTAAACTCGTGGACATATTTGATAATGTGTCTTCCATAGATTTCCGTCTATGGGGACCGATCAATTCTTCCATTGTTCAACCGAAGACCTTTGTTATTGCTTCTGACGGTCTTGATGATGTGGTACGTACCGATGCTAAGACTATGAGTTTCAGAGTGCTTGTTTACCTGCACATCTGTATCCCGGGGTATGTCCCATCTCTATTCAATAAAGCATTTACTGTGACTCCGTACAATATTTATAGGGATGCTCGTCAAATGGGATTTGACCAGGGTGTTCCGTTTATCCGTCCATCAGAGGTTCCGAAAGAATTTTTCCAGGATATTCTTAATGCTGACTTGTTCTTAGAACGGCCGAGTCTTCCTTTCTGGCCTATTGGGAGAAAACCCGCGGTAACTGATAAGTATAAGGAATTTTGGAGGAAACAACTGTTATCTTTTCAGAAGTTCTCAGAGGACGTTGTGGCGGATTCTCGTGGTGAGCCATCTCCTGACATTCTGAAGAAACATTTACGTTTGAAACCACATCGACGCAAACGGACCCCGGCTGATGATTGCAGTCCCCAAGCAGGAGGGAGGTCCAAAAGGCATGCAAGCAATTCGGTGATCCTCAATTCCTCCAATATGCAGGTATTTAAACCTCTTTCTGTCAACTCCTTTATTTCTCCGGAGTGCTTCTCTTCTAAGAGTGATTCTTGCTTGAATTTAGGGAATTTCGAAAGGGAATGTTTTCACAAGGTTGGCGCGCATTCAGAATGAAAAGTCCGGTGATGTTGGCCTTAATGTTGAGAGGTCTGGCGACACTAATCCCCGTGCTGAGAAGTGGGGTGAAACCGAAACCGCTCCTTCACTGGACAATGACGGAGATAACACGAGCTCTGCTGAACAGGGCGCCTCCGTAAGTGATCTTGTTGATGAGGTGGTGACGGATATCAGTACCCTGAGCGAAGTAGAAATCAAGATAAATGTATGAGAGGTAACATATGCTATTGAGATGACTCTCCTTGAAGCACGTCCTGAACAGGATCCGATCGATCAGGCTATAGTGACTTTTTCTGAAAGGCCTCCTGCAACTGACAAGGCTCCTGCAATTGGCGAAGTATTGGTAATGCATCCGGGGGCTTTGTTCAATCCCCCTTTTACTACTCCTCATCCAGGTCATGTGTTGGTTGGAGGATTCAGTTTACCGGCTCAGTTCAAAGGGTTGTACAAGGCAATATGGGAGAAACACGGCCACATTTCTACCACTAAGAAGATCATAAGTCGTCTTTCCTTGGTCAATCGCGTCCAAGAAGCTTTATTTTCTATCCACGGGATGAGCGTCACGACCGGTCGGACAGATTATGAGGATATGATTGAAGAATGGAAGTGCCATCGAGATGTATTTGTGCAGTATGACTTCAATGCTCCTTGGTTCTTCAAAGGGTTCTCCGAGATTCAGGAGCTCCAGAAACTACAAGATGAAGTCCCTTCTGCAGACTGTATTACTCGCCAGGAAGAGAAGGTTGAAAGGCTGTCTAACGAGTTGAAGCTGGAACAAGCTGTACTTCAGAAAATGAAAGCCGCTCTTGCACAGAAAGATGAGTTGTTGTTGAAGGACTTTCCTTGAAGGGTTCCGCAACTAATTTGTCTTTTCTTTTAGATTTTCTTCTTTTTTGAGTGATAGTGAGGATTTCCTTTCACAATTTGACTTCGGTTTTTGAATTAATGAGTAATTGAGTTGGTTTATTTTGAGATAGTTTTGTGAATCGAATTTTTCTTAAAGGGATTATTTTAAATGGAATTTGCATCTTGGTCGTGAATGATTGCACATACCATATGAAATTGCAAATGTCGCATAAAAGGGAAGTATGAAAAGAAACAAACATGGCGTTTGGTTATTGAGCCTCTTTCTGCCACGTGCGGGATTCTCAGTCCCCAGTGAATTCTAAAACTATCTTTCATAAGATTGTTGGATATAACTAACTTGCTTTCGAGACCTCGCTTGTGTAAAACCGAAGTAGCCCTTCCAAGGAAGTCATCCGCATTGATTCCTCAGAGAACGAAAGATATCCATCTGGACCAAGTTTCTCCTGAACAATGCGCTTCAAAGTGTTGCATTCGCTGGTGGGGTGGTGAAGGAACCGATGGAAATGATAGTACCTCGGGTCCATTATTTCTTGATCAGTGGGTGGACGCCATACTGGAGGTAGCTCCACTTCTCCATTTTGCACCCATGCCTCCAGTAACTCCAGAATCTTCTTCATCGGGAAAGGAAAGTGCAGGTACTTTGAATCTAGCTTTTCCTGAGTCAGTGGGCGTTGTGAAGTATCTACGTGGCTTTCATGTGGAGCATGTTTCGAAGATGAAGTCGGAAATTACGTGAGTGTCATCATATCCGCAGATCGTTTGCCTGGGTAATGGGATGTGGGAGGTGTCGTAATATCACCGCTGAGTGATCGAATTGAACGCTCCCATACTCCATATTCACTTATTTGATAGATCTCTCCTTCCTCAAAAATTTCTTCGCTTGTTTGAAAGGTCGATGCGGATTGGACAGTCTTCCGGGCTTCGACAAGAGTCTTGAGATATAAATCTTCCTGCAGGACACCGTAGGCTGCAACCTCCCTTTCTTTATCCGGCAGACGCTGTAGTGCTCCGGATGAGTCCTTTCCTCTGTGGACTTGCCTCGAGTCTTCATCGTCGGCTGGACCATGTTGTTCATCTTTCCCGAGTCTCCTACGATTACGCGCCCTTTTCGCTTCTCCATTGGTAAAGGCGTGACCCTTGGATAAGGGTCCAACGCTTCTCACACTTTCTGGGTAGATGTATTTCGAACCTTCTTGTAATTGTGTTGTTATATCATTCAAAAGGCGGAATGTTTCACTCTGCCTTCTAGCTATACCAGCTTAATTCGCCAAGACATCCTCCAGCATTCTAGCTATGCTTCCCATGGTATCTGAACCGCCTGTGGTTTCCTGGTGAGGGTACATCGCGAGATGAAAACCGAAAAATTGAGAATTCAATTTTTTGTAACCGAGAGATCAACCTCCCACTGTGGTCGCCAATTGTTTATGGGTGAAAACTATTCCTTCTAATTTTGGTAATTTGGGGTGTGGATGAGGAATGAATCTAAACCTTAAACAAATGCACTGCACTGTGAGTGCTTGTATATTCGAGATGTGCGTCCGGCCTAAACCAAGAAATGGTCGTTCCAGACTTGTTTCAGTCACAAAAGTGAAGGAGATGGGGTTGATCTTAGGGAGGAAAACGAAGAAGGTGTTGAGAATGTGAAGGTGTTGGCTATGCAGGACTTATATCAGGAAGCTGAATTGGCTTGCAGTATGTAAGCTATCAGTTCCGGTGTTTGAATACGCTTATATCAACACTTGCCTCTGTTGTCTGGACTTGTGTTGTTTTTTGAAAATAGGGCGGAGAACCTATTTATAAAAGTCTTTTAGCCTAACCTTCGTATCTCGTGGGAAGTGGAGAAAGTGGAGTGACAGAGTAGTGGAGTAGTGTGTTGGTGTCACACAACCAGGCTTGCCCACTTCTCTCATCATCACTAACTGTCCATGACTTCCTGACACGTTCTTGTGATGGCACGTTGTGCACTGCACGCTGTAAACCGCCAGACCAATACCCCAGTATGTATCCCCCAGTTTGTGACATGATTGATGTATCGAGTGTGTGGATCGTGGGATCCACAAAAAGTAGCATGTAATTCTACGTTATTTAATAAATTGATACGTGTGAAGTATCGTGTGTATACTATGCAGGTACTGCATCAAGTATATTCATCATGTATGAAGTATCGCTATTTGAGCATAATAACTTCATTTCCAGCCTACCTCATGTGATGGTTTGGAAGCTGCGCATGCAAACCCTCCCTTGACCGACCACATGGTGTGGTAGAGTGACGTATGGTGATCACCATGATTCTTCACTGAAAAATTAACTCCTGACCAGGATCATAAAACTGAGCTGGTGAAGTTGGACGGATGAGATGATCTCTGAGACACTCATCTGCGACACTTGGTGAAATTAGGGTTTCGGAGGAGGTGCGCAAGCACCGCTCTTCACCCTGATCAAATCCAAGCTTAGGAAACTATTTTGGGTTGGTCGATCATACATGTGTGTAGATGGCATGACGGTGTAGGTTCCTATACCTGACCGTCCCACAGAAACATGATATGGGCCACTCAATTCGTCCGGCGAAGTTGAGTGGTCGAGATCGAATTGCGACATAAAATTAGTGTCGCAAAAGCCGCATCATGTACCAACTTCGGGCGGGCATTCCATTACGACCAGGCTTGGTCGGTCTTGGCCGATTGCTCCGGTATGACGGTGGTAGGCTGGAGTTCACGCCTATGCAATACCGTCCCATGAAAACATGATCTAATCCGCTCAATTCGTCCGGAGAAATCGAGAGGTAGAGATTAGTTTTCAGTTTGGAAGGAACGACCATGCATGTTGGAGGCGCGCGAACCGAGGCATATTACCAAGTTCAAACTTGGCCGATCAGGTGAAGGGATAGATGGGTACACGGTGGTCATGTTGGTATGACCGAACCTGCTTTGATCTGATCTTGGACCCTCCATTCGTTCCGGAGAAAATGAACGCTCGTGATTCAAAACCCTAATTTTGGGCTTCAAGGCCGTGCGTCATGCTTCATTCAGGCGCACAATTTGGAATGACCAACCATGGTTGGTCCTGACCGATTAGTCAGGTATGTAGGTGGGACCACGGAGATTATGTTGACATACTCCGTGCCCATTGAATCTATATCTGCACCCTCCATCTATTCCTGGAAAGATGGATGGTTGAGACTATTTTGGGACACATGTAATGTGCCGCAAACCCTAATTTAGGGTTTTCCATCCATACTGCTATGGTTGGGATGTTTTGTCAATCTAGGCCAATGAGAGGCCAACCATGTGGGATCCGCGTTGGTTCGGAAAATATTCCATACCTGCTTGGGGGTTATGGAATCGATCTGGGCCATCTAATCATGCTGGTGGAGTTAGATGGTCGTGATCATATCCAGAATGATACGGTCAGTCCGGATGCTCAATTGGGCTAGTATAACACACCGAGAGTGGCTCAATCGGGCTAGTATAACACACCGAGAGATCAGCCTGTACGGGTATTTCATACATGCTTTCATTATAATGCTTGGAGATTCGTGTTGCTTTGCTGAGAGCAACACTCAGTCATCATGCCGCACTGATAATGAGTATAGGAAATACAAGGATGTTGCACATTAATTAATAATGCTGTAAATTCACAGGGTATATAGGATTGTTGCTACATGCTCCAACCTGGATGAATTTCATGTATTTTAATTCACAGAATGGGATTGTTGCCACATGCTCCATCCTAAGTGAATTAATAAAGTGAAGGAGTATCCATCACTCATAAATGGCCTTATCGTTTACTAGATGTTGGCGCATAATTTTTTAGGTTTTACAATTTTATCCTTAAATGAAAATCCACCATCAACAAGGACGTAGTGGTGGACTTTGTCTTTTATGGAAAGACGATGTTAAAGCTGAAATTATCTCGCCTTCTAAAAATTTAATCCACCTAAAAGTGAATCAGAATGGTGCCTTTCAAAGTTGGGATTTGCTGTGTGTTTATGGGCCTCCAAATATATTGGATAGAGGAAACTTATGGCAGAGTCTTTCAATTTATTCTCAACATGTTGAAGGCCCTAAGTGCTATATTGGTGATTTTAATGCAATCTCATCAGTAAGAGAAAATTTGGAGGTGATCAGTCTTTGAATTGCACAATAACCCACTTCAATAATTTCATTAGAGATAACCATATGCTAGATTTGGGCTTCTCTGGTCCGGCTTATACTTGGTCAAATGGTAGAAAATTTCAGGGTTTAATAAGGAAACGTCTTGACAGAGTTATAGATTCTCCAGACTGGTGCTTGATGTTTGAAAATTCAGGTGTGTTACATCTCCCTAGAATCTCAAGTGATCACTCTCCAATCTTACTCAATACTTGTAGAAATATCCCACGAAATCCACCCTCTTATAATTTTGAGGCTTATTGGTGTTCTCATCCGGACTTCATCAAGGTGGTGTTAGAATCTTGGAATATCAATTTATCTGGAGATTTAATTAGAAATCTGGCAAGTTTGGGTGGTTTTCTTCAAAGCTGGAATAAACATAAAATTGGCTACATTAAAAATTTTATCAGTAAATTAAAAAAGTAGTTACTTCATCTTCAAGGTCACAGTCCAACTGTGGCTACGTTACAACAATAAAGAATAACTTCAAATCAATTGAATGAATACATTATAATGGAAGCTACATATTGGGAACAAACGATGAAACAAACTTGGCTGAAAACAGGAGATAGAAATTCTAAACAATTTCACTTGTCGGTGCAACAAAGAAGAAAGAAGAATAACATCACAAGTATTCAAACAGCTAATGGACAATGGTTAAAAAAACCCAAGTGCAATAGCAGACGAGTTAAGTTCTTTCTTTAAAAATATGTTTCAAGAAGATCCAAACATTATTCCTCCTCCTGAATTACAAGATCCTTCTTTCGTGTCGGATGAAACAGCAAACAATATTATTTCTTCGGTTCCTTCATCTGAAGATATATGGAAGGTGGTAAAAAAGATGAATTCTTTTGGTTCTCCGGGTCCGGATGGATTCCCAGTAATCTTCTATAAGAAGTGTTGGTCCATAGTGGGATTTGATATGATAAAATATTCATTCAATAAATATTAATCACAGGTGTTCTACCAAGTAAGTTAAATCATACACACATGAGCTTAATTCCTAATGTTCAAACACCTACCACTGCAATGGAATTTCGACGAATTTCTTTATGCAATGTATTGTATAAGTTTGTTGCAAAAATCATTGCTGTTAGAATAGGTCTTCATATGGATAAGTTTATATCTTGGCACCAAAATTCTTTTGTGAAAAATAGATAGATCACAAATAATATTATGATTACAAAGGAGTTAGAGAAATGGAAGTTACTGAGAAATACTTGGGATCTTATCCACTGAAGTCTTATTACAACATTTACACTCATGAACCATTGATTTCAAAGTTTGACAGTAAACTTGCATGCTACAGATCCTTCTTTGTTAATTCGACAGCGAGAACCGTGTTATCCAATAATGTTCTCTCAGCTATTCCTATATACTCAATGGGAACAAGCAAATTACGAAAGGGAGTGATTAATCATATTTCTCATATTCAACGTGCGTTCTGGTGGGGACATGATGTTCACACAAGAAAATGTCACTTTATTAATTTGGATAAAATGGCAAGAGCTAAAGAAGATGGAGGACTCAGTCTAAGAAATATGGAGCAAGTGAATATTTCACTAGTATCAAAACTATTTTGGAGATTCTTAACTTCTGGTGATGCTGTATGGGTTAAACTGTACAAAACTAAATATCTTCATTCTACTTCTTTTTTGGGATTGAGAACCAAAGTCAGGAGATTCAAAAACATGGAAGGATATACTGTCAGTAAGAGATATTTTCATAAATAACTGCCGCTGGTTTATTGGATCTGGTGATTCAATACATATTTGGAATGATCCTTGGGTTCCAAACATTCCGGGATTCAGGCCAACTAAATTGGATCAGTCAAACGTGCAGGTGGAAGTTGTCTCAGATTTATTTATCCCAGGTCAGAGAATATGGAACCACTACAACAAAGAGACTCATTTGTGACATTTTGTTTGCGATGTTTAAAAAAACGTCAAAAAAGGTATTCATATGTGACGTACTATATTATGTTAGCTTGGCATAAAAATAATGTGACTATTATTAATTTGCAACACCATCGTTAGCGTTGTAAATAAAATTAAAATTAAATCAAGTTGAAAAATAAATAAAAAGTTTTTCTATATTTTTAAGTGTGTAAATATTTCAAAAAATAAATAAATTATTATCTCACGAAGCTTATCATGAATGTTACACGTTTACATTTTTACGGAAAAATCGCCCTAACATTTTGGTCCACAAATATAACTGCCCACCATGCTTATCGAAAAGAACAAAAATAAAAATATAATTGCCCACCATGCCCACAATTAAAATTTATCGTAACCGTCTGAAAAGGAAAGTTCACTTCATTTTAGTTAACAAAATAATAAAAATAACCGCTCACTCCATATATTCATTTATTAAGAAAAGAAAATTTGGCTTTCCATATGAAGCATCCCTAATATTTAATTCCATGATCTTGTCCCCTCTTTCCTTAATAAAAACGGTCCGCGAGTTATAACCCCAAAGGTGTCACTATCCATCCACAAAAAACCCATCAAAACAAAAGTAACACAAAAACCCCAACAAAACAAAAGAAACTCGCGGTTGATGAAACCAAAATTTCGTTTCATCATAAAATTTGATGAAACCCCAAAGAATTTGATGAAACCAAATTTTGGTTTCATCATAAAATTTGATGCAACCAATTTTGAAATTTGGAGTTTTTGCATCAATTTTTAAAAATTTTGGGTTTTTGTATCAATTTTGTTTAAGATGGAGTTTTAATGGATCCCAACATTTGAATGGGGTTTTTGTACCACAAGTTTGATCACCTTGGGTTTTTATAACTAGTTTTGTAATAAAAAATCTAAACTCCATTATCAAAATCAGCCGCCTCTACCCCTCTACAACTTTCTCCGATAAAGAGAAACAAACCTTGCATTAGGAATTGAGAAGGTTGTTAATACGATTGAAGGTTCATTTCCAAAAGTTGAATGAATTAAGGGATTCCTGATTTCGACAACTTACCACTGACTGTTCACTACTTATTTGTTTCAGATTGTTTGAATTTCTGCCGGAGTTGATGAAAGTTCATTGTTTGTTTCTATATAAGGGTTTGAATAATGCAAATTTGGCTTCTGGGTTAAATATCTAATCGATGTTTGAATAGGTATTCCTCTTATTTTTTTCACTTTAGATCCATTGAAATCATTACCGATATGAAAAAAAAGTTTAGGGTAACTTTGAAAGTCATATTCTTCGTTTTGACCTTACCGAGAGCATAGATCGTGTTCGTAGAAATGACTGAATGGCCAATTCTTATTCTCTTTAGTACAACCATATGATACAAACTTTTGATTAGTGTACATCGAATTTTTCTTCTTTTACTGTTTGATCGTGAATTTTTCTTCTTTTACGCAAGATGACTAATTTTTAAGAGAAGGAAGAAAATATTTGATCATTTTCCAAGAGTCAACTTCTCCAAGTCAAAGAACAACTAGTAGTATAAGGATTAGAATCAATATATGATTGTCAAAAGGCAGAATGCTTCATCGTTGGAAGAAATCAATTTAGAACTAAAGATGTATGAAATCTGGTATAACAATTTGGATTTGTTCTTTTTTTTTTGGTTAAATTGTAAAAAAAAAATTTGATCAATGAAATTGTAATTTTCTTTTAGAAGGTTATTGTAATTTTTCTTTTCTGGAAATAAGATCATTGCTACTCATTCTTGTTCAATTGGGTGCACAAATTTATTTTTTTATCGCACGAATTCTAAATCTAGGCTCCCTTCACTCTTTTGTTATGATATTAATAAGAAAAAAAAATTATATAATAAAAAGATTTAACTCGATTAAAACTAGAAAATTTTATATAAATCTTTTATTAATAAATATATGAATTTTTTAAAATAAGTAAATAAATTTGAAAAAAGCTTTTGTGGCACACGGAAAATATAATTGCAATAAGAAATTGTGCTATAAAAGCCCCTAAATATAAGTGACGTTTTTAGCGTCGGACAGATTATTTGCAACACCTGTTTTTATAACGCATTGACCGACAGCCAAAAAACGTCTTTGTGACGTAAAATCTAATATCCATGACGCTATTTTTCATTGAAAAAACCATGTTTTGTTGTAGTGAACATTGATTTGTTATCGTAACTTTTTTCGGTAGATCAGGTGCAAGCAATATCTGCCATCTATATTCCTCAGGATGAATCGATTGAAGATAAACTTATTTGGCTAAAAATTAAGTCTAGAATCTTCAATGCAAAATCGTGTTATAAAGTACTGGCAGATGACGTAGCGACTACATCAAAAATTTCATCTTTTCCTTGGAAACTTTACCAAAAGTTCATACTTTCATCTGGAAAGTCCTTCACAAAGGATTAGCGGTATATGGGAACCTATCAAGGTTTAACATGCATTTTCAGAATGTATGCTTGCTTTGTAACTCTGGAGAGGAGACTATGCATCATCTTCTCTTCTCATGTCAATTTTCCAGGGAAGTTTTTCAAGCAAGTCCATTATTTGTTGATATTTCAGCGGGAAACACTCCAATGGATATTATTCAAACTTGGATGAGCCAATCTAATTAGGGGATTATGATAAATTTAGGCTCTTGTATCTTGTGGAATATATGGAAAACTAGAAATGATATAGTTTTTAACAATGTCACTCCGTCAGTTCATATTTTCATTCACAAAGCTCTGCAAGATTTTAAGAACTTTGATCTACACGATGCTCTAAATTTTTGCTCTTCAGTTCAATTCAAACAGCAGAATGCAAGCCAGTGGACTCCTCCTCCCTATTATATCAAGATTAATGTTTATGCTGCTTACGCATATGGAAAAGGTGCGGCAGCGGCTGTAGCAACAGATTCTTCTGGTAAGCATTTGAGCAGTGGAGCCTTTTGTTTCGACTCTTTCTCTTCGATGGTTGCTGAGGCAAAAACGTATGGACTTGGCACTCAGTTGGCGAGAATAATTCAATCTTTTAAAATCATAATTGAAGGGGATGCTGAAGACATTCCTAAAGCTATTACAGGGAACACGAATGATATTCCGTGGAGAATTCGTTCCACTGTTCTCTCTATAAGAGATCGCGTCAAGGATTTTAGTGAAATTAGTTTCACGTCAGTCCCCAGAGACGCAAATTCAATTGCTCATGACTTAGTTCAATTTGCAATTTTAAACTTTCAAAACAGATGGTGGATTCATGATGAACCGCCTTATTGTATTATGCAACGTCTCAACTCTATGGAGAATTAATACAAGTTAATTTTTGTTTCCTTCAAAAAAAAAAAAAAATTTTGCCTTACAACAAAAAAATGAAAAATAAAATAGAATTTTTAACAAACTTATAAATTTACAAACAAGCACATGTTTTATTTTCTCTTAGTTTTAAATTTTCTTTCGTAAATTTTAAAAAATGAGTGTTCGTTAAGTATTTCCTAAACCTGAGTAACTTATGAATAACATCGTATATGAAATTTAAACACTTACGCTCACTAATAGATTCATTTAGAGGTGTAAATTGGGCTATGCCAAGACGATCCTGATCCTTGGCCAAAGACGCTAAATTTTGAGCACGCCCGGTGCCCAAAGACGGTACAACACGTTAGTTAAATGGGACGTGTTGGGTTTGACTAATTGGCAAAGTAGCCCAGCACAGCACGTGGCCCAGCCCAACCCAACACGTTAAGAAAGCACGTCATAACATGTACAAATACACCATATAACAAGGCATAATACATCACATTTTTGTATATTTCACAAAAGAATCACTATTCTAGCTAGTTTTAACATTTTATGCTGACTTATTTATAACAACACATATAATACCTTAATATTTGGAAAATATATTTCAATATCGTTGTTATAATGTCGTCACCTATATTTAACTAGAACATTAATTTACATGACAATAATCCAATTTTATATTTGATGGGCTATTTCTTTTTATTGAATAAACTTGTTAATTTTACTTGAAATAATTTCAAATGATATGTTGTCTAATTAAATTCTTGTGATAATGTCCGATTTAATGTATACATTAAGTGATTTCAAATTGTTTATAGCACGTGTGCCAGCACGGCACGTTTATTCGTGTGTCGTGCCCGTGGACTGTGTTGTGCCTACATTTTGACTAGTAAAGCACAGCACGACAAAACACGTTTAAATCGTTTGCACAGCATAACACGTCACATGGCACGTGAAGCACGCGACTTCGTGTGCCAGGACGGCACGTTTTACACCTCTAGATTCATAACACACAAAATACAAACATGATCAGAAGAAATCCCATAACATCTCGAATCATAACAGCTAAATATCTAAAACCTTTAATCTGTTTCCCACCAAGATGCAACGTCGTCAAAACTCAGTCTTGATTATTGTATTACCCGGTCAGTTTAGTCCAACACCTTAGAAATTCACTTAACTTTCCTTAATATTGGACCTCATTTTCAAGTGCGCACATTTCCAAACAAGCTTGGTAAAGGGGCGGCAATAAATGGTAGAGGGGCGGCAAGTGTGATAGCAATGTCCCTTTTATTGGTTAGGGGGTGTCCTATAGGGGTGTATATTGACTAGATTACCCCTTTCACCTTAAATTAAACAAAATCAAATCAATTTTTTTTTAATTAACCAAAATCAAATCAGTTTTTTTTTTTCATCTTCTCTTCTCCTCCATCAACCCTAACCTGCATTAAAACCGAAAATGTCATCGTCTTCGATTAATCGGCGATTTGAAAAATGTTTGGAAAAACCCAGTTAGGGTTTAGTTTATCGTGTTGGATTTAAGTTAATTTTGTATCAAAAATTAAGGTTTTGTATGAAAATTGAAATTTCTGGGTTTATGCTAGTTACGGTTGGTAATAACTCAAATACGAACCGTAACTGTAGATTGGGTTGATGTTACGGTTGGTTTAAACTCAAATACCAACCGTAAGTTTTTACTTTTGAGAATATGTTCAGTTACGGTTTTTATTTGCATCATATTTAATTATCAACCGTAATTGAGTTACGGTTTGTTAATCAAACAACCATACCAACCGTAAATAATCATGTGTCTTAAGAATTTATTAAATAATGATTTACGGTTCAAAAGTTAAGTTGACACACCAACCGTAGGTAGTTACGGTTGGTATCGATTCATTAGTTCCCAACCGTAATTTAGTTACGGTTGTTGCCCAAACTTAATTAACAACCGTAACTGGTTTTGCGATTGGATCTTCCCCAAATTTAACCAGTTACGGTTGGTATTCGATAAATTACGAAACGTAAATAAGAGTTACGGTTGATCACGAGCAAAATTGCAACCGTAAGTTCTTCTGAAAATTCAAAAGTTTTGATTTTGTTATGTAATTTAGATAATTTTGAGCAAGAAAAAGATAATTGGAACTAATTTAGAAGTATATCGAGTCACTGGAATCACTCATTTTGGTTGAGTGAATCAAAATATAGGGTTTCACAAGTATCACATAAGTTTCTGATTTTAGAGTTATAATAAGTGAAAATTAATTATTAACACTAATCTTGATTATCAATACTAATCTTGATTATCATTACTAAACTTGATTATTAACAATAAGGGCTAATTAGTAATTTCCAGATGATGATAGATAAGGGGCACTTGAATTTACTTGTAATGATCTTTTTTGTCTTATTAGGTTGCCGCCCCTCTACCATTTCTTGCCGCCCCTTTACCAAGCTTGATAATAAAACAAGCCTATTATCGGGGCGTCACATTCCAATAGAGGGGGTTCACTCATGATACTAATGTCTATTTAGTTGGTTAGGGGGTGTCCTGAAGGCATTTAAAAAGTCTAAAAAGTCCTTCCATCAATTTAAACCTAATCAATAAAAGAAAAAACTAAAATCAAAATCAGTTTTTCTTTCATCTCATCCTAATCAATAACACTGATGGGATCGACGAGAACCCAACAAAAAATTGATAATCAATAACTCAATAAGAAAACCAACATCAACTTAACGATTTTTGATGTTTGATTCGGCACAAACTCTTATGGTTTTCCTTGGTTAGTGTTTAAAATGGTTTGATTTATTGAAATAATTAGAAAAAATAGATTTCCAAAACCAGTTACAGTTAGTATCCTCAATTTTCAAACCGTAATTTTGTTCTCTGAAGCTGTTACGGTTAGAAAACTAAAAACTTCTAACCGTAATATAAAAAATAAATAAATACACGTATAGTTACGGTTAGAAACCTAACCGTATATATCCATGGGGAAAAACATTTTCAAGTTTTAAAAATTAGTTACGGCTGGGTTGTTTAAAATATACCAACCGGAAGTTGTCAACCGTAACATACTTTCCATTTGTTTTTCTTTTATGGAATTAACCGTGGATACTCTTGATATGAATCTATGCAAGAAGGGAACACTAGGATTTTTTATTGCCTCAAAATTCTTAACACCCACTTGGCTACTTCCAATTGGCTATCTATAGCCTGTAAGTGTTTAACAAGATGCAAAATTCATACCGCCGCCCATCTGGCTAAATATAATTCTTCATGTAGTATGTTTATCCAAAAAGATATTTACCCATTATACATGTTTATCTTTTGATTTGATTAACTCAGTGTGACTGTCCATCCAACCGTAACAGCCATCCAAACCTTCAGTTTATCTTTTGATTTGATTTGATTAAGTCAGTTTATCTTTTGATTTGTAACATCCATCCAAAACTTCACACGACACATTGTATCTGTCCATCCAAAACTCATTCGAAAATATAACAACCAAATTGTAAATAAATATACGGTTAAATTTTTTTTGTTACCCAACCGTAACTGGTTTCCCTTTTGGAATGAGTTTCTCCCAATTTTCCTTGGTTACGATTGGGACTTCATTCTTACCTAACCGTAATTTCTTTGGTTCCAGTTGGGACTTCATCCTTACCAAACCGTAATTTCCTTGGTTACGGTTGGGACTTTATCCTTACCTGACCGTAAATTTGTCTTACGATTAGTTATGAAGAACCCAATCGTAAACCGATGAAAAAACTAAAAATTCTGTTTTTTACGTAATAATTAAATAAAGTTAACATAAACCAAATAAGGGTTGTTTAGTCATTATACAATTATTTTAGATAAGGGTTTTTTGAAATTAACTATGGGTGACCCGTTTTTGTCCTATTAGGTGACGCCCTCTAATAGAATGTGACGCCCTAATAATAGGCTTCTTTATTATATCGAAAGTGGATATTTGCATAGGCGAGCTAGGCTCATTAATCAAAGTCACCCCATTCTTGAACGGAGATTCGAACCTCCGACCGACTTAAAAGAAAATATAAAAATTAATGAAGCAAATCCCCGACCAGTTTACTTTATCTGCAAGAGATTCTATTCTTTGGCAATGCAATCAGATCAAACATGCTCAAGACTACCTTTTGTATGTTCCTATCAGTGGTTTAGACCAGTGCCTGGGTCCTAGATAGTTCAGAGCCGTAGTCTGTTACCGTCTTGGCATCCCTCTATTTGTGGAGGGCGGGCTGTGCTCCTGTTGCAATAAATCTATGGACATCTTTGGTGATCACGCGCTTCATTGTGCTAATGATGTTGGGCTAAAGTTTCGCCATGACTTAGTACGTGATGTAATTGCACATATTTGCTTCAAAGCCGGTGTCCCTGCTCGCAAGGAGGTTTCTTTGGGTCTTGTATCAGATAATAACAAGGATTTATGTCCAACAGATATCCTTGTTCTCAATTGGGAAAACGTCCAAGATGTGTGTATGGATGTCACATGAGTCTCACCCTTCACTGGTAATGGTGTTCTTTCTTTCGTCCCAGGCCAGGCTATCTCCAAAGCAATTTCGCGCAAACATTCTAAATATTTGAATGAATGTACTTCTCATGGTTATGGTTTAGGTGTGTTAGCTTTTACTACCTTAGGGGAACTTAGTGAAGACTTTATATGTTTTTTCAAGCGTCTGAAGAATTGCTTAGTCAACCATGACGCTGGTAGTGGTATTGGTAGTTTTATTTTTCACAGATTGGTATGGCTATTCAAAAAGGAGTTGGTGCTCAGCTTGTTGCTCGGCTACCAACTAAAAACTATGTAAAAGATTAATTTCAGCTAATTAATACATATTTATGATAAAAAAGAAAAAAAGAAAGAAAAAAAACCACCAAGTAAACTGCGTAAGATAACATCCCAGTTACAGATGATAGTTGAAAGAAAGTTTTTTTTTATTAGAAAAGAGAATTTAATTAAGGAGGAAGAATGCACAAAGCAAGTTAAAACTCTTAATTACAGTGTTGGAGTTTAGGGTCTAACCCAATTGCTCATGCTAGTCCTTGTTGGTTAAAATTCTGGATAAAACATTTTCCGAGTTTTAACTAATGTAGGTTAATCTAGTTGATCAAAAACCTGACTCTCATAATAAGGTATAAAACATTTGATGTTAGTTTCAGATGTTCAATAGAAAACATGTGATATTTGAGCCTGATTTCATGTAATGACATTAAGCATTTTTGTATATTAGTTGTTATTTGGATAAAGATTGTTTGTGTTGCTTTCAGATTTATAGTGTTAAAATCTATATTTGCTTAAAAATTCCAAAACCATATCCGGGTTGTCTGATTTCTTTATATTTAACTATTAGGCTTTAAAACCCGCAAGCTTTACCCGCTATAAGCTCGGGTTGAAGAAATGACGACCCGTGAAGAATAACATTAAACTGAAATAGGTGGAATGTCAACTAACACACCCGTAATCTAATCTTTACCCAAGATATCCCCTCATAGAAAGTTTATCAAGTTTTTGAGTTGATGGTCTTGTGTGGATGCAAAATCCAAGGTAATCTCCTCGGCTGATTGTTTGGTTATTCACAGTTCTCTCCAACACCCCACATATACATTTTACTTGGACCTTTTATCAGACGTCGTTGGCTTCATAAATATCTACGAAATTCCATTACTAGCTCTTAGCCTTCTGCATATATACGCACACAACAGGTCACTCAAATTTCATGATGAATGGTCACCTGAAATGTACTATGGCCATTAAAACACGCGAAGTACATGAAATGAAAAACGTAAAGAAAATGTGATGATTAATTGGTCCAAAAAAATACGATGATTAATTGGTCCAAAATATTAGGATCTCATCTTGTTTTTGTGCTCATAGAATCAGACATCATTTTTTTAAACTCTAAATTAACTCTTATTGTAATTTTGTTGCTTCTAATCACTTAAAATAGTAAAACAATTAGATTTTTTGACAGCTTTCATAATTGGGAAATCATGAAATTCTACCCGTAACAACAACATACATATAAAAATTTACGACTAGAATAGTAAGCTAGCCTAAACGTAAACACAACCTATGAATTTGTTTGGATTATCAGAACTACGTATGGCTAGGAAAATCCTAACCTTAGATAAGCAGTACTTGTGTTTTTAATCATGTAACTTTCTTATGAATGAATATTCTTATTATCCCAGCTATAACCCATAGTTACTGTATGGAAACTTAAAATTCCTTGCCGTGGAAACTGTTTTTTCAACCTTAGCTTCATCTCATCTAACTAACCCATTTAACCAATCAAAAGAAGAAATCAATTGTAGGTTTTTCAATTGTTACCTTAGAATAATTATATCTAGAATATTAACCGTAACCAGTTATTTGAAAGAAAAAAAATAGAGAAAAAAAATAAAAAAAAGGAAGAGGGAGATGGAGATGGAGATGGAGATGGAGATGGAGATGGAGATGGAGATGGAGAAGAAGAAGCGGGACTGGTTCTGAAGGGTGGCAGGGTGTGCTCCCGCACAAGGCGTACCAATTGGTTAAGGCGTCCAATTTGGTTGAGTTACGCTTGGAATTTTTATGCAGTATTGGGCCAACTGATTCATTATTTTTTTTGGTTGGTATTTAACTAAAAAAACACATTTTGGATGAATGAACTTCTCTTAAAATTAACGAAAACCCTAGAAGAAAATCAAGCATCTCAAAATAAAATTGTCCTCAAGTTTTGTTTTCACTTCTGATGGAAAGATCCCAACTTCCTAATACTTTTTACCATGCGTTATTCTTAAGTTGTGTGCAACATAAACTACTTCCTTTCAATGATATAAAGTAGATTTTACTTATGCGCGAAATTTTTTTTGGATAAAAGGGCGTTCTGATCTCTTTCGCACAAGGTCATCGAAACTTCAGAGACGGCCCTGAGAAGACCGATCGATCCAGGCCTAAATGTTTTGAGGAGTTGGTTAATAAACATGTCTTTATCCTTGAATCTTTTAATATTGTGTATGTAAGTTATATAACCTTTTGGGACAAACATAGTTAATCGTTAGAGAAAATCCTATGGGCAGTAGAACATTACTTCGTTCACTACTTCAAAAAAATATCATCAAAGGTCATTCACCAAACTTGTAACAAAACTAAAAACACCTAAAATTACTTTAAAATCAATTAGATTAATCTTTCAAATCTGTTAGCATTAGAATTTAATTTTTCTCTTTGTTATAAATTGTTGGGTTCCGAATTTACATAGATTTGTGTTTATTCATTTTCCTAAAATTTATAATAATATTTAATTCTTGATCCATTTCTTTTCTTGTCTCTTTACCTATTATCATGAACTATTTCTCAAGCATGCATAATTACACGAAGTTGGGGAGAAATGACAAAAACAGAAATCATGACAAAAAAGGGAATAAAGAGAGATGTGAGAAACTGAATCAATTACAATTAATTCACGCGTAGCCTTGCATAATTCCATGAAGTAGGGGAGAAATAATGACAGAAACAGAAACCATGAAAAAAAAAGGAGAATAAAGAGAGATGTGAGAAACTCAACCGATTACAGTTGATTCGCGTGTAGCCTTGTGGTCAATTTTTTATAGGTTTTATTTTTCTTCCTGCCCCCTACATGGCAAATCTTAAAATCACAATATCTTTTTTTTTTTGGAAAAAATCTGGCCTTTAAAAACTGTGTAATTTAAAAAAAAAAAAAAAAGTAATTTGGAAACAATAATAATAAAAGTATATATTTTTGTTTTACCTAAATATTTTAGAGTAAATGGATTACACAAAATTTTGGATGGAAGCCTAGCAACAAGCTGGGCTCCGACTCCTCTTTGAATAGCAACGCCTAATCTATGAAAGATAAAACTACGACAACCACTACTAGCATCATTACTGGCTAAACCGTTTTTAAGACGCTTGAAAAAACACAAAGTATCGTCTCCAAGCTCCCCTAAAGTAGAGAAGGCTAGAACACCCAAATCATAACCCAAAGAAGTACACTTGTCCAAATATTTAGTGCGTTTTCTAGAAACTGCGTTAGAAATAGACTTTTCTGGGACAAAAGAGTGGACACCATAACCAGTGAAATGAAAAACCCCAGTGACATCAAATTAAAACAAAACAAGAAAAATTAACCAAGGGTGACTAAATAATTTACCTATGGATACCTTTTCTCACCCCACTACCACTACTTTTTCCACCACCACATTATCGTCACCACTCCACCAGTTTCACCAATACTCACCACCATTATCCCCACCGCCGTTCCACCACCACCAGCCACCATCACAACCACCATTAGTGCTTAATTTACCTATGGACCCCTTTTCTCACCCTAATACCACTACTTCTTCCACCACCACATTATCGTCACCACTCCACCAGCCTCACCAATACCCACCACCATTATCCCCACCACTTCCCACCATCACAACCACCATTAATGCTTACTGATATGGTTAATATCAAATAAATTTGTTATGTATCAATAAAAATATATTCATTTGATTAATTAAAGAAACATTTATTATGAAATATCAATTGAACATTTATTATTAAATTTTAATTAAACGTGATCATTTATAGCGGTAGATTTATGTTCTGCAAGTATAAATTTGATCATTCTTTATCTAGCCTAACTTGTCCAAACTTTGTTTTGTATTCTGGAAAGATGAGATCCCATTTGGGTGATCCAGCGGTCATGATCATATTGTCTGATATGATTTAGTATCCTCTTCAAAATATTTGTATTTTTTCCTTACTAGTTGTGCTAAAAACAGCCAACTACATCTTTCACAATAAAATATTGTCCATTTTGTAAAGACACAAAACTATTATTGTCCAATACTATTCACAAACATCCACCATCGTACGTAAAAACCAGCCACGTCACTGTTTTTTCCACCACCAGTAATGTTACCACCACCACCACTCACAAATACCCGCCACTGTTTCCACCACCCGCTGCTTCTTTCGCTACCACGATTATAAATTATTAATATAATTTTTGATCGGGGTCACTATAGTATAGTGGTAAAGTCATTGATTTCGAAACTCACCAGCAACAAATTCTTTACCGATCAATATATATACAGTTTTTAATAAACTTATTTATTAATAAAAATATGTATTTATTAGATTCATTAAATGAACATTTATCATGAAAATTTAATTAATCATTCATCATGATCAATCAATAAGACACTAACTAATAAAGTATTTATAATGGTTAGTTGAGAAAACCACGGCCGTAGATTTATCAATCTTAGACAAATCTCGGCCTTTCTTTATCTAGCCTTACTTAGCCAAGCTTTGTTTTGTATTTCTAGAAAATAACGGGTCGTGATTTATAACCCCAAAGGTGTCACTATTCATCTACAAAAAAACCATCAGAAAAAAAGTTATAACACAAAAAACCCAAATAACAAAAATAACATAAAAACCTAAAAGGTGTTTTTGCCACCACTAACTACCACTATTAGCAAACAACAACACATCCACCAATAAATACTAGCACTACAATCACCATAAAAAGCACCGCCACCAACTAACACCACCACTAACCACAAACTGTACAACCAAAATTTGGTTTCATCATAAACTTACTGTTTCATCATTAAAATCCTTGGTTTTATGATAAATAAATAGGCAAAAATAAGTTGAAACCAAATTTAGTTTCATCATCGAATTTGATAAAACCAATTTTATTTGGGGTTTTTGTATCATTTTTTAAAAATTTGGGATTTTTTTTGTCAATTTTATTTAATATAAATTTTTAATGGATCCCCAATATTTGGACAAAGTTTTTGTACTCCAAATTTGGTCACCTTGATATAATAATAAGGTAATATAAAATGAAAGCATATATTTTACCACATTTTTATCCTATGCGATTCATTTTCATTGCGGCCACAACAATATGATTTTTTTTTGGGACATTTTCATAGCTGAAACTGGCACCTAGGCACAATTTGAAGACAACATAAATTACATTAAACATAAGTAATCGTCACTTTACTTGTGAAAGCCACCTCGTTCGGCATACACAGAGACTGAATCCAAATAAGACCCTAGCATTTTGGTTGTTATAATCAATGATAAAGCACCAACCCAAGAAAGGGGATTCAATCCATCCTCTCTCTGGACTACGCACTGCTTAAGAAAATAAATACCGAACTCCGAAGATCTTCTAACATTATCAACCGATCCTACATAGTTTACTCCAACACCCACATATACTTAGAACCCAACCTTTTTGTTAGATATCTAGAGAACCCATAACTAGCTTTCATTAATAGTTTGTTTTTTACTTTAAAACAAATATATTAGAAGAGCACGCGATGGCTATAACTTTTATATCCCTAGGGTCATGTATCTTAAAATGTCTCTAACAGTTATATCGTGGAAATTTTGTGAACGCTTGTTGCACCCTAGGCTAGAGTCGTTAACGACTCTACACATTTGTACATTTGTACTAACGACTCTACACTCCACACATTTTTTTAATAGGGTCGTTAACTAATTTTTCTTCATGGTAATTTTAAAAGGGTCGTTAACTAATTTTTTGTACTAAGGTAAGAGTCGTTAGTATAAATAGCTAAAATGTAACCGACCCTAATTCGAAAAAAATAATTATAACGACTCTAGAGGACCTACAAAAGGGAGTCGTCAATATTTTCAAAATTGATTGAGGATTTTTCATAACTGCACATTAGAGTCGTCAATTTTTTCAAACCTGAATGACGATTTTTCATACCGCAGATTAGAGTCGTTTATTTTTGTGACAAATAACTAATGACTCTTAAGGGTCGTCAGTTTAATAAACTCCCGACCTAACGACTCTAACACTGAGCTGCTGCATAGTGACCATGAATCAACAACTTGGAGCACCATTCATGCGATTTGAAGAGTATAGGAAGTTTACCTGATTGTTTAGAGCTTTGGGTTCTTCATTTTGAGTATTGGTTCCATCATTTTGAGCAAAAGGATCTTCATTTGCAACCATTTTAACCTAAATTTCCCCATAAAACACAGTTTCTTCCTCTCTATCCAACACAAAAACACAATTTTTCTATTATCTAAACTAATTAATAACTAATCTAACTTAATTAACACTAATGATTTGGAGGTAGTTTAACCATTTCGAAAAATTCGGATAGGGATAACCCAAAATGCTATTCGGAGATCAACCGGTGAGGCCCCTAATTATTATTTGAGGCCCCCAATTAATCCTTGACAATTTTATACAAGGAAAACTAGATTTTCCCTAATTTGTGTTTGTTTATAGCCCAACTCCCGCTTGTTACATGACCTTGATGAGAAAGTGAGTTCATTTCTCATTTGTAACGTCTAGTGTTTTGTGGGAGATTTTATGGGCCTAATTTGAAGGATACAATATGCGAGTTATAGGGGTGAGCATGGGTCGGTATGGACCGGTTTTTACCTCATCCGCATCCAATCCAATTCACTATAGATCTCAAATTTGGCATCCAATCCAACATCCAACGGATTTGCATCCAATGGATACACGGATGAACGGATTGGGTGCGGATAATCTAATTCATTTCTAATAGTTAAAATTTATAATGAAAAAATAAAGCCAATATAAATGACTTCTTATGAAACCTACACATTTTATATATGTATATGTATATAAATATAGAAGTGTCATGGACAACACTCCAAGCAAACACCTTAAAAATTCCAAAACCATCTATATATTTTCTAGAAACTATATAAAGGATCTTAATCTAAAGGATATGGATGTCCAACGGATTTTCAAGGTTGCATTTGGGCCCAATCCATAATCCGTTGGATTTCAAAAATCTCTTCCGCGTCCAACCCATTAGCGAACGGTCCGGGAATCCATCCGCAAAAATACGGTTGGTCCCGGTTAAATCCGCGGATTACGAGTAAAATGCTCACCCCTAATATTGCGGGACATAAAAATTGAGATGAAAGTTGGCTCAAAACAGTTGAACACGACTAGGGTAGCTGAATTTAAGCCCATACACGCAAACAGAAAAGCCATCCTTGAAGGTGTTAGATTCACCTTGACTAGTTGAACAGAAAATCCATTTTGTGTAGGCTAGATAGATTTATGATTTCACCTGATTTTGAGAAGAAATATCCCGTGATCGGGCAAATCTAGACCTATATCTGATCATTTGCTGCTACTTCTTGATACTGTTGATGCGTCTTGGGGGCCTCTCCATTTAGGTTTGAAACAATGTGGTCCTTGGTTCCTGGATTTATTGAGAAAGTAAAATTGTGGTGGGATAGCATTTCCTTTTCTGGTTACCAAGCTCTACATTTTGGTTCAAATCAGAAGCCTTGAAGAAATTTTGAAGTAAATGGATTAGAGAAGAATTGGGTGATTTCAAGTTAAAAACAGAATTGTTGCATCTATGGAGGGTTGACAAATCACCGATAGAATTTTGATAGCAAATGAGCTTGTAGACTCAAAAATCAGAGAAAAAACCATTGGAGTTATATGTAATATTGACCTTGAAAAAGCTTTCAACAGCATCAATTGACCGCATCTACAAATGATTTTAAAGAAGATGGGTTTTAAGGAGAAATGGCGCCACTGGGTTCATTTCTGCTACTACTGTAACTACAGAAAATCCATAGTTACACCCACTTACTAATTAGTATAACATGAAAGGTGAATCACACGACGAGATGAGAACAAATATTATTTCAATTAGTTAAAGAATAAGAAATTACAAGATCTCCAAGAACACTCACAAGAACCCTAAATTATCTTTCTTTACAATATCCCTCTCACCTCTCAAAACATTCCAACCCTTCACACAATGGGCTAAGTCCTCTATTTATAGGAAAATACATAATGGATTACATCTCATTTTATCTCGTTGATCATCACTCATTTCACGTGACTGTCCTTTTTACTTCGCCAGATCCATTTTCAATAAAGTTTTCACTTACTTTTCGCCTTATTAATCGGTTGTTGTCGGGGAAAGTTGTCATATTTCTTGCGTAACAATCCACACTTCGGGTTTTCTCTTCGCGAGGCATCTTCCTGTGCAAACCACCACTATCTTTCCGATTTATACTTCGTTAACTTCAGATATGACTTCGCATATCTAATATTTATTAAAGTAACTCTGACATTCGATTTGACTCTTCACTGACATTTCCCTAGGAATTAGTAAATAATATCTCGCCTGGGGATTTACTTCGGAGTCTCGTCCAATCTCGTTTGAACGCGTGGCGAGTAGGTTTTCTGCACCTACATTTTTCCTTTTATCATTCCATTAGCAAGAATCGAGAATGGAAAGAGAACTCCGTATTAAATTCGTAACCGCCACTTATCCGGGTTTCTCGCTTTCCTGTCTCTCATGATTCTTCGTAACCGTCAATAGTCGGTTCCCCTTCTCACACAACTGCTTCTTCCGGTCATGCCTTGGTCCACTATAAATAGTTCTCTTTCCCCTTCCTTTCTTTACTTTACATACCTCAACTTCTTCTTCTCCGGCACCGTTTATCTGTAAAATTTTCTTCCATAAATAACTTGATTCTTTCAACTTCTTCATCTCTCAACCCTTCAAGCAATGGCTCCCAAGAAGTTTCCTCCTTCTACTTCATCAAAAACCCTTGAAGATTTTCAATCAGATTTCCAGAAGAAGGGTTTATCGTTGGTTCCGGAGGTGGGTTCCTCTGTTTCTCCTCCAGTCACAACAACAAAGCATATGGAGTTAAACTATCGGTGGATTCAGGCAGAGACGTGGACTTCTACTAGGATGATCACCACGCTAGGTCAATTAAGAGCTAGTCTCATCTTTCCCCTGTATGACTCTAAGAATCCCCTATTCTATGAGATTCTATTTAAGATCAACATGGGTGTTTTTCAATGGAGCGGGAATGAAATTCGCATAGGAAACGAATTTGCAATATGCTCTAGCGGTGGAAAGTCCCAGACTCTGTTGGTGGCGAAGGAATTCGACTCTGAAGATTACAACCTCAACTCCTTTTCGGAGAATTATGTTGACAGACCTCAATCTCTGAGGAAATTTCAAGAGTGGGGTATTTCTCTTGCTCAGAAGCATATGGAGGATCAATCCAAAGTCCTTCTTCTCGACGTTGAGCCCGTTGGTACTTCAAAAGTGGCTCCGAAGGTTCCTTCTCTTTGCTTGACTAACGATGAAGATTGAATGATGTTTCCAGTGATTGTTGAGGGCCCCTTGGTTTGGGGTTTCGATGAGGATGGAAAATCCCGAACTAGTCCTCTCTCCGAGCACATACATCTCGCTGCCTATGAGCCCGGAAGACTTCGCTTGTCAGAAATGCTCATCGAGGTGAGTTTTCTATGTCTCAGACTTAACTTATTTTTAAGTTAGACCCTTAAAGTTTCTTTACTTCTCTACAGTATCCACTTCCTCCTCCAGGTTTGATCAAGGACCGATCGACCCAAATAAAGAAGGGGTCTGCTGATCCTCTTAGTTGTGATCAGGTATTTTATTCTTCATCTCGTTCCTAATGCCATTTTCAATATTGATGACTAACTATTTCATCTCGCAGGAGGATATCTTCATAGAGCCTCAAGCCGTTGTTCTTCGAGAATTCAAAAGAAGCGTGACCATCGTGAAAGTTCTTCTTTCGCAACCACTAAGGTACCTCTTTCCCATCTATATATATCTCACCCTGTTGACTTCGTGTTTTATGTACTTCGATGTATTAACTCCTCACTCCTAAGGATGCTTCTCCCATATCTCCTTCTGCTAATGAACCTCTGAAATGACGTAGGGTTTTGGATGTGGATGCCTTAACTCGCATTCCTAGCTCTAAAAAATCTTCAGAATCACATGTTCCCCCTCCACCTAAGGGTAAAGCTGCCAAGGTTCTGGAGAAGGCATTCCTCCTCATGCTCCAAAGCCTTCCATGCCGACTCCTGTTATTACCTTGGGTGATTCCCCCATCAAATAACCTGCTAGTATCACTGGAGAATCTCAAGGGAAAGCGAGGAAAGTTTTCGAAGTAGAAGATCCATCTTACATCCTAGACATGGACTTCCTGAGGAATGCACTTCTCTTGACTCGTGATGCTCCGTCTATCAGATCCGCTGTTACCGAGTCCTTAATTTCTTTCAGTTCCGATTCCTTCCTGTATGAGGATCAATCCTTCATTTCAAATGCCTCCATGAACCTTTCTCTCAATAACATGCTGCTATTATGGCTTTGGTAGGTATTACTGATTTTTTCCTTTCTGTTTTCCTTAGGTATTTTCTAACTCGTCGTACCTCGCAGGAATTCAATCGTCACATGGCTCATCTCGTGGAGACAAGGGTTACTCGTGAAAATTTGGAGACTGCCAAAGCTCGAATTCCGGATCTTAAGAATGATCTTGCTGATGAAAAGGAACGTTCAGCAAATAAGGATCAAAGGATTTCGGAGCTCAGCATTAATTTCAACCCCTTCTCTATTTTTCATTTTGATTTGGTCTTGTTTTTACTATTCTTTTATTTTCGTCAAGCCCGTTCCGCGAAGTGTTATTTGGATTATCTCGAAGCCAAGGCATCTACTGAAGATTTTCAAGCTGAACAAGCGAATCTTCTGTCTCAAATCAATTGTTACTTGTCCGAGAATGAGATTTTGTGGGAAAAGTTGACGACGTCATATTCTTTGTCAGAGCGCTTACCCAATGAATCTGCCAATAATGAAGAACTAAACTTTCATCCTCACGAAGAAAATGAATGTTTGAGGGTTGAGTTACAACGATTTAATAATCTTCTTACAACTTCGCGGAATCTCTATTATTCGTCCATAGTTCTGAATAAACGGTTAGAGGAATATAAGGAAAGGATAATTAAAAGAAATGATAGGTCTGAAGCTGATTTGCGTAAGCTTTGGAGTGAGATTCACGACCTAGATGCAGAGAATGGGAAATTAAAAATTGAGAATGGTACATTGAAGGATGAGAATACTAGGTTAAATGGTGAGATGTCTTATGTATTAGCTCGCTTGGAAAGGTTTCAGGGTAAGAAGACAGCCCAGATTACCTCAGCGAAGAAGAGGCCTATTTCTCCCACAACAGGTGGTAAACTAGTTATAAAATCTTCTGATGAGAATAAACCTGAATCCTACCTTGATAAAAATGATAACAAGTCATCTCGTGAACTCTGTGGCTTTCTTGAATCTGAAGTACCAAGACTTGACTGTCTAAACATCGATGTTCAGAAAACCTTAAACTCTGTTATTTTGCAGAAAGAAGGTAGTTTTAGGTGTTGCGGGTTTCCTTTTCCTTTATTTTACTTCGCTAATTTCGTTTCTTACCTCGCTTCTTATTTCTCGGAGATTCTGAAAAAAGCATAAGGAATCAGATTCTTCAATTGTCTCATCAGAAGGAGGATCTCGTCAAAGAGGTGTCCAATCTCAAGAATGAAGTTGCTCAACTAAATGAATATTGTGATCAAATGACGATGGATGCTGCTAAGGTTGCCAAGATGACTCACAAGAATGCTCAAGGAGATAAAGTAAGGATCTTTACTGAATTCTGTAGATCCCAGGGCATTCCCGGTCCTCCGTTGGACCTCGAAGCCTTTTCTGATGATGAGCCTTCCGTTGAGAGTGAAGATGACGACGAGAAGACTAAGAGAGAGGATGAGGCCAAACAGCCTATCAGTGAAGTTCCTAAAACTTCGGGCTCTGAAGGTGGCAATGCTCGTCAGGATGGTGGTGATGGTGGTGCTAACACGGGGATTCAGCAATCTTCTCCTCAGTCTTGACTTCTTTCATTTTGACAGTAGCTCATGCTTCTTGTTCTTTTAACATTTCGACTGGGGGCATAACATTTGTCTCGTTCTTGTTTTTTTTTCCTTAGTGTATCATCTTTGTTTCTTTTTCCCTTTTGGTTTCAACTCGTTCATTTATCAGCACTTAATACAGTTAACATATCTAATTCGTATATCCAATAATAGTTTTTTTTTTCCTTTAGTTCGCGGAATTTTGCAATTTCGTAAAATAGTAAGATATCCAAATCATATAGAGAAATTATGATCTAGCATATTGCCTTTCACAAAGTATATACTTGCGAAGAAAATAATCAAAGAATAATAAATTTGAAAAAGTATATACTTACCTCTTATTCTTTGGATATTTTCGGAGTATATTTGGGGTGTAGGATTTAGGATGCTATCTATTGTTTGTGCGAAGTAGTGGACGCGAGATAAATTCTCAAAATAATAATAAATTTGAAAAAAGTACATACTTGCCTCTTATTCTTTTGTTGATTTATGCAGCATACCTGTGCCTTTTTTATTTGTTTCGAATTTCAGCTTTTCCTTTTGTGCTTCGCCATATATACTCTGCCTGCGATTATATCTCGTTGCTTTTGGCTTACCCTGAATTGTCGATATTTGAACTAGCATATAAGTATTATTGTATGTAATATTTCTATTTCAAGTATTTCTCGAATCTTCATGATTTTTTTTAATATGTACTGCATTCTTTTGTACATTTTCTTTCGTTTCTTTTTATATGATTCACGAAGTCAAGCAGGATCATTTGCTTGCCTCATGCTTTTCTTTGTATTTTTCATTTTCCTTTTTCCTTATGTTTCATTTTTGCCTCACATCTATCCCCTATCGGCGAGCTATTCTATGAGGGCTTAGTTTTCCTCTTAGTTAAGGACTTATTATCTTCTACTGGTAGTTGATTTCTCAACTATTCGAGGAAACTTACCTGCCATGAGAGGGTCTTAACGAGCCTATTTCTTCTACTTGTTTTCCTCTTGTCTTCCCCATGCTTTGATTATTATCTCGGGGTCTTATTTCTCCTCCTAATTAAGGTCTTATTCTGCCCCTCCCTGCTGATCAGGTCTTTCGACGAAGTCTCAGGCGCTCTTTACTCTTGAGAAGTAAAGATACATCAACCTTGAGTTATCTCGCTTATTGAGGTCTTATTAAGCGACAATATCACAGGCCTACCTATTCCCATGAATACCAGCCCCGTGACATTGCGTTATTTTTCTTTTATGGTCACTCAGCTCCCTAAAGGAGGGTGCCGTCCCTTTATATTCCCCCTGAGTACCCCATTGCTTTCGGGCTTAGGTATCAGTTATTCGTGACTTCGTATCACTTCGCTGATTTGGCTCTTGGTTGCGAAGTCACACCCTAGGTGAGGTTTCTTTGGGACCGAGTAGAAGAATCAAGCCAGGCCATCTTCTATCTCCACTGTCTCGTTCTTACACCCCTTACCGAGTGGTTACCCAATTGGGCCCCCGGCGGATGGGTCTTTTTTCCCGTATTTTATTTTACTGAGATTATCTCATGACGGGCGTTAGGTATTACTTTTGCCTCTTGCACTTTGTGCGAACTAGGTTGCACGCCACGAGGTCTCAGCCTCCCTAAGTAGAGGTTTTATGATCTCCTTGGAGATTGTTTCCTTTTATTTTTCATATGTATTCTTTATTTTGTATTCGTTTTATTTCGCGGGTCTAATGCAGCCTCCTAGTGAGGTCTTACTTGCCTGCTTTGAGGTCTTATTTCGCCCAAAACATTATTTTCTTTTCATTCATCTCGTATTCTGCTTTCTTTTGCTCATACTTCATGTTTTGCTTGATAAATATTTTATTTCATTTTTGTTTGTTTGACGAGTACAAGCATACTTCTTCATTTTGTATTGCATATTTTTTTTGTTGCGAGCACATCTGTCAGCTAAGGATAATACTTCTTTATGTAAACTGGATTTCAGGGTGATCCAGCCTTCGACCTTGTCTTTCTACTTCGCCGTAAATGATGTTTCCTTCATTATCTATTTCTTTGCCTTGGAAGTCTGCGAGCTCATATGCTCCGTTTCCTAAAAATCTCTTCACAATGAATGGTCCTTCCCAAGTAGGCTCCAAATTCCCTCTAGGCCCCTTTTGGTAAGGCGGTATTTCTCTTAAGACAAGCTCCCCTGGAACGAAGCTCCTTTCCTTCACCTTCTTGTTATATTCGCGAGATAGTCTTCGTGATAATTCGTCATATGTTGTAAAGCTGTTTCTCTATTCTCTTCTAAATCGTCCAACTTCGCCAAGATCATGTCCGAGTTCAATCCTTTCTCCCATGCCTATTTCTTAGTGGTAGGAAACATTATCTCGGTGGGTAAAACTGCTTCGACTCCATACGTCAAACAGAAAGGAAACATTCATGTTGCTTCTCGCCTTGTCGTTTTATACGACCACAGTACCTTTGGGACTTCTTCGCACCGATCATGTAGGTACCCTTCTAGTTTATTTTTCAAAGTGGATGCTATGGTTTTATTTGTCTCCTCCGCTTGTCCATTACTCTGCGGATATAACGGAGTTGCCCTTCCGGATTGAATCCTGAACGCATTGAACAGCAGGCTCACATATTTGCCTTCGAACTACTTCCCATCATCAGATACGATTTGCAGTGGAATCCCGAATCTGCAGATGATGTGCTCGAGAATGAAGTCATACACGTCACCGTATCGCGTGTTTTTTAAGGGTTTTGCTTCGACCAACTTCGTGAAGTAATCTGTGACCACTATTAGGTATTTTCGCTGTTGACTTCCCGCGACAAAGGTCCCCACAATATCAACTCTCCATATGGAAAACAGCCATACACTTAATATTGAATTTAAACTCGTTGTTGGCGCATGTATGCGTTTGCCAAATCTCTGACATGCTTCACACCTTATCGAGATGTTTTTCGCGTATTTATGCATGTGTGGCTAGAACTACCCTTGTGTTTTGGTTTTGTGAGCTAGAGATCTCGTGCCACTGTGATTCCCGGTATCACCGTAGTGGACGAATTTCATAATATGTATTCATTCTTCTTATGACAAGCACCTTAGCAACGGGCCCAAGAATGAACTTCTATATAAGATTCCTTCTCGTAGCTCATAATTCGTGGATATCCCCTTAATATTGTGCGCTTCAAATCTGTCACGAGGTAATTCCCCGTTTGATAGATACTTATAAATCATAGTTCGCAAATCATCTTCGCTCAGTTCAACGGGGGTATTCACATTTTCAATTATTAGAACTTCTTCTCCTTCTAACTCGTTAGTGACTGATGGCAGCATTAGTCATTCAATTAGGATGTGCTCTTCCGTAGGATCGTCAATCATCGAGGCTATGTAAGCTAAAACGGCTGCATGTCTGTTATTATCTCTACTCACTTGCCTCCAAATTATATTTGGTATTTTCTTTGAATATTATTTCACGAGTTGCAAGTATCGGTTCATCACAACATCGTTTGCCTGATATCTTCCTTCTATTTGTATGACCACCAGCTGCGAGTCACTGGTTATTCTTACATCTTCTAACTTCATTTCGATAGCTAGCCTTAATGCTTGTATGACTGCCTCGTATTCTGTTTCATAGTTAGTTACTTTATACTCTAGTCAAAAGTAGAACACCGTTCTTGTTCCTTCCGGAGAAGTAGATACAATTCCCATTCCTCTTCCTGCATTGTTGGACGACCCATCCACAAATATTTCCTACCTTCTCGGGTGGTTTTCTTTTAGAAAGTATGTAGGATCTGGGCGATCTTCATCTATGTCCAGCATTTCTTCCACTCCCTCGTCTGCTTCTATTGGAAATTCGGCTAGGAATTCAGCAATTATGTGCGACTTCATAGAAGTCTGGACCTCGTATTTCAACCCAAATTGGTCAATACGGGTATTCCACCTTTCGACTCGCCCAACTATTTTTGAATTCTTCAAAGTTTACTCTATTGGGATTCTGGTTAGAATCTTAATCTTGTGAGTCTGGAAATAAGTTCGTAATTTTTATGATGAGTATACCAATGCTAGTATCAGTTTTTCGACCTTTGGGTAATTCTTTTCCGCTGCATTGATAGTTTTACTGATGTAGAAGATCGGCTTTTCAACACCTTTGTCCGACAGAAATAACACTGAACTTATTGCATTTGGTTTAGTTGCGAGGAAGATCATCAATTCTTCTTGTGGTTCTGGTTTTTGCAGGATTGACAAGTTGATGAGGTGTTCTTTTATATTGTGCAGTGCCTGCTCACATTCTTTCATCCAAATAAACTTGGCTCCCTTCTTCAGGATATCAAAGAAATGTTTGCATTTATCAGAAGTTCTAGAAATGAATCTTCCCAAAGCCGCTAACTGTCCATTCAGTTTTTGTACGTCTTTTACTGTTGCTGGCGAAGGCATATCCAGTATAGCTTGAACCTTGGATGGGTCTATTTCAATCCCTTTCTCGGACACAATGTTTCGAAAGAACTTCGCCGATTCTACTCCGAACATACACTTCGCAGGGTTTATTTTCATCTTGTGTGTTCTCATTTTCTCGAAAATTTCTTTTAAATCCTCCACATGATCTCCCGACTCCTTAGTCTTTACTAACATATCGTCAACTTATACTTCTAACTTGGTGTGTACCCACTTCGCAAATATTTTTTCAACCATCCGCTGGTATGTGGCCCCTGCATTTTTCAACCCAAAAGGAATTATCGTATAACATTATAAACCCCTTGGGGAGAAGAAGGTTGTATGCTCCTGGTCTTCTTCCGCCAGTGGTATCTGATTGTAACCACAATAGCCATCCATCAACGTTAGTCGTTTATATCTGGATGCCGACTCCACCATATGAGGTATGTTTGGTAATCGGAAACTGTCCTTCGGGGAAGCAGTGTTTAAATCGTTGAAGTCTATACATATTCTTATTCCTTTGGTACTATTACCATGTTTGCAATCCAAGTAGGGTACTTCGCGGGTCTTATTATTCCCGAATCCATCATTTTTTGTAGCTCTTGCTCTATTTGCTCCTGATAAGCGGTAGCTATCTTTCGAATTCGCTGCCTTATCGGTTTGATTGATGGGTTAAGATCTAATCTGTGACATGCAATTTTTGGATCTATTCCCGGCATCTCATTCATGTTCCATGCAAAGATATCAAGATATTCTTCTAGCAGTTTTATCATTCTTTCTTCTTCTTCTATCTCCATCGTTGTCCCAATCTCCACCATTTTAGCCTCTTCTTTGGTACCCAAATTTATCTCCTTCGTGGGTTCTACTGCAGCGAAATTCATGACTGGATCTCCGAGTAGTGATGGTTTCTTCAATTGAAATAAAGGCTTACCCTTGTCCTTTGGAATTTCGCTTGGTATAGCCCATCCCTCTGTATCTTTGACCATGTATATCTTAAATTCCTCATCTTTCTTTGCTTCCAGCGCCTTTTTTCTCTGCTCCTTCTTTCTCTTCAACTTTCCTTCGTAATTATGAACATCTTTCTCGTTGCAGTCTCTTGCGTCTATTTGATCTCCTTTTATTTCACCAATTCCACTTTGCATAGGGAACCGTACGGCTTGATGGTAAGTTGATGCTACTCCTTTTATCCCATGTATCCATGGTCGACCAATCAGAGCATTATAAGGAGATTCTACGTCCACCACACAAACTATCACCTCGGTTTCTAGCTCTCCTGCGAAGATCTTTACGACCAACTCACCTCTTGGCTTCGACGCAACTCCGTTAAACCCATAAATATTGTAAGTTGATGGCACTAGATCTGAGTCTCTATAGCCCATTGTTTTGAACGCATGATAAAAGAGAATATCCCCTGAACTTCCCGTATCTACCAAGATTCTGTCTATCGCCCAGATTCTCTTCCTCTTCGTGGAGTCATTTTACGACTTCGTATGTTATCCAAAATTTAAGGTTATTACCAAGGGGTATGTGTGCGAAGGCCCTACGTCTGGTGCATCTGCTGCCGATAAAGAAATTGCCCATTTCTGCCATTCTTCCAACGGTTCCTTCTTTGCAATGCTAAATACTTCATTTCCTTAGAAATCTCTTTTGTGAACTCTTTGTAGTACATTATCGTGAAAATCTTGTATATTTTTTGCAGAATGAATTATAGAGTTGCAATTTAGCCTTTGGGTTCCCCTAACAATTTCAATTATGTACACTTGCGATTGATGTTGATTGTTCTTGTTAGCCAGTGGTGGCGGTATTGGTCCTGTATTTGCCAAAACATGCTTGATATTCCCCTTTTCGATTAGACGAAGTATCATTCGTCGAATGTTTCTGCGATTATTTGTGCGATGCCCATGAAAACGTTAGTATTTGAAAAAGTCACTACTTCTTGTGCTTGGTAACGGTTCCACCCCTAAATTAGGCGGTGGAGAGATTTCTTCAGTTAAAACAATAGCTTCCCATATCATTTTCTACTGATGTGTTAAGCTCTGGTAGTGCTACATCTTCAAAAGGTGGTCTCTTTTCTCCATATCACTGGCTTGGATTGTATCTTCGCTGATTCCTCGAGTTGTCACCCCGCGAATCATAATTCCTTTGCCTCGAATCATTATATCTCGGATGCTGATCGATCCACTCCTGATCTCCACTAGACACTGCTACCAACTTCGCCGTAATGGTGGTTAGTGGTTCAACTTCTTCGTATTGCATGCTATCGCCTACTGTGTTTGTTATCCTTGGTAAAAGGCGTGAACTTCCCTCCTTAGACTATACCGCAACTATCTCGCTGACTTACTTTTGCTTTTCTTCTAGCGCTACATACTCCTCCTGATACTCTCTGAGCTCGTTCATTGTTATTGTATTTCGGATTATGAATACTTGATTATGCAAATGGTCAGTTGGAATCAAAGCATTGACGAATGCTAGGATGAAGTTCCTCTCGTCTACCCTCCTTCCGATTTCACTGCATATTGTCCTCCATCTCATTATTAGACTTCGCAAGCTTTCCCCTGGCTTTCTTCTCAAGTTAAACAGAGTTTTTATCTGCGGCCTTAGCGAGTTATTGCTTATGTAAGTTGTTAAAAATATTCTTTGTAAGTCTTTGAACGATGAAATCGATCCCTCAGCCAACCCATCAAACCACTTCGATGCTTCCCCAGTTAGACTGGAGGGAAATTATTTACATAATACATCCTCGTACTTCGCCCATTGCATCAAGAAGAGAGTATATTGCTTCAAGTGCTGCACTGCACTCCCCGCTTCGTCGAATATGCTTCCGAAAGTTGGGAAATAGCAACTCCTGGGAATTCTCGCCTCTAGTATTTCTCGAGAAAATGGAGATCTTCCTGCCTCCACTATGGATTCAGCTAGCTGCACTCGTCCTCCTCTTCGCGAGTTGTTTATCATTGACCTCATATCCTGAAGTTCATCCCGAATGGCTTGAATGATTTCATCCCTACCTCCATCTCTTCTTCGTCTCCTCCTTCTTCTATCTCGCTCATCGTATTCTTCTCTTCGCTCTTCTTCCCGCCTTCTTCGCTCTTTTTTCTCGTATCTTCGTTCTTCCTCCAGCCATTCTTATTCTCGCTGTCTCTGCTCCTCGCGAAGTCTTTCTTGCTCGCGCAGTTCTCGTTCCTCATGAAGTCTTTCTTGTTCATGAATTCTTTCCCCCTCACGAGTTTTGTCTTCCTCGAATCGTCTCCTTTGATCCTCCCACCTAGTTTCTTCCAGTGCTCTCCTTAGTCGTCTTTCTTCGCTGCTTTATCTGTGGCGTATCCTCCTTCGTTCTCTTATGTCATCTCTTTGTTCTTCCTCCTCTATTCTTGTCCATTGGTGTATGTTTTCGCCCGCGCCTGCTTCATCTCATGGTTCATGAACAGTTCTTTCTTCGTCGAGTTGATGATTTTGTTGTATCATAACTTCATTCTGCCTCATGAGTATGGTTCTTTGCTCCATCAGAGCTCTCTCTCTCTTTCTATTTCTAGACGCAACACCTCCCTGATCTGTTCTAACGTCATATTTTCTTCATTGATATTCTCCTCTCTATTTCCTTGTACATGCTCTTCTTCCATCTCCGTTTCGGTGTTAGCGGTATGGATCGATCCTTCCCGATAACGATCGTCATCTCCCTGTTAAGTTGCACCTCGTCTTTCTACCCTGTTTGACGTTTCACCTATCTCCATTCTTCCTCCACTTCTCTCCGCTAGATGTAAACTCCTTCTTGATGCAATGATATGTTGTGCTCGTTCTGGTAGTCTTTCCATAAACAGTCTCCGATATTAGTTTCTATTCTCCGATTCTCTGACACTCCTTTTTTTTTGAGACCAGACCTAACCTGTTTACTTCTAAGATGACCAGATCTAACTTGTTCACTCTCAGGGCAACATATCTCAGATTTGTTCCTTTCTCTCAACACCACTACAATTTCTAAGTTTCTAACTTCTAACTTTATGAAAGAACAACTCACCAAATGATTTTTTGATGGAAAACTTTGAAGATGATTTCCACTCTCTCAATCTATCCTAAGTGAGAGTAAACTCTCAACATGAGATCCCTGTTTCTGGGCGCCAAAATATAACTACAGAAAATCCATAGTTACACCCACTTACTAATTAGTATAACACGAAAGGTGAATCACATGACGAGATGAGAACAAATATTATTTCACTTAGTTAAAGAATAAGAAATTAAAAGATCTCCAAGAACACTCACAAGAACCCTAAGTTATCTTTCTTTACAATAGCCCTCTCACCTCTCAAAACGTTCCAACCCTTCACACAATGGGCTAAGTCCTCTATTTATAGGAAAAATACATAATGGATTACAGCTCATTTTATCTCGCTGATGATCACTCATTTCACGTGACTGTCCTTTTTACTTCGCCAGATCCATTTTCAATATAGTTTTCACTTACTTTTCTCCTTATTAATCGGTTATTGTTGGGGACACCTGTCATATTTCTTGCGTAACAATGTACACTTCAGGTCTTCCACTTCGTACGCTTTATCTTTTCTTGCGTAACAATCCACACTTCGGGTCTTCTCTTCACGAGGTATCTTCCTGTGCAAGCCACCACTATCTTTCCGATTTATACTTCGTTAACTTCATATATGACTTCGCAGATCTAATATTTGTTAAAGTAACTCTGACATTTGATTTGACTCTTCACTGATATTTCCCTAGGAATTAGTAAATAATATCTCACCTGGGGATTTACTTCGGAGTCTCGTCCAATCTCGTTTGAACGCGTGGAGAGTAGGTTTTCTGCACCTACAACTACTCCATTACCACATTCTCCGTTCTTATAAATGGTTCATCTTTAGGTTCTTTCGGATGCTCAAGGGGAGTCGAACAAAGAGACCCACTATCTCCCCTTATTTACATTACTGCAATGGATGGATTTGCAGGGTACATGGACAATCTCTCTCAGAATGATTTTTCTGTCAAAGCTGGTGGTTTAAATATTTCTCATATCCATGTTGACGATACCATATTATTCCTTCAGTATGAATATTGGGAAGAGTTGCATATTGTTTTTAGTGCCTTAAAATGTTTCGAAGTTTTTTCTGGCCTCGGGGAGAATAATTCAAAGAAAAGGTTGGGCTTGGAGATAGGGGGAGCCAGCCCATTACATGGATGTGCAATTACATCCTCTGCCTAGCTTCTTTGCACCCCTAAAAATATTTTTGTTGCACCCGTAACAAATTTTTGCACCCTATCTCATAATTCCTAGCTCCGCTCTTGCTTGGAGATACAATTAGCATAAATACAGGGCCAGTTCTAAAGGGGAGCAAGGTGTGCTCCCGCACTAGGCGTCCCATTTGTGAAGGCGTACTTTTATGCAGTATTTATTATTGGGCCCAACTGATTCACTATCTTTTTTCATTTTTGATGGAAAGTTCTCAACTTCCTAATATTATTTACCATACTTTCTTCTTAAATTGTGCGACACAAATTATTTCGCTTTGATGCTATTAAGTAGATTTTATTTATGTGTGAAAAAAAAAATTGGATAAAAAGGCGTTTCGATCTCTTTCGCACAAGGTCGTCGAAACTTCAGAGACGACCCTGCATAAATATAAGATATATGCATAGGGATTATCACGAGGAGGCAGATAAACTAGCTAGACGGAGTCGTGTAAAAAATATAACTCCAAATAATTCCCAAAGTTGTACTTTGAAATATCAGATCCTAGATGGTATAGTAAAGGGTCGTGACATTATGTTGTAAGGTGGCTAGCCTTTAATATATTATCTTGTTTATTAAAAAGAACGGAAAATGGGTCATTTGTCCAAATATTTTTAAAACATGGTTCAAATGGACGAGTAAAAATTAGTATGAGTGAAATGGACAACAAAAAATTGCAATATAAACTGGATTCATCCTGACTTAAACTTAAAAAATAGTAAGGATGAAACTGGATGCATCCTGATGCAAATTAAAAATAAGAAAAAGTATTTGAAAATGGGTAGGATGAAACTGTTTACTTCCTGGCTATTTTTATATTTTTGTCCATTTAAACAGTATCAAAATCTAAATATCATTTTCATCCAGAAATTGTTGATTTTGGTGTTTTTAATCAATTTTATGTAAAAAGAAATGAGCGAAGGGCATCAAAATTACCTATTCTATGGAAAGGTGCAGCCACAGTCCAACTCTTTGAAAACCAAACAACCATGTGCTTGTCTAACTCATTCCAAATCACTCAGTGATCCGTCCCGCTCAATACCCAATCTACCCTCCTAAGTTACAGGTGCCCAATTAAATATATACAACCTATATTACAGAGGTACCCAATAAAAAATTTCAGTCATTCGTTCCTAGTACCCAATAAAATTTTACAGCCAATCTTTCCAACTAAATTTATACGACCTCTATTACAAAGGTACCCAATAAAACATTTCAGCCAGTCATTCCTAGTACCCAATAAAAAACTTCACCCAGTCTTTCCAATTAAATATATACGACCTCTATCTTGTGGGGAGACCAATGAACATCCTTGAATGGAAATATTACAGAGGTACTAGGAATGACTGGCTATATCAATTGACCTCTCATTGAGTTTTTCCTTTTCTTCTTCAATTACGGACTGTGAAAATAATTTTATAGTTAAAAGAATGAGATACAATTATCTCTGTTGGTTAAACCTACAACATATTTCTTTGGGAGATCATTGCAAATTGGTTTAGATGACTAGTAGTTGTTTAATTAGGCTTAGCTATGGCCTAATTAGTTTGACGCTTAAGTAAGTGGATAACATAGCTCATCCTTCAACTGTGTTTTCATTTAATCATGATGGGGCGTGCATGGTATCCAATTGAATTTACTTCTTTAACTTAGATGATTACACAATATATGATCTGTCTGTATGGTTTGGGGATTTAATTTTCCGACTGGTATGTAGTTAATGTTCAGATGCTTGTAATGAAACAAAATGGTGCACATAGTGGTCTCTTCGAAATTAAGTTTGTGCAGCAAGAAAAATCTGAAGCTATGCATTTTCAGTTCTATGTTGTTTAAATAGGCAACATATATTTTTGGGAATTGCAAATTGGTTAAGATTAACGTTAGGACTAAGGAAAATAAAGAACAATTAATTGGGGGATATGGATTTTAATTGGGGGATATGAATTACTTCCCCAACCATTTGTGGCTGATAAGGGTGTCTTTTGGGTGCGAAAATACCATAATATCCCTTCATTAATTAAAAAACATTATGAAATTACTATTTTGCCCTTTCCACTAAACATTAAAATCAAAACCCAAAATCATATATCCCCCTTCTCAAATCAGTACCGGCATAGGCTTATGTTTAGAAATTATTTTTTTTTCTTCATCGACGATTAATCGTTGAATCAAAAATTTCTTCGTTGACTAACCTACCATAACCATGCCTCCACGAAAGAAATCAAAAGAAAAACAGAACACTAAATCGATTGCTCAACAAACACATGAACAACGAATCGAGAACATTGCTCAAGAACTAGAAGAGGAAGAAGCATCCAACTCGGATGATCAACCAATCATGGCTTCTCTGAGAAGGTAAGTGTTTTTTTAGCTCATTTATGATTGTTTTAATCGATTTGTAGCCATGGGTTTAGGTTAGAATCGCCAAAATTGATGAAACTGTGGAGTTAGTGAGAAAACGAAGCATTCAATCTTAGTTTGAATACCAGCTAGGTTTAGAAACCAGCATAGACTTTTGGTCGAATACGATGCCGGTTTAACTTCACGAACCCGAAATATCAATACCTAGGCATACGATAGTAGTTGAACACCAAACCGGCTTGAGTTCTGAAAATTAGATTTTAGGACCGGCATTGAATTGGGTTGAAGGCTATTAGGTAGTCAACTAAAACACACGGGAATATTTTTTTTTTTTTACGGCATTATATCTAGGTTTCGTCATTGCGGTTTTGAAATACCGCATCAGGTAGTTCAATTCGTGTATGCTTGTTTGACACTTGAAACATTCAAGTAAGAAAAACTCAAAAACCGGCATGCTCGATATTTGAACATATATCCGGGGTACATGTTCTGAAGCATTAGTTGTTTTAAGAATTTAAATCTTAGGTTTACAAAACCGTGATGACTTTTCTTATGTTTGTTTCGTTTGTTTATGTTATAGGTCAAAAGCCAAAGTATCGAGGAAAAATAAAGGTCATATTCTCACTAAAAAAGGAGAAAGGACGGTCTTGATACTCCCCAGTCCATGCCTCCCGGGGATAGATGCGGTCGCAAGAAGCGTTTGGGGTTTCAAACAAGAGGGTTAGATTGGGAGAGTGGTGGTGAACGTAATGCACTTAGAATCCGTGAAGGTACATTTGTGAACGATGAGAATGATGAAGGGGACAGTGAGGATAAAGATGATGAGGATGAGAATGATGAACGTCGAGCTTCTAAGGCGAAAGGCCGTCAATTTAATGGGAATTTCACTCGTGATT